>VDFB02358134.1:3333716-3763621 GCA_007258455.2 Sequoia sempervirens | reverse complement strand
AGAAGATAGTCTGAAGTTAATGACCCCAAAAAACACTTTACAATGCTAATTCCAAAACTTATTAAATTCTGATTTTACTATGATTTCCAACTGTTAAGACTCCTAAAATCAGAATATTGAACTTGATCACAAAATTCTTACAACAATGGAGGTAGCGAGCTAGTAAGAGCAAGTGACCCATTCTTAAGGAGCAACAAGTCAGAATCATCATTGCTAATGTCAATACAGATTTATCCTTTTAGTTAAAAATGCAATGTGTTACTTATTATGACGAACTTATCCCTAGGGCCCTCAACATTGAGAGAGCCCTAATGAAAAACAACAGAAGCATTGGTAAGAGCATGATTAAGGTACAAACCCTAGGCCTCCGTAGAAACATAAACAATAACTATAGTGGATTAGTGAGGTTCCAATACTAGAAAGATTGAGACATTGTAGGTAATAACAAAATCTTGCAATCTAAAGATTGTAGCCAATAACAAGCACACTATGTAGCTTAGTGACATTTGTAAATGCAATCTACGGTAAGGAAGAATGACAGTCACTTGAGATGTAACAGTCAAAAAGAGGTTGAGTATTGACAAGATAATAAAGCTCAAACCTTGCATAGTAAAGTGGAGATTTTAACAGTGAGTTTCCTTACCCCCTTGCTGACCTTAAGGGTTTTTCAAATGCTTTGGTAGTGTTAGACAAGGAAAATGCAATTAGAGAATGACTATCCAAATGAAGTAATAGTGGTAATCATAAGGTTCAATGTTTCTTCTTAGCCATTAATATTGTATAATGGAGGTAGTGGATTGCATGTTTGAGCAAGATGTTTTGAGACTCATCAAAGATGGGAGAATAGTGAATAATACCTTGTGGACTGTGAAGTAGTGTCAATAAGGTTGAAGGATCTTAAGAACTACAATACCATGAAACAATGAGTCCCCTGTAGTAAGTAGGCAGTCTATAGGGCATAGTTTGATTTTATAGAAGGATGCTTATGAAAGGAATCTTCAAGTGATAGTGAGTGAGTTGTTTGAGATTGCAGCTGAGGGTGCAATACCCAGTCTTAAAGGAAGTTAGCAAAGCAGTAAATGTGCAAGAAAATTGAATCGTACACAACAAATAATTCACAATGTTATCTTCCATAATGCCTTGAGTTTGAAGACAAAAATCTCATTGTATCTTCATGATGAAAGTGGTGACCTTAATGGTCAATCACTGGCAACCATGATTTTAAAGCATGCTATTGTGCTTATGGAAAAATTTTAAGCAAGGTAGTGAGTGGTGGTTTGGAACAACGGCAGGTATGAAGGACTTGCTTTATATGCATACTATGCAGTCTAGCTTAAGACAACATTCTTAGAAGAGATTGAAGGTGGATTATGGAACTCAAGGGTTACCATGAAAAGGATTAAAGCAAAGACTGAGATCTATTTAAAAGCCATGGTCATGAAGATATTAAAGATGTCACATGCAAAACCCTAGTAGCTGGAGTAATGAATACAAGTGCCAAAGAGGATAGTGTGTTGGGGCAGATTTAGGAGATCTCCACATTATCTAATTACAGGGAAATACATCATTTATTTATTTTTTTAATTAAAAGAAATCATTCTAAACCCTATATAGGATACATTGATACTTCAAAAGCCTCTGAAGGAATTTGAGATTATGCAAATATATGTCAAGTAACATTCATAAGGTTTAGAAAATCTTGATCACTCTCTAGAATAGCCCATTAAACATGGGTTGTGCTTGAATGCACTACATAATTGATATAACACAACCACTCTGCATATCAACCAGAGTTATAGGCTTTTTATTGCAACAAGAGGTAATCACTCTTCGATCATGCTATAATTACATCCTAACCTGTTAAACTTGAGACAACCTGAATGCACCCAATAATGATTGACACCTACATTATACAACCTGAATTAACTACATTATATGAGTGTCTCCATTTCTATCACAACATAGCCACATTAAACTTGGGTCTCACATGAATGCATCCTATATTTGTTATAGCACAACTGTGCCACATGACCAATAGAGTTATGGATCACATAATTACAGTCACAAGAATCTGCTCCTAGGTTGTGATCTTATGGTGATTCCACACAACAAAATATGGACATGAAATTTTCAAAACCCTTAACCTCTAAAAATGAAATTTGATGAGATGTTGCTTTAAAATATGATTTTCAAACCTGGAACTACAAATCTGACTTCACAACTAAATTCTGCAAAAAGACAATGACTACCCTCAACCTGGCGATATCTTCTTAAATTTTTTCTGATTTTTCAAAAGAAAATCGTCCTTAGTTCTCCACAAACTATCTCAAGTAGAGCAAAACACTGTTGCAATAAATCAGGCGTGAACTCACTTTTCTTTATGTCGGCCACAATTTGATTTTTTTTAATTTTTCATGTTTGTCAAAAATTCAATGAAAATGATAGCCGACATTTCGACGAACCCCAGGTTCGTCGAAATTTTGACGAACATCGGGATAAACTTTCAAAAAAATGGAAATTACACATCAAATTTTACAAGCACCCGACGAACATCGAATTTTACATATTTTGTCAAACAGTTTCGTCGGATTTTGCAGTCAAATGTATTAGTGCCAAGCAATTGTGGAGAGCGTATATTCATTGGTGATCAAGGAAATACCCACCTAGGCATAGCAGAGCCTAAAGTGCAAGGAACTTCAATCATTGTGATCGATTTCGTTTGTTGGCCAAATTCACATGTAAAACCCAATTATAAAGATTGGCATACTTTTAGGGATTTGGAGTTTGCTGATTTGGGAACCAACAAATTGTATATACATATTTTAAGTCTTATTAGGAAACACATATACTAAAGGTAGACAAGCATTTTTTTGTAGCCCATATAGAGTATATAATTGATAAAATAGTTGCAGAACAGTTTTGAAAGTGCCATCAACATACCAGTGTTCGCATTGCACCAATGCTTAGAGATTTCTTTTGGTAGAAAATATTAAAATCCTGTAGTTATTAGGTCTAGAATCAAATAGCAAAAATAGCAAGATCCATGATGTGTTTTTGTATATTCTTTAGAAAAAACTATGTCTTCTTGACACACTAGGATAGCAAGCCCATCATATTGTTTAGCTCTTATATTTCTTATTGTTCTCTTCATGGTATCCATACTTGGAATTTTAGCAGCCATTGCTTGGCTACATTCAGCAACAACACTTCCTATTATAAATTGTGGCGTATCACACATATTTTTAACACTGTCACTAATATCATTCAAAATTTTAGTGGCTTCAACTTTAGCTATATCTACAATATGGTTATGTTCCTTAAACTATTTAATGATCACGTCACCTTCAGTAGTCACATGAGCATGACACTTGGTTTTTTGATAATCTTCACATCTCCACTAAACTTTTTTTTTAGTTTTTTTTTTCTTTATAAAAGAAATAACCATCAAGAAACAATTTTTTCCTACCTTTTTCAGTTTGATAAAATTTAAGTGACATTTTTATTTTAAAAACTTAAACAGATCACTATCACAAAATAATAAAACAATGATGAAAATGAAAGCTTATATACCATGTGATCTTATGCAGAAGGGATCTATGACAAATGTTGCTAAAGTGAATGTGTGTAAAGGTGAAAAAATCCTTAATGCCTTAAGCTTAACTAAAAAGACATTAAATAATAGAGCAACAATAATAATAAACCAGGAGGGGGAATTATAAGACAAAAAGAAGAGGAGAGGCGAAGACGGAGTCTTGATAATGGATTTCATCCAAACAGGACTACGTCTCCGGATCTATCTCAATTGAGTGACCAATCCAGTAATAATGCCCTAGATGAGCTTCAATACAAATTCTGAGAAGAAGAGCTTTCAACCTGCAATAGAAAGTTGTAACAAAAATCTAAACTCTATCACCTCCCAAAAAGCTCACAAAGGCCTACAAAGGCTTACAGATAGAACATAATTACAACATAAAAATCTTCAATAGAAAAGTCTACACAACTCTCTCACAATCTTCTTAGAATAACTCTACATCGTATGTCTTACTCCTCTTCAAGAAAATCCTCCTCATAGTCTCCAATTCCTCTCTCCCCTTCCTCAAAGGCTCACATAAGGAATTTTTTATAGTTTTTCCTCATCCATTTTCAAACAAAAGAGCATTAACTCCAAGATCCAAAATAATAGGATCTCAAGACAAAAGAGGAAAAACAAGATCCACAATTGTAGGATCTCAAACCAACTCAAAGGAATAAAATGGAAAAAGTCTCAAATCCACCCAAGAGACTCTCAACCATTCCCATGAAACTCTCAACCTCTAATTGAGAATTAGAAAATTGGTTATGAGGTAGATTCTCTCATAAAACCAATTTCTAAAATTACAAATTAATGAATAATACATGAGTCAATTTTCCACTCACTAGTATTAATCATTTTACATGAATAAATGCATGAGTTTATTCAAAGCTCATTTTAAGCATAATAAAATGCATGAGCATCTCACTTAAAGCATTAATCAAATAAATGAAAAATGCATGAGACTTATCTCACAACATTAAAAAATGTGTGAGATTATAAAACCCATCAAAGCATAAATTCACTAATTTTCACACTTTGTCACCAAACTTCAAGTTCATCATGGTAAGCAAAGTAAATTTCTTTTAAGTGTGGAGATCCTCTTGGACCACCATGTGCACAGTAGAGATGGATTGTGGAGGACAGTCGACGGGCATAGAAATAAAAAAATTAAAATAATGCAAATGAAAATAAAAGAGATGAATAGAAATTACTATGAACCAAACCTAACACAAAAAAAAATCAATTTTTAAAATATTATCATGTTAAAACATTCATATCAAAATAAACATAAAAATAAGTAAAAAATAAAATTGTCAATAAATTCAAAAAAAAAAATCAATTTTTTTGAAATATATATTAAAAAATATTAATGCGATTAATTTTCTGCGACAGTGAATTGCTAGTGGTGAATTTTACTTGTGAATTTTTCATGGCAGTGAATTTTCCCGCGGTGAATTGTTGGTGGTGAATTTTTTGTCAATGAATTGCTAGCGGTGAATTTTTTGTATGCCGACAACTCTATACACTTGTCAACTAAGTGGAGTTTTAAAATGAATGAATAGGACAATGATGGAGAGGGCTAGTATTATGCCTAGTGGGGTCCATCTTAGAATAAAAAAATTGGGTAGAAATGGTTGATATGACTTGTTACCTTGTAAGTCTCTTACATACACTTTTGTCAATAAAATTCATATGGAGGTATGATCAAGAAAAATTCCTTCATTGAGACATCGTAAAGTTTTTAGTTGTGAGGCATATTATCAAGTTCCTAGCAATAAGAGGTCAAAGTTAGAGAAGGTTGTAATATATATCTTCATTGGTTATGGTAATGGTCTAAAAGGGTACAAGCTTTGGGATCTTTTGGCTAAAAAAAATTTGTATGGCAAAAGTTTTATCTTGATAAGTTAATACTTCTTCCACTATATTGTAGCTATAAAAGGATGGGAAAAATATGTGGTTCAACTACCCAAAATGACTGTAAAATTTGAACAAGAATCCCATGAAGGATTTGAAGAAGAGAAGTGTTTAATAGTTTAATGAGTTACGAAGAGGAGGTATAACCTCCACCTATACTCTTGAGGAGGTCCACTTAACACAAGAAACAACCAAACAAGTATAATCCTATCGATTGGAGATCTATTTTTTCATTTATTATTAATAGTAATGAGCCTACAAATTTAAATGAAGCTATGGGTATGGATGATGTAGAGTCTTAGAAAGTGGCCATAAATGAGGAGATGTTTGTGTTAAAGAAAAATGACACATAAGACCTATTAATTATACTTGATGGACACAAACCTATTGGATGCATATGGGTGTTCAAAAATTAATTTGGTTCAAATGGTAGTGTTGAGAAGTACAAGGTGAGATCAATTGTTGGGATATTCATGTGCTAAGGGGATTTATTATGGTTTTATTTTCTCCCTAGTTTCAAAGTTGACATCCATTTAGTTTTTATTATCTATTGTAGTAGCATTTTATATTTAGGCTGAGTGGATGGATGTGAAGACACATTTTATTCATGGTGATTTGAATGAAGATATTAATATGTCATAGTTTGATAACTACATTAAAAAAGGTAAATAAAATTTGGCTTGTAAGTTGAAGAAATGTTTTTATGATCTCAAGAAATCTACGAGGATCTAGTACCAAAATTTTCATACATTTTTATTTGGATTTGAATTTCTAACATCCAAATTAAATTGTTGGATCTATTATAAAATGGACAATGTCGCTTCCTTATTCTTACATTATATATTTATGATATGTTATTTTGAATAAAAAGAAGAGTAGGGTTTATGAGTTGAAGTCCCATCTTTCAACACAATTTGAGATGGCCTTAGGGGTGAAATGGTTCATCTTAGGGATGGATATTAGAAGAGATGGAGCTAACAAAAATCTTTTTTGGGGCCAAAGTATGTGAACTTAGTGTTGTAGAGATTTAGCATGTCAACTGTTAGACCTTTGTGTGTTCTTATTTTATGGGGACTAATTTATCAGTTAAATGGTGTTTGAATTATCTTACTGAGATGGAGGATATGGCTAGATGACCTTATAATAGTGTTGTTGGGAGATTAATGTATGTTATGTTCTACACAAGACTAGACATCATCCAAGTAATTTCATTCCTCAATCATTTCATTTCTAATATTGGATGAGAACATTGAGATGTTTTGATTATAAGGGAAAAATAGGTTTTGAGGGGACCCAAAACCCTTTACAACTTTAGGTACAAAATGTTGCACTAAAGATACAACACTAGGTGAACAACAACATAAAACCTAAAAACACAAAAGATCCAAAGATAAACAAAGAATCCCAACAACTAAACAACAGGCAAGCTAAACCACCCTTACAGCCTTCCAACCACCACAAACAGACTTAGCAAGGGATTGAGAGGACTGATTATGCTTAGGAAGACCACTCTTCCTTCTTTGCACAACCATCCAAGACAGATCATCCTTCGAAAGATCAGAGAAAGGGGACGTCAGAGGCCAAGCCAACAATGGAAAAGAAGGAAGAGTAGCAGGAGTATCACTCCCACAACCCACAACAGCAACAGGAGCTGCAACCAAACTAGTAGTCACAACAACAAACGCATAATCAATAGCACCAACAACAACATCCACTCCAACCACAATAGCAACTGTGGACAAACCAACCACTTTAATATCAACTTTAGATGAACAAATAGCTGAAAAAGAACCAACTACACCAACAACAAAACCCATAGCAGAAGAACCAACTACACCAACAATAGAACCAGTGGCAACAATAACAATTGCAGAAGACCCAGGAGCAACAACACCAGTGGATGGCAACTGAGAACCAACAACAGTAGGAGCCATGACTTTAGAGGCCATAACATCATCCCTAGACTCTTCCCCAGAATCATCCCCCATAGTCAGATGCTCGTGAAGAGCATCTTTCCACCAAGTAGCAGAACCACGACGAGATTTTTGATAGTTAGCAACCAAATGACCTATAGAAAATCATCTCCTACAACGGAAGGGGAGACCCTCATAATCAAGAATCTGAGACCATGGTCTATCCCCCACCAACAAAATGACCTCCCTAGGTAAATATTTTTAGGTGTCAATATCCACAAGAATGCGGGTGAAAGTAGGATGCTCATAATTAATAGATGATGAATCAGCCAGAACAAACCTACCAATAGCATTACCAATGGACTCAAAGCAAGAAAGATCCCAGAACTAAAGAGGTAGATTAGGAAGCTTGACCCAAGTAGGGATAACACTAATAGATTCAGTAAGAGGGTTTAAAGAGTGGAACCAAGGCCTGAGAGAAAGCGAGTGCTTTCCCCACAACCAAACACCCCTTTCTAACACCCGTTCCCTATCCTTCTCAGATTGAAAAGCAGCCACAAAAAAACCCCTAGCCATATGGTATATTTGTGAAGAGGGTGTTTAGATATTTATGGGGTACCACTAATTACTCAATTTATTATCATGATAATTTTATATATGACCAAAATCTAGTGACTATTCATGGATTTATGGACTCAAATTGGGTTGGGCATGTTAACAATAGTAGGTCCACCATTGGATATGATTAGTGATGCTATCAGTTGGATGAGAAAGTGATAGGTTATTGTTGATATGTACACTAAAAAATAATAGTACATGGTAGCTACTCATGCTTGTAAATAATTCATATGACTCAAATGATTCCAGTATAGATGTACAAGGCTAAGTCTAGGATCTATTACAATTCTATGTGATAGTCAAAGTGCCATATGTCTGGGAAACAACTTGACCTTTCATGAGAGGAAAAAGTATATTGATGTCAAGTACCATTTTATTCATGATATGGTAGAGGATGGCAGGGAAATGCTAAAACAATTGACACTTTGCATTATGTTGTAGATTCATTGACAAAGGTAGTGAGTATATTAATTTTTAGGTAGTGCTATGAGTCTATGGGCCTCTCGACCCCTATTAATTAGTTGATGGTGTTGATAATTCATTTTCTTTTAAAATATTTTAAATAAGTGGGATGATGTTAGGAAAGAATTCTCAATATTTCTCCTAATATTAATTATATAAATAACGTAGTTTTTAGACTATAAAATATAAAAACTCAAAAATTGGGCTATAAACTTCATTTTGAGAAAAATGAAAAATTCTAAGTTATTTAGCATGACTTCTAGCAATGCCTATTTCATAGTGTTTTAAAGACCTAATGAAAAGTGAATAATAATAGTGTTATTTATTCAAGTAACTTGGAGCGATGAGTGGGAAAGGGAGCGAAGGAGGTATTTTGAAATCCTCAAGGGAAGAGGGTGAGGGTGATGCTAATTTAGAGGATGCAGATGGTAATGTAAAGTTTTGGCCTATGTTTCTCTGTACTTTTCTGGTGTTTACAAATTTCCTTGGCCTGTTTAGGTTGGTCGATGTGTATGAGGAGGCTTGCATGGGAAAGGAGTTACTTAAGGGTTCAAGTAGCTATTATTTGCAAGGCTTATTCTTGGTTTTATCATGGTGTGGGAGCTTTCTCTTGAGGTTGATTATTTTATGCTCATTGCTATGGATTCTTACCGGTTTTGTTCTTTTTCCCTCCTTTTTGGGGATTATCGAAGTTATTGTTATAGCTTCATGTGGGGTTGATGCTTTTTGGGTATGACTCGATTTGGGTTTTCTAGACTAGAAATTTGGTTAGGCTTTATGGTTTTCACAAGGTCAAGTGTGGGAAGTGGCATGTCCATAGTTTTGCTTCAGTCCTTCTTTATGGTTGCTGAGGTTTCGTTCTTGAGCATCAAGAATGCTTTTGGTTCCCATTCCATGTGGGTTTACAGATTATGTCACTTAAAGGGAGCTTATGCTACCATTTCTTTTGGTTTTTTGTTGTTGGGTGGGTTGTGTTTAAAGTTTTTACTGATGATTGTGATATTTTAATGGTTAAAGGGAGTTGATGCTACCCTTTATATTGTTTTTTTTCCTCTCTTCTTGGTTCTTCAAACCGATTCTCCTATTGAGGTGGGGATCTCTCCTATAGAGGTGGAGGTTGTTCATATGGATGTGGTTGAGGGTTTTTATGACTCTACTATCTTGGTGGTACGGGGAGCTGATAAGTTGGGGGTTGTTGTCATGGGAACCTCCTTTTTCTTACTAGGCATGTAGAGGGTGAGTACTTTTTTGATGGAGAGGAAGCTCTTGGCATTCTTCTATGATGTTATGGAACTTGACAGTGTGTAGTAGGACTGTTTCCTACTAAAATTTGTTTGTGTAGAGGTGGTGTATTCTCCTATTAAGGTAGAGATTATCCAAGCAGAAAAGATGGAGTTGTTGCTAGGGAGCTTTTACTTCCCTTATTTCAATTTTGTTCTATTTTTTCCTATTGAGGTGGTGGTTGAGAATGATAGGTCTTTGTCTACTCTTCCTATGGAGGTGATGTATTCTCTTATTGAGGTAGAGAATCTTTGAGCAGATAAGATGGAGTTGTTGCTAGGGAACTTTTGCTACCCTTACTTCGGATATATTCTTTTCCTCTTACTGAGGTGTAGGTCAAGAATGATGATGGGATCTTGGATCTGAATCAAAAGGAAATGAATGTAAGTGTTACCAGGCTTAAGGCCCTCATTGATTTTTTTCCTAAAATGGTTTAATTTGGAGATGTTTTATTTGTGTTTGACTAGTTAGTTGTTTCTTGTTTATTTCCTTTATGACTATTGTGATTTGGTTGTTGGTTGGCTATGGTTTATCTTAGACAACATTAGTTTTTATGTGGGTAAATGCAAGAAGATGAGTCCATGAAACATGGAAGTTTTTGCCTTTGGCAAAAAACCAAAATCGGCTTGTAAAAAATGGGATCCTGCTTTTTAACAAATGGGATCCCACTTTTTTAAAAATGAGATCTCGTTTAGCTTCAAGATCTCGAGCCTAAATTCTAATGGGATCCCATTTTGAAAACTTTTCGTTTTTGGAAAATTTTCAAAATGGAAAGTTTTCAAAAGCAGATCCCATTTGAAAACTTTTCTATTTTTGGAACGGGATCTGTTTTGAAAAACTTCCATGCTTTATTTTGGCAATTTTCAAAACGGTCCCATTTTACAAAAGGGATCCCATTTTGTAGAGCCATAAAAAAAATGTTTTTTTATGAAATGGGATCCCATTTTAAAACGGGATCCCGTTTTTTAAAATATGAATTTTTGGTCTGGTTTTTGGCTTGTTTTTCGATTTGGGAAGTGGCTTGGAGACTCAAACCTAAGCTTTGGACCTGGTTTGACCTGCAACTTGAAGGTCATGTTAATGTCACCGAAAAATAGTGACTTTGGACATATGTCTCAAAACCTATTTTGCAGAATTTTTTTACGAAATTAAAACCCATTATAGATGAGACAGTGCAGATTCCAAATATGTAAATTTTTTTACAGTTTGATTTTTTTTTCTATTTTTCAATTAATTTCTAATGAAATTGGTCCATAAACTTGAATTATAAGAGTTTTTTAGTATTTTAATAACTTTTTATTAAAATGTTTTTTGTAAAACGAATTGCACCAAAACACACTTTAGACAATTCTTTTCAATTTGAAAAAAAAATATCAAAACATGATAAATTTAGGTCATCTTATGCATGATGTACACGATGATTTTTAAAACAACAAATATGGCCAATAAAAATTTAACAAAAAAAAATTCAATAAAAAATTACAAAAAATATTGAAAATGTGCTTCAATGAGTTACGAATCTTTTCCCAAAAGGATTTAGAAAAATATGATTGTTTAGGTCAAAATATGCATGACATACATGTGCATGGTATGGTAAAAAAAAAAGTGACTTTTAAACAATGGTTTTTAGAAATGCCTATTGGAAATCAATTTTCATCATCTGGGTATTGAAATAAATTACATAATTGGAAACTAGACTATGAGTACTACATTTTATGGTTCGTGACTTTTTTTAAGTTTCCATCTCTAAGTGCTTCAAATTTTAAGGTCAAATGTGACAAATTCTAAAAATCAGGAAAAACACTTCCACTTTTTGGCCAAAAAGTGGACACACCCATGTTAGGGTTTCTAGGCCCCTTCAAAACCTATTTTACCCTTAATAAAAAAAACCTCTCGATTTAAAACTTATGGCCTCCAAAAGTTGGGCCTCCCATAATGGAAATATAAAAACATCTAAGACAATATAAAAGAGATGTAGGAGTAACACTTGTTGACCAACTTATAACACATGTTATGACACATCATAAGGAATATTTGGATGGATACAATGAATCCAAAATATAATTATTGAGTATCTATTTGTGATAGGATCTAACTTCCATTGAATTGACTACCATTTTTAGTCATGGGATGGATCTTTCCAAATCACTAGATCACTATCTTGTTTCTATTGGGTTGACTAACATATTTAGTTGTGGGTTGGCTCTTACCAAATCACAAGATCATTATCTAGTTTCTATTGGATTGGCTATTGTATTTATCCATGAAGTTGCTCCTACCAAATCACCAAATTAGTATCTATTTTCCATTGGTTCAACTATCATCTTTTGCTAGAGGGTTGCTCCTACCAAATCACTAGATTAGTATCTAATTTATATTGGGTTGGATACCATCTTTGTCCATGAGGTATCTCCCACCAAATTTCCATTTCAATACCTAATTTCTATTGGATCATTTATCATTTTAGTTGTAGGGTGGATTTTTCCAAATTGTTAAATCAATATCTAATTTCCATTGGGCCAAATATAACATTTAGCTATAGGGTGGCTCCTACCAAATTATAAAAATTCTAGTTTTCAATTATCATAATTATTACTTTTTCATTGGCTTTCCCTGGACTCTTTCATATAGGGGTCCTTAAAATCCCTTGTTACCATTTCCATTATCTCAGCCCTATTATTTATATTTTCCCATTGCTAATGTATTTGTTTCATTAATCATCATGAGTCATTACCATTCTTCTCACCTCATATTTTGTTAGGGACTAGATCACCATATACCTCTCCCATTAAAAAATAAATGGTTACCATCATTCTTGCTTGTACACATCGTTATCAAATGATAAGATGTTTTTCTTATCTATGCTTAGAGATCATTCGTTTTCATTATGTAGACATGTTAAATCCTAGTGATGATTTAATCTTTATTTATCTATTAGCCTAGTTTTTGTTATTGGCATGTAGTTACTACTTTCCATGGTTGCTTTATAGGAGCAAGTCCAAGAGCTAAAATGATGATCAAATACTAGGTCGAATACCAATATTTATCCTTTTTGGTATAAATTATCCCATACATTTCATGATATATGTTACTATAATATTCATTTAAAAAATACATCCCATAGAGTATCATAAGTCTACTAAAATGGGAGCAAACTATAATAATATGTATTGCATACCCTACAACTTTATTATTATGTTTTTGTGTCCATTTTAGCCAAAGCCTATTTGTGTAGATTTTTATAATGTATTGAATCCTTATCCCTATCCCAACTCATCCCTTTTTATCCATGTTCCATTTCCATTTTATTCTCATTCCTTTGTTTAGTGTTCCTCTATGTCCATCTCACTTTATTTTTATCCCCTTTTCATGTCTTTACCATATCTTTAAGTTTTCTTTAGTTTTATCCCTTCTTGCCTCTTTGTTAGACCATTAAAAATTTAACCTAGCCATATCCTATATTAAAATATCCACTTTATCCTTCCAAAAAAAAATATTTTCAATATTAAAATTAATATGACCAGCCACCATAAGATGGCCACCTTTGAGCTTATTGAAACCTTGATTCTCATTCAGAGCATTGCCCATAGTTTGACACATAATAGGGTGGCATTGAACTTTTATCTTCCCACCACTAAATTGGAATGTAAACTAGTTAATTTCTAGGGCTTCCCACCTACTAAGTTTTCATCCTTAAGTTCCCTTAGAAAATTCTTTAAATTAAGAAAATTTTACCTAATTTCTACATAGGAAAAATAAATTATATGTTGTTCATATTATTTTGCATATTGTTTCTCATAGATGACACACAAACATACCTTCAAAAATTATAGGAGTTCACTATCTTCATTCCAAATATCAAAAATAATTTTATTCTATTCTTGGACAATGTTGCAATAAGATCTTCACCAGTAGATAGCTAATTTGAAGGGTTTCCATTCGGTGAGAAATTGCCTTTTTTGTATTTTCTTTAGAATTCACTTATTATTTTGATATCTCTATTATAACTCTTCCCCGCAATCATCCAATCCATCCTCAACAATTTTGACTAACATATAAATCCATTTTCCATCTCCTACCTCTCCATATCCATTGTTTGACCATAGCATTTATGTGTTTCCATTTCTATTTATGTTTCCTCTCAAATTTTCTATCAAACCCCCTCCATTTGTAAAAACCTTATACAATCCCTCTCAATTTTGATCAAGTACCTAGCTTATCATTTTACAATGTTGTGTTTTTCATCACCCTTTACATTGCTAATATTACCTCATTGTTTACAACCTTTGAGTCTTGTTAGCCATTTTATATAAAACCCTTACCATAATGATTCATTTTTTTCTCCTTATCATATTAATCCACTATAAAATCCCAAGAGCCATTTTTCTTGAGTTTTCACCTTACTTCCAAAACCTTTCTCCCATCGTACTTGATTTGTAGTGTTCCATTACCAATCAACATCATCATAAATTTTTTAAGTGTTTATGATTTGATAATTATTGATTTCATTCTATCTATTAGTTTAATATATTTTTTATTAGCAACATGTTGATTTAGACTAATCTTGAAATCTTTCAATGGGATTAATTGAGGCAACTACCCCTTAACCATTTATTTATTTAAAGATCCCACTCACTAATTTGAGAATTGTAGGTTAGTTAAAAATATTCTTAATATTTCCAAAATAGGTTGCAGAAAAAATTACCCCTTAAAATTAATGATGAATCTCTACTAAAATTTGTAGATGATAGTTTGAAAAGGTCAATGTTTCTTAATAAGCTACCACTTTTTAATTTGAGGCCCTAAATTGATAATTTTTAGGTCTCTTTTTCTAATACAAGTCCATATAAATCTCTAGAACTTACATATGATCAAAAATCAAAATTTTATAAGATGAAAGTAATCTTATTATATTTCTATCTTTCTTTTCTAGCATTCAAGAACAAAAAGTTTGCTACACATTTTGGCACTTCCCTTACAACTCATGAGTTAATAATTCTTGGGACACTCTTGCATGCTATTATCAATCATATCTATTAGCTTCAAGACCCCATATTTTATTTACTAGAGGTGAAGTCATTCCACTAATATAAGTTGAATTATTTTTTTCAATTATGTGTATTAGGACCTTGCAAGTTTGTATAAAATTACATATCTTCTTCTTCTTGATAGGTGTATATTTTTTAGGAGCTTGAAAACTCTATGAATTAATTCTTGAAAATTTTAAAGGGATCGCCAACTTCCTAGATAATTTTACCCTATCTCATCAATGTTGTCATGGTGTCTATTAAGACAAGTCAATGCTATCATGTTGGCTATTAGGTTATGGGTGGCCTTGAACCCGTTAATCCTTAGTCTTAGTTTTATAGGTCAATTCTAGAGGTGATTTTCATCATATTCCTATTAGAAAAATCTATTCCATAGGTGTATCTACAACCACTTTTTTTATTAATCTTTGATTTTATACTTAGTCAATTTCTTGATTTGTTAATTTACACATCCTAATTATTAAATTTGAGCATACTTTTTTTAATGTCCTATCTATTGTTAGTCTCAACTCTAGTGATTGTAAATTAGTCTCAGGGTAGATATATTCTTAAAAAAAATTAATTTGTACTTTGTTTGCACATGCATTCACACTCTAGACAAACCATTTAAAAGAGTTAAAATGAAACACCCTTTTTCCACATCGCTTTCATTATCAAGAGCTTATAAAGGTTAATAATTTGGGTTCTTTCAATGTCAAAAAAATTAAAGGGAGATAATTATGACTATGGATATTCTACAACCCTTATCTATTCCAAGTGTGAGCTAGGAGGAGGTATCCATGGAATTTATTATTGGGTTGCTTAGGTCTAAAGGAATAAATTTCATCATGGATTTATGGGTTGACTCACAATATATATATATATATTTTTATGCTTTATCACACTCATTTGTAGTAATTATAGTAGCAATATCCTTTATTAACACCATTCAAAAGCTACATGGGAATCCAAAAATAATTGTAAGTGATTGCAATCCTATATTTACAAGTGATTTTTTGATAGAACTTATTCTCATGCTTGAGAACATAGATTGCTTGTGGCTAGATATATGAACAAATTGAGGTAGTATTTAATATTTCTTGGAGGGATAACTTTCGTGTTTTTATTCAAAAAATAAGATAGATGGGTGTAATGGCTAGCACTAGCATAATGGTGGTATACCACTTCTTTATACATTTCATCCAAAATGTCTCCATTTTTAGTTCTATATAGGTAATATCTGTACTATCCATCATCTCCTTGTCATAGGCACATGAATAATTTAGAGTATTTGAACATATTCATCACCAAAAATAGACACTCTATAGTCTTAAGGAGAACTTAGCAATGACACAAAAAAAAATTAAACTTAAGAATTCAATCAATACTAAAATTTTAAAAACAAAGTGAGGTAGGAGATTAGGTCTTTGGGTGGTTCCAACCATATAAGAAAATGTCATTTGAACATCAAAATAAGGATGGCAATATTGTTCCTAAGTATAATGGCCCTTATAAAGTTTTGTAGAAGATTGGTAATGTAGCATACAAATTGAAATTACCTAAGTCAATATAAATACATCTATTCTTCCATGTTTCCCAATTGAAAAAGGTTATTAGATAGAGAGTTTTAATTAATAGAGTTACTAAATATTGATGAGTAACTTAGAATTATTTTGAAACCCAATGGAATCCTTCAAACATGCACTAAGAGGTTATAGACAAGGGAAAACATAGAATATTTGATCAAGTGGAAGAATTCTCTTTTTGAAAATTCTATGTAGGAAAATGAAGATTCCATGCAACAACATCCATTGTCTATTTGCATTGAGGATAATACTTCTTTGAAGAGGGGGGCATGTTATAGCCTTAACCGATTAATTGTATTGAGATATATATGGCCAACATATGGATACCATAACCCTTAATTAAGTTATACAATTATTTGTATATTGTTAAATGGGTAGCTAGGTTAGCCTAGGTTACATCTATTGCATTTAAAGAAATATTGCAAAAATATGAAATATATCCACACAACCCTATGAAATAAAAATATGCAAACATGTATTCAAAATTCACCATACATAAGAATAGAAAAACATACCATCAAGATGACACAAGATATAGCCTAGGAAAACCCTCATGATGGAAAAACCCAACCTCTATGAATATCCAAACTTAATGTATTATACAACCACACATCCCATGCCATGCTTCACATATGCACTCCTCAAGAGAGCTCAATACAAATGACAACCAAACTCAAATTTTATGATAGCCAATATAAAAAACTACTCATGTGTTTGTTTTTATTGAAATAAGCTTGCACAAAACTATCAGGTGGTATTACATAAACCATGTGCCTAATATTATGAGCGTACAAAACCATGTCCCCCTCATTTACTTTTTGGTACTACTTGTTTTTCCTTTTGGTACAAATTTTTTTTCAATATTAAATATTTTTGAATGTGAAATTCACACATTAATATTTATCGCAACGTTACAATACAACTTTATAAGTGAACCCAAATAAATATTTAATGTGGCTAAACACATCTCCAAAGATGCACCACAAATAAATATGTTTGTACATAATTATATATTTCTTTCTAGTGCAAGGTGTACAACACACATTTTCGTAATAGGTATAAGTATTGCATATATGAGGTAGTGTTTAATTTTTATTATTATTTTATAAATTTTATTCCTTTTGGAGAATTTTGGAGGATTACCCCCTCAAAGTGGCTTATTATTATCAAGTATTTCAAGTGTATTTTCTATTATATTATTCTCTCATGTAAATAATATTCTAAGTCTATTGGAGAATAAATATGAAGTAAATAATATATTCACCCTCACATGGACACCCAACTTTCCCACTCCATGATATTTGATCATACATTATTTATTTGTCTACATGAATAATCAAATACATTAGAACCTTTACATTTGTAAGGTTAATAAAATAACTAATTATAACATAACCACTTGGAAAATTCTATACAGATTATCATATGATGTCACCACATAATATTTATTTTGATAAACTTAATTTATGGTGAAGATTTGGTGGGACACACCCATTGTATGAGTTCATAGTCTCACCAAGATGATATTATACTCTAAAACCATAGGCATCACATGAAAAGTTGTCTGAAAAGTAAATGAACCTAAAGTGATAAGTAAAGTAACACAACCAAGAGATTTGGGAATAAAATTATCAAACCCTTTTTATAATTACCCCAAATTTTGGAAAATTAGAGTACCTAGCTTAAATCACATCTAGAAATTATTTTTAATATGTATTCTCAATTTGGATATATTGTCTACTAAGGCATATTTTTCTCTTACATATCCATACCTTACCATATGTATAATGGTCTATAGTTGTGAATTGCATGTCTAGGTGGTAACGATATAAGGTAAAAAAATAAATAGAATAATTAAGCATATCACACCACAAATTTGTATGCCTAGACGTAGGGTTGGTTTACTATTTAACATGCATAAAAAGTATGGATATGACTAGGCTTAGTATGAGATAAAAGATATGAAGAACCATAAGACATATGTCATATACCCTCAACACAAGGTGTATCATCCATAAAAATAGAAGGTACGAGTAGGTAATGTTTCCTTTACAAAAGATGTATCACAAGGTGAATAATATGAAGAAATACTCAAAGGTAAGATATAATTAGAATTAATCACACTACTATCACTCTTTATAGATGGAGTATGTAGCATATGATAATTATGGAGGAGTGATGTAAGAGTATCTAATAAAGAAGGGAAAGTGATGATTGAATCCCTAAATGAATAAAATGAGCATATGTGGTGATATAATACTTCCATAGAAAAGTGATATAATGACATAAGTGAATCAAGAAAAAAGAGATCACATGCCACAACGTATACAAACATGTCCAAATCAATGACATAAGTATGAATGTGTGCAAAGGATAAAGGACCATGAGAATCTAGGATGTGAAAACAAGGGTCTATCTAAGGATGTAGGGTTTACATGTGAATAAGTAATAAAGGCTCAAAAATCTAATAAGAGTAAAATAATTCTATAAAAAATAATTGTATATCAAACTATTATCCTACTTTAGATTAAAATATGTAATATATAAATTATAAAGTCAATCCCAAGGGTGGGTAGGGTGTGCATAAGACATAAGATGTGAAAATACACATCAAACCTTGAGATAAATCAATGAAGCAAAAGAGTAAAAAATAAAACCATATCTAAAGATGCCATGGAAATCAAAAAAGAAAATATCTAAAAATCTTAATGTTAGTTTAGGGTTTTAGAAACCCAAATGAATGGGTGTGTTGTGTAAGATTAGATGGCTTCACCAAAATGTTACAGAAAAATAAAAATTCCCTTTGGTTTAGTCGAGTAATTAAATAAAATACATACACCTAACCGCAATTAAGCTAGACTAATGAATTAGAGAGTAATATTTGAGAACTGTATATATATTGAACTTAGTAATTCAAATGTACAAAATATAAATAGAAACAAAATTTAGCTCAATATCTAACAAGTGTACAAAAAATGAAGAAGATATAGATCTTGTAAATCATGGATAAGATCAATAAATATCAAATTGGGAATTGCTTTAAATTTAGGAAAAATACTTTGTGCAAGGACACGTCTAGTTGTTTGGGACTAATTTGCAACCATGATTTTGTCATGCAATCATGAACTCATCTTGTGTATTATGTTGCCTTTAGTTCTTTAATTCACTTGGCCATTCTTGAACTAAAATATCTTAAGATTGGAAATATTTAAAATACCTTGTACATTTGTCATTAGGTCACAAAGACCTATCACTAGAAGTTGGACAATATAAAAAATAACAGTTTTTAGTCATGTAAATGCTTCTAGATTGATTATGTAGAGCTAGATTCCTTCAATTACCAAAAGTTGGACAATACAAAAAAATCAACAATCTTTAGTCATGCACATGCCTCCAAAATGATTATGTGGAACTAGATTCCTTTTAGAACACCAATTGAAGTGTTTAAATAATATGATTTCTCTCTATGATTGGATAATTAAAATGAATGCATCAAATGTCTTTAAATATAAGAATATAGCAAAATATCATACATACTTTTATTTACTTAGTCTTTGGTAGTAGGGGAGAGGACCTAGTAGTTGTGCACCCTAACTTCGCGCTTCTAATTATCCTATGTGGAAATTTCAAATCACTCCCAATTTTTTACAGCAGCTTACTTGGCAAGTCCCCTGCTTATAACTTTCATTTCAGGGCCACATCATCAAATATGATGCCACATCAACATGTTTTTTGTCAAGGTGTCCAAAAAGGCCAAAAAAAAGTGAGACCAATACTTGTGCATTCACATTATGGGTAGTTGAGCGTTGATGTAGTATCACATGATTGGTTGCTTTTTATTTCAAAAGAATACATTTTGTTTAATTATGGGTAGTCAAGTCACAACTATTGACATTATATAAACGACTACTATGACAACTATTGGACATAATATAAACAACTACTATCACAACTATTGAAACATGCTCATCTACGGGTTCCTCTCCCCTACGGATAAAGGTAAAAAGTAGGTCAAATTTTGAATTGAATTTTTTGAATTAATACAAGATGACTCTACCACTATGAGGATGACCCTATGATTATGAACTAGTCCCAAGATAATTAAAAAAGAACTAGATTACACAACTAGTGCCAGCATGGAAGTAATAAATCAGTCGATAAAATAAATGTATAAAAATGAATGAAGAGAAAAACAAAAAAGTAGGTGCATAAAAAGGTATACAATAAAATAGGGGAATAGCAAAATGGAAAGAACCTAACTCTACAAGAACAGGCTAGAATAAGGAAAACAGAAATCCTTGTTTTTGGATTAAATCTGAGGTTCCTGTTATAAAAACCAACACAATCCATGATTGAAATGGGGAAACTAGAGGTTTTGCAACCCCTTGCCTACGTACAAGTATCTTTCTGTGGAAAAGTTTAATCATCTGCACACTGTGACTGTACAGGTGGGAAGATTGCTCGTGTTAAGCACCGTACTCATCTATTTTAAGGTGTTATTGAATATGCTGTCCCCCTTTTCCTGCTCTGAGCTCTGACGTTTTCCCCTGTGTTGCTCCATTAAGGAGCTCGCTACGGTCTTTTAAATATCTTATGTGGTGCTTTGGAAAATCGATTTCAAGGGTTTTGAAGATTTCGCGAAATCGTCTTTGCAGATCTTCCAAATCGAGCTTGAAAACTCTGATCCAGTTGGAAAATCTATTCGTATCATGATCACAGTGATACCAAACCATGGTGAATGTCATGGCATCAAAAATTTATCTTAAAAACCGTGCAGTAATGTGCAAATTGATAAGCGTACAAGTCAAACTAGGATTTTCTGAGGGACGAACTTGGCCACACGGCAACCACAAGCATTGAGGTTGGTCTGAATTTAAATGTCTTTTTCTTGCCGTTCCTGTTCAAACAAGTAAGACTCTTTATAAAGACTTGACATTTATATTTTCACGAGCATTTCTCTGGGTTTCAGTATGGACGGGGAATCTAGAGAGGTCTATGGCTTCCACGGAACGGTTAAAAAGGTCTTTTCTTCCAGTGGGGTTTAATACAAAGTTTGTACTTCTCTGTGACTGTAGTATCTGGCCCACAAATTTCTAGCAGAACCAGAATAATAGGAATATGTTCAACATATCATAAAACAAAGTCTAGATAAACTTTGGATGGTTGTTGGGTTTTCAATGCTTGCCATAAAAGAGCAGCACAGGGTTTTTTTTGGCCAATTTCACACTTTTAGAGAGCATTCCTGGCACTGTCCCCTCCAACAATCCTCAGCTTTTGTTTTTATTGCTGAGAAATTATAATGAGTCTTTGTGTCTAAGGACTGGTTTACTAGTTTTTGTTTCAGTTCTTATTGAAGTGATTTTGGATTGTAGCCTCTTTTATTTGGGATTTCTATATTTTTCAAATGAAAGAATACTTTGTTTTATGTGGTTTGTGGAGCCCAATCCTACATGATTGTGTTAGTACTGGTGCATCAAGGGATCTCTTGTTCATGTCATGAAGATGCTGTGTGTGGCCCTCACAATCAAGTTTATTAAGATGTAATTAAAGACAGAGATCTAAACAAAAGCATTATTTGCAATACTCTAATGAATTCAAATACCTGATCAAATTTCTGCTCTTTCAAGAAACAAGAATAATATTATAATTGGAAAACTGAATTTATGTGGAAATAAAGAGCTCATATCAAATGGCTAAAAATAGAGGAATGTAACAATCCCTTTTTTCTCACAAAACTGTTATTCACATATAACTAAATTACATCATAATTTTGCATTTCTATTTTAGAGGCAAGTTTTATCTCCCCATTTAGAGATTCAAGAAGATCTTCCTATGGTCATTTCCAAAAAAATCTCATTATGATATGGTTGATGAGTTATGTTTCTTCAATTTATCGCTTGTGCTCATCTCATTTGGTGATATGATATCAACTTCATTGAAAGGAAGTTAAGGTGAAAAATATTTTCTATACTAAATTTAGAGAAGAGATGAAAAGAAAATGCAATCTTAAATAATTTGCAAGAAAGAAACAATACAACAAATTCATTCATTGTAACACAATAATTTATCCAAAAAAATTCCTTTGAAAAAAGCTCAACCTCCAAACATTGAACCAATATATTAACTAGCAATAATCTTGGTTACAATATAGTCTAGGCAAGCAGCTTTCACAAGAGGCAACACCAACACTATGTACCCTCTAAATTTGACTCACCACTACTGTGTGGATCAAGAATGCAGAACACATGCATTGCACGTGTGGCTTGCATCTAAACATATTATACTTATGTCACAAAAGCAAATACAATGGAGTGGTATTTAGAAGACTACCCTTTTCACAAGAAACATATTATATTATACTAGCTCTAAAGGGGCTTCTCAAATATATAAATTGATGGCTATTCTACAATCATTTTCATATCTTGTGATTTCTAAGGTAATTTTTTTATCAAGAACTTATGCAGCAATGAGAGTTGGTATTTGTTCTTAGTTCACTTAGAGTTTCTTCAACCCAATACATTCGCACAACTAAGCACATAAAGTGCCCAAGTGTAGATGGGAATGAAGAATGGATGAGTGAAAGATCCTAAAATGGTTTAAATGTGTAAGCATGCTTTGGCTTGCTAGCAAGTTGTTGATTTATGTTCATTTTGAGCCGAACTATTTGATTGTGTGGTACAAAAGTCAACTTTGCAAGTTTTTTAATTTAACATAAACAAATTTATTTTTATTTTTTTACTTTTTGAAGTGTTTTTTTGTCTTTTTTGATAGTTTTGTGGTTTTTGGTTATTTTTGTGATTTTGAAGTGTATAAGATTGCTAAAATGAAACTTACTAATTAGCTAACACACTTGCAAGTAATAAGCAAACAAAAAAAAAACTAAAACAATTGATTTTCCCCTTTGATTTGAATGCAACTTGAAATGAGATTTTTAAAGAAATGACTACTATGCATGCAAGTAAAAACTAGGAGAATTTTTACACCTCTTTTCATGTTTTTATTGTTTTCTTTTTTATATTTAAGAAATCAAATATAATATGTATGTAATAAAACTAACTAGTTGCTAGTTGTTTTAAAAATTCCACCTTGTAAATGTTGCATGAAACCAATTTACTATAATGTAAATCCTAAGATGACATGATATAGTTCTTTTCCCTTTGGATTCAATATTTTAATTAAAAAATAGATTAGGAATGTCTATGAATGCAAATAATCTTAAATGAATTGATTCTCCTTTTTGTTTTGAATTAAAATACTAATTTATTGAAAACAAAGATATTTGTTTGCTGATTTTATTGTGAAAAATATTATTTTTAATTTGATTGACTGATTGTTTGATTGTATAGATTGAGTACTTGAGTTTTTTGTGGTCTCTGTTGATGGATTTGTAATTGTTTTGAAAATGACAAAGTTTTTCTTTGAACAATATATGGCAAGAAATAATTCAATCTAAACTAGTTTTATGAAAGGAAAGTAATTCAAATATAAATATGATCTAAATCCAAAGACCGACAATTGAATGTCATTGTCCCAAAGCATTTGAATAACTATAGTACTCTTACAATCTAAACTAGCAAATTACTAAACTAAATAAAATTGTTATTGAAATATAGAACTCTTACATTTGGATATTGAAGATCTAGTGCATGCAAGAGTTATTTGGCAATCTATGAGTCCTCAAGGGCCCATATTTTAACCTTAAATTTGATACCCTTCCTAGAGGATATCCCTTTGTGATAGAAGATGAAAACAAGTTTGAGGATAAAAAAAAATGTGAAGGAAAAAAGAAAACATGTATAATGACCACTACTATTTGGAAATTTCAAGTTGTGAGAAAATGTCTTGCAAAAGAATCTAGAGGTTGCAAATGTTGGGTAGGATTGTGTAGAAGAAATGCAAGCTTCTTTATTGTGGTCTCTTTGTTAATCTTCTAAAGTTGAGATGCTTGTTAATAATTGGTGTTTTTGTTGATGAAGTTTCTAATTTCTTGTGTATTGCATGAAGATTAAAAAACTCTAGAGAATGAAAAGAATTTATATATATATATATCCTTCCTTATGAAAGCCTACAAATATCCTATCTATAGGATTTCAAAAAATAAAAATAATATTAGGGTTGTTGGGTGCTCACACACATCAAAGGAAAAAGCTAAAAGGCCCAAAGAAAGATGTCGTGGAAGCAAAAGATTAGAAAAATAAAAAATGGCATGTTTGCATCTTTCACAAATGATTCATTCATCACAGAAAATGACATTCACCCTAGGGAAAACCAATAGGAAAGGGGTAAACACATCATTTTGGAGGTAAAAAATAAAAATGGCAAATCAAGTGGCGGATAATTGGTGAAAGATTAAAGAGTTGAATAAAACGGCAATAGGCAAGATTCTTGAAGGCTAACTAAGCATGTCCATCACTTCAAAATTAGTCAAGAGGTAAATTTTCATTATTACACACCACACATAGTCATGCATTGGTTTGTCACATCATCCTTAGAATTTGAAATGTTTTCCCATCCAAATTTGGGCACTTACATATTTTCTCTTACTTCAAGCAAATTCACCACCAACAATTCACTACCATCAATTCACCGCAATCAATTAACCACCAGCAATTCACCTCCAACAATTCATTGCCAACAATTCATGGCCATGACAAATTCATCTCATCAAAATGACTTGCAAGATAAAACATGTTACAAATATAAAAATCTATTCTATACACTTGAAAGTGTCATTTTGAAGCTCATTTGTGCTTCCAATATGCCCCCTTGCATGAGAAGCCTTATGTATTACAAAAAAAATTTATAGTCCTCGATTCTTTTTCATGACTTCCAATGGGAGACAAGGTTGACATTGATGATTTATATACATTTATTTAGACCTATAGTGTTCTCTCTCACACTTTCATCTCATTGGACATTATAAATGTTATATTTCTTTTGTGTGGATGGATAGTTTGGATTTATATTTTTATTATGCAATCACACACACATCACACATTATTTATGCATGTATTTTATTTTTTGATAGGTGTGCATAAGTGGATGACTATATGGATAAAAAATTATAAATGCAAAATAAATGCTTATACGTCACAATGATTTATTAACTTAATAACAACTATGATTTCACATTTATGGTAACAATATGATTGATCTTTGCCATTTTTTTTATAAAGAATCATCTAGATTAACTAGGATGTAGTTGACTTATTAGACTCTTAGGATATGGAATTTAGGGAAAGACAAGTAGGAATTGGAAGTATGAGAGGGGGGACCTAAAAGAAACTCAAAATGATGAAAATTTAGTTTGAAGTTGGTTACACTTTTTAGATTAATTTCAAACAACACTAAGTGATATGCTTTATGAGAACTTTCTAGACTTAGCCCAAAGGTGGCCAAAAGGTCAAACTTGGAGTAAAGGATTAGGTCCTCAATAAGTATAGTCTTTCTTGATTCATATGAGGTAGAATTATGTGTTGTTTCACCTAGCTAGTACATGTGTGTGCTTTAATTAATGAGACTTTTTTTAAATGTGATCCTCGAAACCTAGATTGGAGTCCAAATTTAAGAGTACAAATATTACACAAATTTTCCTCTTTTATTTTGGATTTTTTTTAATTTTAGAGTACTAGTCCCCTTAATCTAAGTGCATATAATCACCAACGATTAGGTTGGAAAATTAAGAAACTAAGTGCAACCAAATGGGTACCTACCACTCTTTAGGACTTCTCCCTTGTTATGGAGAAATGAGAAGATTTTTTACCTACTAGCTTCTAGGTAGTAATATAGACCAAGTTATACAATGAGACTAGGGATAAGTAATAACTTTAGTTGGAACAAAGATCAATATAACACCTACAAATAGTTCATCTATATACCTAGGAGTATGGAGGGCTAAATGGTGGAATGTGATTATGAGATCCCATAACCTAGTGGGGACAAAAAATGTATCAATATTGATCATGATTTGAGTAAAATCAAAATGGTAAAAAAGCTACCATTGAATCATAACATGGTGGGATGGACATAATGAAATTCAAGTGAATATACATGCATAGATATGCATACATACATACATACATACATACATATGTACGTACGTACGTAAATATGTATGTATGTACATGAATATATACATATGTACATAAATATGTATGTATGTATGCATATATATATTTGGTGTTCTCTTATGGGCATTTTATTGTTAATTTGCATTGTGGATTCTCAATGATTATTTTGCATTATTTTCTCATGAGGGTTATGTGGAATTACTACATTTTTCTTATAATTTCCTTTCATCAAAGTGAAAAGCCTCATTCTTAGGATTGATAATTTAATTAACAAAGATATTGCTTGGTCTGTAATGTCGAACGATGGCATGTTATTGATTGAACAATAACATGCTAATTGTTCCCAACCTAATAACAAGTTTATAAGAAAGAACTACCAGAATGGTGTACATAAACATTGAATCCAAAGGAAGCAAACATTTTCCCATCTGTTTAAATAAAACATATTGAACATTCGACCTTAGAGGTTGTGTCAAACACATTAATATTGTGAAGTTTTTATTGTGAACAAAGCACAAATCATGTAATTTCTGAGATGCAAGTCAAATTTTGTTAAGTTGATTAGATTTGCTTAAATATATGTAAGATATCGATCTCCATTAGTTGACTACAACTATTTGGTGTATCTATCTCTTTTTGACATGAATGAAGACTTGAACGTTTTATTTTTTGAATGTCATGTTAAAAGAAATTGAGCCAAACGGGTTAAGAATGATTTTTTTAATGGTTTATATGTCTAATGTTTACATGTGAAAATAAAGATCAAATTTAACCTAGTCTATATGAATTCGGGAAAAATGCAGATATGTTATGTTATCAGTACAAAATGAAAATGACACAAATGAGTTTGTGGAAAATTGTTGAAAACACAAAATTAAAACAAGAAAATATTGTTGTTGATGTCTATGTTTTTATGTTTACAGTTGAAACCACTCAAATTCATCTAATGAAAATTGATATCTACTTGAATATAGGAAATTTGTATGTGGAACGAATATTTCTTTTATTTTAAAAAGAATGTATATGCATACATTTTTAACAAAAGGTCATATATGTGTACATGCATAAATTTCCCATTTATGCATTACACATACATGTGATATACCTTCTTTAAAAATTGTAGGGTATGTGTAGGATCATGATGGGCCAAAAAGTGGTGATATGATGGGTACATGTAGGGTATGTGGCCGGCGACTTTTTTTTTACCCAAAATTGATGAAACAAAAAGGGTTTTTATAGGAGATTCTCAACTTTCCAATAATATAAATTATGCTTTACATTGAATTTAATAAATAGTTATTATTCATTTTCTATTTGAATTATGACTAAAGTCCTGATTGATAGGCCGATTGAAAAACATCTATAGCTTCAAAAGATCACAGAATCCAAACATGCCACATTCTATTCTTCACATACTATAGGATTAAAAAAAATTGAGTTTCATGAAGTTTTGACCAAGTTAAGGTGGTCAGGACTTATGAAGTTTTATATTTTTAAAATTTGTAATAAAAATTCATAATTAATTATTTACTTGGAAAAATTACAAAATATGCATCACATCAAACATGAGTCCTCTACTTATATCTAAAATATTATAAAAAATTGTTATCATTTTATTGTGGTTAGGGTGGTGATTGACACTTTTATTTTCCCAAATTTAAGTCAGCATTGAAATTTCAAATTTTCACCAAATAGATTTTAAAAAATAAAATAAACCTAGTAGTTTAGAAACTACATTCAATTTTCTACAGATTCTATTCTTAAATGTTTTTGAAATAATATAGATAACTTATTCAAATTTTTACGTCAAGTTGCCTAACTCTGATTTTTCTAAATTTTCATCGCCACTTAAGGGATTGTTTTTTCCATGATGATCCTACACATACCCTATACTATTATCTTAATTTGAAATGTAGATTTATTTCAAGAAAGATGGATTAAGAAAAATGATGAAGATCTATAAAAAATTGATGCAAGTATTGTGACACATTTTTCTTCATATAGTTGTTATGAACATGAATTACATTCAAAATCTGATTGTTAATTATCAAATCTGGTTAAATTCTTGCATTTGCATGATAAGTAGAGATATTCAAATGAATCAGATGTAGGCTATGATATAGATAGTATGATTCATGAAGGATTGACTAGGGAAAAACTATTGAAACCAAATTTATTGTTTGCAAATGTGAAAACAAGGATAAGATGAATGTTATCTTATGTTGTGGGAGGTTATCTTCTAGGACGGGTGCCAAAAATGGATTAATAGAGAGATAGGTTTTGCTCTTCCAAAATCTATGTTTTTAGTTGTATACATCATATGCTTGGCCAAACATTTGTAGTCCATTATGTTGAATGGTCGAACTTTTATGATGAATTCTCTCTGCCATTTCCTTGCTTAGATCTTGCATGTTCTAAACGTAGATAGGAATTCATGTAATTGCATGGCATGCACCAGATTCCACCTTGCACGATGTATCTCTTGTTAAGTGTTCAATGTAGGGTTGGGAATTCTTCAGGTAGGAAAATATTGGGGAAACATAGCTTCGTGGTTGGGTGGAAAAGCACTTAAACCATGTTCTCATCCAACAGATGCAACAAGAGTTGAAGAGGATCACATGGTATCCCATAATATTGATTATTGTGCTATGTAAATTATGATGTAATTGAGAAGACTAAGTGGCAAGATGGCCCAAGTATAATTATGTAACTTGTAAAATTAACATTTGGAAATGAATATTAAATTTTATTTTGACATGAGATGCTATGATGGAAAATAACTAATTGACTATGTCTAATTTTTATTATTCATAATCTCATATTTATTTATTTATGTGTGTTAATTATGTGGAACACATTACAGGAATGTTGTTTGATAGGCTTGGATCATTTTTATTATTAGGCATCTACTATCACTACAAAAGATCCTACATTAACAGGGGTTGGATAGTCTTTCTTCTTCTTCTCTCTTATGGGGGACTTTTTCCTCACATGGGAATTTTTTCTTCTCATATTTTAGTGAACACATTTATTTTGTCTCTTTTAGGGGAGCTTTTTCCCATGGATTTTTCTCCCTTTCTCCATTTTAAGAGAGATTGCATTGTATTTGGGTAACTCGTTAGGCCTAGTTGTTGGGACCCAACTTCAATTTATCCACCTATGATATGGTTAAGGGGGTGTTACTATATATGCAATATACCACATGGTTATACACATGGAGCTAAGCCTAGTTAGATGTCTTATTTAGAGCTAGTTAACTCACTACCTCTTGGGAGTTTAGAGGAAGCTAACTTGTCAACACTCTTTGTTAGTGGGAGTTGATTGCCTAGTCTTCTCCACTAGTTATGTTGGTGATTGCTTCTCTCCTTTTCTATGTTCTCTCTTGCATTGCATTATTTTTTTTCAATTTTGCAAGAAGTATGTTCTTGCTCATCTTGCATGGCCCAATTGATCTGATATCAAAACATTTAGGCAAATATTCTGACAAATTCTACAAAAGATTATTTTGTTGTTATGAATAATTCTTACTCTTATGGGTCCTTATTGTGACTTCAACAATCTTCCTCTAAATTCATTTGTAGTAGGTTTAATATGATTGATCTAATTAATTTTTTATTTTAATAATATAATTACATATAATTTAAATAATAAATTATTATGACTTGATCAAAAGAAATGAAATAAATAACAACATGAATTCACATATATAATTCAAAATATTTTTTTAGTAATAATAGATTGAATAATTATCTAAATCAAACCATTGAAATGAATACTCTCACCTCATGAATATCTTAGTGATCCTTGCCCTATTAGCTATGGTACACTCTAGGAAGAATAGTTTAGTTAAAAAAACATGTAAACATACACGAGGAAGAAAATAATTGACACAATCCCTAGCCAATAATCTCAAGTGTACCTTATATACTAACTTGGACACATCCTAGATGCCCTTTCTCTAATGCCCATAGCTTTCCAAACCACCGTATTCCTTGAGTGATCTTTGAGATAACCTTCCAAGTTGTCTACATCTAGTTTATATAATATTTAAGTGTTGCTTTCCAAACCATCACAGCCTTTCACATCACAATAATTAATTATTTTGCCTTCTTTTCTATCAAGGTATTCACTCTTTATCTTTCTTTAAATAATAATTTATTTATAAAACCACTTCCAAAGGTAATTAAGAATTTCCCTTTTACCCCTCTTTTAACTCAAGAGTAATCACACAACTTTTATTTTCATCTCTCTTTTAATTATAAATGGTCATTTAGATATAAAAGTAGCTTTATTTTTCACTTTGGAAAAAAAGTACTAAAGATGAAGAAAAGACTAAAAGACATAAATAGTTAATATAAATGAAATACACAATTATCTTGCTTCTTTACCTTCTCATTTAATGGATGGAGTTGAAGTAGATGCACCCTTCTCCACTTGATGTGCTCATTTGATGAGTGTAGTTAGGTGGATTGTGGTTTCTTAGACCTACACCATGATGTTGATATTAGGATTTCTAGATGAAAATTAAAGAATAAGGATATGATAATGGAAGATGATAAAAATGAGACAAAATGCCTCAATTTATAAATTTTCCATGAGAAAAATCAAGGGCCAAGATGTAGTGTCTAATGGATGGCTAGGATTGAATGAGAGAGGATATTGATTGAAAGCTTATCATTGTGACAAGTGTCACAAGAATAATGGAGGTGTAAGAGCTACGTGTATTCACACGTGTGTGAGCACACACATAGGAAGGCCTATGAAAGAGACAAGTAAGAAAGTTAGGGTAGCTACCTTATGCCATGTGTAAGAGGTAAGGTGGCTTCACATGAGCGAGAGATATGCTTACACATGTGTGAGAAAGGGGTAGGGTAAGTAGGTTAGGACACTTGTTACATGATGGAAAGTTTAGATCTTTGATCCATGTAGATGGATTCAATAGCTAGGACTAAATGTACAAGGATTAAGGATGAGGTGGAATTAAATATTAGAGAAAATGATAATAAAGGTTAATTAACTTAAACCAATTAATTAAGTAGGTGGTCGGGGGCCTAGCTCGATTGGTTAAAGCATCTTGTTCCAAGCAAGAGGTCATGAGGTCTAGCCTCCCCTCATCCCCATGGTACTGGAGGGCATGTTGCATCGTCATCGATCACTGAAAAATTTTTACTAGGCACACTACAATTTATAGGGGGGCTATCTGATTCCTGTAGCCTTAAATAAATTAATTAAGTAGGTATTAATTAATTGATTTAGTTGGAGGATAGAGGGGATAAAGTTAAATTTAATTAAATAAATGTAAATTTATTTAATTAAAGGTGAGAGATTAAGATGAACTAATCAAATAAATAATTAATATTTTTTTAATTAATGGCTAGAATGAGGTAAAGTCAAGTGCGGTCAAATATGGACAAATTTAGGTGTCTACAAGTACCATAACACATGATGCTCCCACTATAAAGATTTAACCATATAGGTGTAACATATATAAAAAGGGAAAGCATACCGCCCCATTGTAAAGATGTAACATGGTAACACTATGTGATATCTTGTAAAGCACGATGCCCCCAATTTAAGGATAAATGCTAATGATATGAAATGAGGAATGCAAAAGGCATACATTAAGAAAATTTTAGATTAGAGAAGTGCCTCCTAAAATCCTAGAAATAAAATAATTACCTTGTAATTATTAATTAAAATAATAAAGTGTAAATGCAAATCACCTAACTACATGAGTTAATTGGACTTATATAAATATTTAAAAAATTTGAAACACAATGTTTCACATTAATTTATTGATATGTATTAGAAAAGAGACTCCTAGAAAAATCTTAGAAATAAAGAAGTTGTCTTATAATTATTAATTATAATAATAAAATATAAATATAAATGGCCTAATAATATAAGTTAGTTGGCCTATATAAATATTTAACAATTCTAATCACAATATTTTACATAGTTTATTCATAAATATATGATTGATTTGTCTTAAAAGTCAAATGTCAACTATTTTTACTTAAAGTTATTCTTTCTAATTTCTAATTCTAGTGAAGTTTTTATTTTTTAATTTCATGTTGCTTTATGTCTTAGAAATTGTATTACTTTTTATTAAATTCTTTTAGTTCATTGTTGCTTTTTATCTTTAAAGTTGCTATACTTTATGTTTTTACTTTTTGAAAAATTATAGTTCTTATTATATATATTTTTAATTTTAATAAACTTACTATTTATGTTTCTTTCTATTTAAAAATGCAATGTCTTCTCAATTTAGAATTTGGATGAGTAAATATGTATGGTTAAATTAACTATGATGAGTTAATTCTTTATATTTAATTTTCTTATTATAATAGATAAAAAATAACTATTTAGTTCAAGATGGTGTCATCTTTATGTGTTTTATGTTATTTATACAAGAAACATCCCACATTTTAAGGATTCATTAAAATAAGTATAATAATATAGAAATATAACTATGTAGGTTAAAAAGTTGACTCTAAAAGTAAGATGTGTCAATATAGACTCCATATGTTGTCTCCAAGTAAGCATGATATAGCAATGTGAGATCAATAGGTAGTAGTGAAAGAATTAAAAAAAAAAAGCATGGGCAAAAGAGTAGAATGAGTAAAAGGAAATCAACACAAGAAAAAATATGATAAAAGGGGAAGAGCATACAATACTAATGGAATAAGAAACAAAAGGGTAAGATATGTGAAGGTTATTTTCAAAGTTCTTTGAATTTTATATCACCACACACCTAGAAGAGTCACTCTAACTATCACTCCTACTCTTGATGTTATTGCTCCTATTGTGGTTTATCTATCCTTGCATCCTTAGGATGCCCATAACTCATTTATGGGAAATAAATAAACTAGGCTATCAATTGTTTTATGCTAATTTATGTGGTTAGTTTGTTAAATTCTTATTTGACCATCTTTTAGGACCTTTTAGTATTGTAATTCATAATTTTTGGCTTTCAATAGACCTATTGTAAATTAAAAAAAATCAAATTATTAATAATACTACATATAGGTGGTCTCCATCTTTTTATCTAAAAAAACCTGGAGCCCAAATGAAAATGAAAACAAGACATAAAATCAAGAGTTGATAGAAAGTGAAAAAGGTGGAAAAGAGATAAAATGATCAACCTAAGTTGAACAATGAGGAAAAAGACAAAGGTATATGAATCAAATGTATGAAAAGAATAGACATAATAGGTAAAAATAATCCAAAATAAAATAAAAACAATCTATTTATAACGTTTGAATCATTTGTATGATCACCCCCTATTTTTATAGGTATTAATGAATCAACTACAAACATTTTACTTTACATTTTCCATGGATTAAACTCCAAAAAAATATTATTTTTAATTAATTTCCACACTTATTTGACTACATTACTTAAAATAATTACATATTCTAACTCTTTATTTCTAAAATAACTAGTTTATCTATTTTAATATTAATCTATATATTGTATGGCAAGATATATCATTTGCAAGAGGTATTTTCCATTGGGTTTTGTACTTTATGATTAACTGCCTTTGGGTTTTGTGCTTCCACATAAGACCACTACCAATCATATGATTAAAGAACAAGTACCAAAGAATGCAAGAGCACAACCAGGCCACTAAGGAGTGAAAAGATGTCTCAAAACACATGAATAAGCCATGGACTCCAAAACCAATATGATGTTTTCCATTTTTGTTTGTGCATTTTGATTTATCCATTGTGACATCTCCAAGCAAAGTTTTTGCACACACAATTTACTTTAGGGAGATTAAATCTTGTATTGCTGGTAGAGTAGAATGTGTGTCGATGATGAGAGTAGAAAATGTTCTTGCAATGATGAGAGGAGAAACTATGCTTGCAAAATGAGAGCATAAATTGGAGATGTCACAAAGGAATACATGAATTTATTGTTGCAATAAAATCAAATTTTTATGGCGGCTTTATTAAAAAAAAACAATGTTGTTAATCCATTTTAGAAACTTAACACTTATATATTTTTTTAATTCATTTTAGAAACTTAACACTTTTGTTTGCTTTAAGATTTTTTGCCACAAACTAAAAGATACAATATATAGTGTAACTTGTAATTACCTACAGTCTATATAGAAATAATTGTTTTTGTTTTTTGATTTTTCCATATATATTATAACTTGTAATTACTTGCAGTCCATATAGAAATTATTTAAAACATAGATTTTTATTTTTTGAGTTTTCCATTTGGTATAGTTATTTAATCCATTTTAGAAACTTAACACTTTTGTTTGCTTTAAGATTTTTTGCCACAGATTAAAAGATACAATATATATTGTAACTTGTAATTACCTTAGTCTATATAGAAATAATTGTTTTTTGTTTTTTGATTTTTCCATATATATTATAACTTGTAATTACTTGCAGTCCATATAGAAATTATTTAGAACTCAGATTTTTGTTTTTTGATTTTTTCATTTTGTATAGTTATTTAATCCATTTTAGAAACTTAATACTTATGTTTTTTTAATTCATTTTAGAAACTTAACACTTTTGTTTGCTTTAATATTTTTTGCCACAGAGTAAAAGACACAATATATATTGTAACTTGTATATATTGTAACTTGTAATTACCTGCAATCTATATAAAAATATTTTTTTTTGGTTTTTTTATTTTTCCATATATATTATAACTTGTAATATATAAATATAACTTGTCACCCCTACCTATCATATGAAATTTTTATGATGGTTTGGTCATTTAAATGCCTATAAAAAATTGTTTAATTTATGAATTTTTATATAATTTTTTTTATAAATGCAATATCTTGAAAAATCAGAAAACAATGATAATTATTAGTAATAAATATAAAAATCTGTTGTTATAATTAACAATTAATAAAAGTTTCTAAGTTTATATTAAAAAAAAATCTTGTTAAATATATTAAAAGTTAAAAATAATTATATTCTATTTTGAAAAGATTCTAAATTAATATATATTTTTATAATATTATTATAAATCACATATATTAATATAAAAAAATGATAAGCATTATAAAAAATGTCAAAGTTTCTAAATTCATATTAGAAAGTATTCAAAAAAGTTATATTCTATTCTAACTAATTTATCATTTTATAATAAAAATTATGAAATGATATATATTATAAATTAAAATTTTATATTATATTTTGTTTATAATATTTTTTTACAGTTTAATAAAAATATAGCAAGTCAAACTATACAGTCTAATAAATTTTCTAGCTGTAATATACTGTCTAAAATTGAAAAAACGGTCAAATAGACCATCAAATTCCAGGCCTGCCTGCAGCCCATATAGAAATTATTTAAAACTTAATTTTTTGTTTTTTGATTTTTCCATTTTGTATGGTTATTTGTTTGGGTTTTTTTTATAATTCTCTTTTCCATATTGTTTTACAATTTTTCCATTTCTAATTTTGCATTTTGATTTACACATTGAATTTAGAAGTTCACATGTTATTTAATTTTTATGTATTCAAATAAACAGCATAATTAAAAAAAAAATTTACAGCTGTGATGTTCTTTTTGATTTATTTTTCTTTCACTGAAATGTTGGGTGCTATATTGTAAGATTACACTTCTCCATGTAATTATTAAGTATAATTATTTAATTATTTTATCTGAAAAGAAAAATGTAATCCTTCATTGACTTAAAAAAAGATTTCAGAAACTTTTAAAAAAAAATTTGATTCGCTGATATTATTATTAAGAAATAAATAAAAGATACCAAAAATCCATGTTTTTTGGGTCAAATCCCCCGCCCCATCTTATAAAAAAAAAAAACACACAATCTTAATTTAAATTGAGTGCGAAAGTTTTCACTGGATTTCTCATTGTGTTAAGAGCAGTAGAGGTTGTGCAACCTATTGACTATTCGCAAGTATATTCCTATAGAAATAATTGATAGATAGCTTTTGAATTCTCAAATATAATATGATACCTAATGATCCTGTTTGGTGCTTTCGAATTTCAATTTCTAGGGTTTTTGAAAATTTCATCTTGGTAAATCTTCTGAATCGAGCATGAAAACTTCGTTTCAACTGGAAAACCTATTAATATCACGATCACTGTAATCCAAAATCATGGTGGATGTTGGGGCAAATTGATAAAAATACAAGTAATATCTGAATCAAATGTCTATTTCTTGGCCAAAACAGACAGACGCTTCAATAAGGCGTGACATTTAGATTTTGCGGCAGTGTAAGCAAGCATGCCTAAGAATCTGGAGGCCTTTGGCCCCTACGGAACAGTAGAGCATTTCTTATTCATCATCTTATAGGCCAAAAGGTCTTCTCTTTGCAGGGGTTATCAGGTTTATCTGGAACTCTACTTTTCTTTTAAGTGTACCATCTGGTCCACAAATTTTCTATCAAAACTACTCTAATGGAGGTATATTCAATAGGTATCTCTCAAACAAACTCTACATAATATTTGGAAGGCAGATGGTGACTTTAATGCTTGTTATAAAGTATTTAAATGAGAAGGCAGATGGTGACTTTAATGCTTGTTAGAAAGTATTTAAATGAGAAGCAAAGGGGTTATTTTTGAGGCAATTTTATCTTTAAGTCATTTGTAACTTTAATTAGAAGTATTTTTCTTGTTGATGGCATGTCATTTTGAATAATTCAGTATTTTTTAATGAAAAGTTTATATATAAATGTGTAGAGACATATAGTCAAATGTTCAAAAAGTAGGTGGCATGAAATCATGTTCCAAAGTTAAAGTGGGAGAACCTTAAACATCAAAACACAAACATGACTAAATCAAAATGTAATTATAATATTTAAAAAAAATAAAAAATGATTTAATGGTCATTGTGTTTTGCTCATTGACGTGGGGTTGGATTGTGGCCTCTTATATTGAAGATTCAATGTTTACTCAATTAAAGAAAATCCTCTTTCTTTATGAATTTATGTGGTTTAGGGATTCTAATTTTACATGATTTTGTTAGTATTTGGTGGATGAACAAATCATTTATTCATGTCATGATGATGTAATATTTAGTTCTTGAACTCAAGTTTGTTAAGATAAGATTGAATTTTTGGTAATTTATTTAAGTAAAAAAAATAACGTTCATTTTAATGAATTTGAGAAGATTTTGACTCTTTTTGCCTACTTAAATATTTGTTCTCCCAAGAAATAAGTATAATCTTACAATTGAAAAAACTCAAAATAAAAAACAAAATCATGTGGAAATAAAAAACTCATAATTTGGCATAGTGTGAAAAGTGTCTCCTACTTATCAATTGATGACTTAAAGAGGCTCTATGATGAATAGTTCATAAAACACAACACTTGATAAGGTTTTGCAAATGGGGTAGCAAGTTGGACTTTGACCTTGGGGGAAACTCCATGATTAAGCATGCTTGAGTTGGAATTGTATTGAGATGGGTGACCTCCCAAGAAGTCCCAATGCTATCACCGTGATGTCATTCATTCTCATGAGAATTGGATTCATGTGAACAGCTCCATATGAAATATGGGTCAATAAATTTGTTGCTTATTGACTAAAAGAAGAAGACCTGAACTACTAGTAATGAAATATGAATCAATGAATTTCGTCAAAAGGGGAGAATTTTCGACCCCACCTTAAAGTCAAGGTCAAGATTTGAATAGGGGACGAGTAATGGCGAGAAGTTGCGGGTGGGGAGGAAGGTGCTGCAGTTAATTTGAGGAGGATAAGACCGTGTTGGATCTCCCTCCAGTTGAAAGCCTGCCAATTAGCGTGTTTAAGGCTTCTCTTACCTCTCATGGTGCTCAGTTTGGTGTTCTGTCAAGGCTTCAGTCAAGAGGGGTCATGTCTGCTCTAGTTTGGGAAGGGGTTTGCGCAAGGGATTTCTCCTTACTTACCCCTATTCCAAAGACTGCAGCAGATTACCCTATTTTGGTTTCAGCGCAGAGTTTCTCCTCTGCATCGGTTCTAGAGTCAGTTGAGAGGGCTTGTGCCCTAAGGACTACGATGGTTCTGGTAGGATATGGGTGGATGGTGGTTGTCTAACGCTGGGCTTTGGTAGGAGCATTTAGCAAGGTCCAGGGTGCCTTCTCCATGCGAGAATAATCTAAAGGGGATGACTGCAAATGTTGGGGTCACCCTGGCGGCTCTTGTTCTTGATGGTACAAATCCTTGCCAGGCCATTGCTAGGCCTTCTTTGCCCAATACATCTTCGCTTTCCTATTCATTTTCTTTAGAGTGTCGTGATCTATGACTCTGATGCTATTGCTGATAGCGTTGCCTCCAAGTTTTGGAACTCACTCATTGGTAAGTTCTCCTTCAGGGCTAGACCAAATATCGGCGTCTTCAAGGTTCAGGCAAAGATAAAATGATGTTTGCCATAGTCAGATTGCTATATATTCTTTGTGGAAGGGCTTTGTTCTGATACCCTTTCCTAATCCCAAATATTGTGCTAGAATCCTCTCTATTGTGCCTTAGGTTTCTTATAAAATTTTGGCTTTTTCCCAAAATTTGGCATTTGGGTTTTGATTCGGAGAAGGAATACTTTAAGGAGGTCTCTTTTTGGGTTAGGTTACATGGGTTGTCATTAGAATTTTAAGAGGAGGTATTGGAGGACATAGTTAACTTGTTTGGGTAGCTTATTTTCCTTAATTTAGTGATCAAGCCTAAGAAGTGATTGCTAATTTTATTCTAATGTGATTTTTGTTATAGTGCTCCCTTATTCGATCACTCTATCTTCTAAGTTTGGTCCCTAGGTTCAATAGAGACTTTTTAAGATTCTTTCATGATATGTCATGAATGTTACAAAGTAAGTCATTCTATGACAAGTTGCACAATTAATTAGAGGAACCAATTTTTTGGCAATAGATTAGTGTCTTCACACATTCACACATCTATGGAGGCACGTTTGGCTCATAAGGACAAATAGGTTGGCCCTTCTTTCGGGAAGACTCCTATAAATCATGTGTCACTTGATGTGGTTTTGGGTGGTGAATCCCAAAGCCATGGGCTTGGGCCTTAGATGGCTCCCCACCCCATTTTCAATAAAAAGGGTGATGAATGTGGGGGAGAGGCATGCTAGTAGCCCCTTGTTCCCCTCTTATTCTAGTCTAGCTTTAAGAACTAGGAGAATAGCCAAGAAGAAATCCTATGCTACTAAGTTGGTGGACAAGGCTATGTTAGGGTCTAGAGCTCCCTTAAGCACTTTGTCTTTAAGCCACCTTGAGCTTGTTATTCTTTGTCTCTTATTGGGTTTTAGTACTCAATCCCTCTCGAGAGTTGTTGCATGTTTGTTGTTGGATTACAACATAAGTGTTCGTTGTTCCTTGTTGTGTTGTGGCTGATGTCAATTTGACATTTTTTTTGTTGTTGTAAGAGATTTAGGGCCCTTCCAAAACCTTACTTTTACCCTTTATAGAAAAAGCAACCTCATCTTTTCCTACATCAATTGCTCACATATAACCAAATTCCTTTAAAACCCTATAGTTCTATTAAAGAGGAAGCTATGTCTTCCCACTAAGAGATTCAAAAAGCTTTCTTCCTATTATTGTTTCCTAAACAAAAATTCTATAAGTGATATTGTTAACGAGTTCTTTTTCTTTTTAATTTATTGCTTATGCTTATCCCTTTTGGTGATATGATATGAACTTCGCCAAAAGCAAAACCCCATGTATAGATGATATGAATCAAAAAATTCTCAATATATGCTATTGGGAACAAATGCCACCTTGTTAACTATCATTCCTACTAAATAGATCACATTTCTCACCATGACTTGGCCTCTTAATATTTGTAACACAATACACCAAACTATCACTAAACCTATGGTGGAGTATCTTAGTTCAATAATAAAAAAGATTAAGTCTCATAAGTATGGTGAATTTGTTCAAACTCATTAAAATTTAGGTGTGCCTATTTAATGAAGTTTTCTCTATCTTATCCACAAGTCTTTTCATTTCTTTGAAGGTTACAACAACAATGCCACTATTATGTACATGACCCTTGTCAATGGTTCCCCTTTTAATCCTTCTCTTGTGGTCATAGACCTATCTAATAGGACCTTGTATCACCCTTGATTTTATTCATTTTAGAAAGATTCTCGAAAGATTACTCAAACACTATTTAAAGCCAAGAACTCTTAAAAAGAATCATTCTCACTTATTTGATGCAGCAGCATCCAAGCGAATGAGAAATCCGCCTCACCCAAAAAGATTTAAATTTTGTTTCTTTGTTTTGGTTTTGGTTTTCTCATTCGAAATTGCAATTTTCTTTGGTGGTTGATTGAGGAGCAAGATGACATTGTTGTCATTTCATTGACAAAATATCACGAAATATGTAACTAAAAATTGAAATGGTTATTTTGCAATTGTTTAAGTAAAAAAATCAATTCATTTTTTAATCCATTAACTTCCCAAGTAGAAAAGAAGAGTTTATTCATATTCAACGTGGGAGAAAAATAATAAGGGGGGGTATTGAAAAGATTAGGGGGCACAGAAGGAAGTGAAGAGACAGGCCAAGAGAAAGGAAGGCCACGAGGAGAAGATTAAAGGAGTCATGTAATAGAGGGAAGTGAATGAGGTTGTGTAGGAAAGGAGAAAATATACACTGAAGATGAGAGAGAGAGAAGTGGCATGAGGGGGAAAAGAAGACTACATGGAGAGGAGAAAAGATTACACAAAGGAAGTTGAGGGGATCACAAAGGGGAAAGGAGGCCGCACAAGGGAGAAAACAAGGCAAAAAAGAAAAGAAGAGGTGTGCAAGAGTGAAGGGAAGATAGAGTGGAAGAAATATCACTAGAAGGAGAAGTAAAAAATACAGAGCTAAGGGTGCATAAATAGAGAAACAAGCAATTGAAAAACAAAACAAGAAATTATTGATTGCATAATATTTGTAAACTTGTGATACCTTGACCACTAAAATAAAATGGGATTTGCAACTAGTTTTAAGTGTGTAGTTTTGAATTTGAAATGAGAATGTGTGATTAATTTTGTGTTGGCTGCAAAATTCATCAGTTTGGTAAGACTCACAAGTTTTGATATGCACCATTATTGAACTCCAAGTTTTATGCATTTGAAGTTTTTTAATGAAAGCTAATTATTATTCCATCATTACTTTTATCAATATTAAGTACTAACTAGATACTTATGCCTCATTGGAACTTATTAACCATAATAAACCTATTATTATTTACTTCAACATCAACGAGAGTCTCCAAGCTTGTACATCAATAAATTTGCAGTTTCAAAAGGTATATTTATCTTTTAAATGCTTGGGTATTTCCTACTATACAAACAAATCAAGAATCAACAACTAAAAAATTAGAAAGAAGAATAAGTTATTGGGCCAATCTATAGTTACCTTTGGCATGCTATTTACTTCCCATTAATTGGTTTTAAGCAACTCCTCCTTATATATATATGTTTGCTAGATCTTGAATGCCCCTAAACCAGTATGAAAGCAAATTGATCTCTTATAATGAAATGTATTTAAATGGCCAAACCATGAAATCCCTCATAAATGACATCTTGATAATAAGAAATTAATCTATTTGCACAAATCAAATACACATTTTATGTTCTTCATCACATCACATTATATAATATTTTCCACTATACTACTTTTTGTTTTATTTTTATATTAAAAATAATTCTTTGTGAGTTGAAATCATTTAAGCTAAATAGTTGCAATGTTCTAGATATCAGTTAAATTGAAAAGATCCAGTTTTTTGGATGTTCTCCAAAAAAGAGCCTCTTTTTTAAGAAGAATTGTTTCAAAATAAAAATAGGAACCATGTTCATCTTAGGGAGGACTCCATGTTTTATCCCTATTGTTTGTGTTAGAATTTCATTATTTTTTGTCTCTCAAGGGTGCTTCCTAATCTAAAGGTTGGGCATACATCAATGCCATGTTATTCAAATCACCAAGACAAAACCTTTACCCCTTTTGGAAATAACAATACGAAATATAAAACAAAACTTTGCAATATCCTTCTTCAATGCTTCTCATCCAATTTTTATTGAAAAATATGAAATAGATTAGGGTTAGGATGACTTGAGTCTTTAGAAAACAAAAAAAAAGGTATGAATAGATTTATATTGATGATCTACTCCCAACTATTGATTCTTTATAGTAGTGTGTTTGGAACTTGAATAGATGGCATAAATTATTATTTTATAGCTAGCCAACCATGTAACAAGATTCTCACATGGGACAATTTAATACAAAGAGAACAACAAGGTTTTTCGCACTATCTTATGTTGTTCTAAAATGAAACTAAAGAAAAAAATAGAAAATTGTACTTTTGTGTAGATTACATGGTCCTTCAAGAAAGGAAATTTTTGAATGTCCTCTAAGAACACTCTCTTCCACTCAAACTTATGGACTAAGATTTTGTGGACTATTTTAAATTTCAACTAAATGAATATTTGGAGTACCTAATTAGAGAGAAATAGATAGAAATTTTAAAATAAATCTCAATTATTGGATCAAGTTTGAGTACATAATAGATTCAAATTAGGGGGACTTATCTTGCTCTAGAAAAATAGACAATCTTAATGTCATAATGAGAAACTCTTTGATTTTATAATAATAATATTTTAAGGAATCATTAAGAAGACATGTGCTCCTTCAATTGCTCCCATGCTATTATGGTCTCCCTCCATTAAAGGTTTGTTTAAATTTTAAAAATGGGTTTTACAAAGGTCATGAGGGGTTTTTTTTTTTTTATTATTCAAGGGGTAAATGCTTTTGACCGGAGCTATGAACCGGATACAACCATTCAACAATACCACCCCAACGGGGTTTGAACCTTGGTGGCAAGAACAACAATGCCACCTATAAACCATTACACCATGCCAATACCGGCCAAAGGTCATGAGGGGTTGATAAGATATAAATGCATGATTTATTTAGATGTATGCTCATATCTCTAGCTATTAATGTTAATAACTTGGAATTAAAACAAATAATGTGCATATGCATTTGGAATCGTGCATGATTTACAAGTTACTCATAAATTGATAAGTAGGAGGTATTTTTCCACAACATGTCAAATTATGATATTGGTATCAAGATTCAACCATGTAGTTTTAAGAGTCAAACTCATTGACCCATGTTTCATAAGTAGTGGCTCACAAGAACCCATCTCTCATGATAATGAATGGTCCACTTAGGACTCATTACATCTAGGTGATGCTCATAGAGGTGAAGCACTAGGATGGGTGACCTCCTAAGAAGGCCCAATGCTTCACCTTTGTGAGCATCACCTAGATGCAATGAGCGCTAAGTGGACCATTCATTATCATGAGAGATGGGTTCTTGTGAGCCACTACTCATGAAACATGGGTCAATGAGTTTGACTCTTAAAACTACATAGTTGAATCCTAATAGTAATATTATAATTTGACACGCTGTGGAAAAATATATCCTTATCAATTGATGGGCTAAAGGGAATCTATAATGAATGGTTCATAAAGCACAACACTTGCTGAAGGTTTTGCAAATGGTTGCAAGCTAAGCGGGCTTAACCTTGGGGAAAACTTCATGGTTAAGCACACTCGAGCTGGAGTAGTATTGGAATGGGTGACCTCCCAGGAAGGCTTAGTGCTTCACCTCTATGAGCATCACCTAGATGTAATGAGTGCTAAGTGGACCATTCATTATCATGAGAGATGGGTTCTTGTGAGCCACTACTCATGAAACATGGGTCAATGAGTTTGACTCTTAAAACTACACAGTTGAATCCTAATAGCAATATCATAAGTTACTCATATTCATGGTATCATTCATTTTTTTCTAGAGGCATAAACTCTAAGCTCTTATTAAAAAAATTCTGCATGCCCTCAAGTTTTTTTAATAGAAATTTCTTTTGCCTCATTTTTTGTAAATGATATTCAATAAATTATGCCTTTTCTTTAATAAAATTTATAGTCAAAATTAATAAAGAGGTTCAAACACAGTAGTTTGTATTTTGGTGAAGACTCGAGGCAATATTATTTTGGTATTAGAATCATCTATAATGCTATTAAAAATTTATAGGGGGTACTTTCTTTAAACCTTAGAATAGGAACTTATGTTCCATTTTTTTTAAGTAATGGCACCATATAACCAAGTTAATTCATCTATCCTCAATAAACAATTATAATTTAACATTACTAGTAAAAATCATTTTTATATCCCTTGAAGGATGGACAACAAAGATTTAATGTAGATCTATTCTGATGAGAAATAAATAGGCTCTAATAAAAATTATTGGGAAATTCAATCTCTATCCAAATATGACTTCAATGGATGAGATACAAGGCTTTGACTACTACAACATGACAATTTGAAACTTATATGTAAATCTGAAATTAAGTTGCCTTAATATGGAGTTACCATGACTAGATCCATCTTCTTTATGATGCCCAAAATCAACGAACATAACATGCTTATAAACACTACCTTATGTAAACTTATAACAAAAATATATAAATAATGACATCACCATAAGATAGTAGTGATAGGCACAAATCAAAAACATAAGAGTATCACATAACATAGGATTTATGTGGAGAAACCCTTGCGAGAGAAAAGGCCAAGTATGCATTATCATCAAATAAATAAGATTATAATACATTCAATTTCATTCTCCTCTTTTCCTCCAACATATTAGCACCTATGTACTTGTGAACAACCTCCTTATGCCTCAACTTGTCCTTATTCCTGCAATGAAACTTTACATTCAATAATTGATCATGATTTCTATATCCAAGAAGCCGATTTTATAGACTTGTGAAGGGGTCTAATACACAAAAAATGGTGTCCAAAGATGACCCTTCATTCTAAACATCTCCAAACCTTGGATTACCTCCTTAGAATACAAAAGGACACCATTTTTGGCTCTAATACTTACCCTTCAACTCGAGCAATCGAACTCAGAAAATAAGCATTACATTAAATGAAATAAATGATGGAATACCAAGAGACACCTATTGCCTCTTTCCAAGCACCCACTTGGATAATACCAACATTCACTCATTTGTTCATTTCCTTACCATCCCATTCTAGGCATCCACATGTAGGGAAAATAATATTAAATATTTTATGTTTACAAGTCACCTTTATTGATGCTAGTGAAACCCATCACCCCTTATGAATGTAATACAAACAATCGTGAGAATAAATATTAAAAAATATTTTCCCAATACACCCTAAGTACTTAGAGATACTTTCCAAGCATGTTGGATCTATGCAATATGACATAGGATTTAAAAAGTAGATGACACCTAAATCCTAACATATTCTTGTGTATTTATCTTCGTCACAACAATGGGAAAATTTGAATGGAAATTAATTCAAGGAATATCACTATTACTAATGATAATGTGATACAAGAGTATCCTAGGTGTAAGAGCAATCTTGAATCAACCAAAAATATTATTTTGTTGTTTATTTTTTAGTTTTCTATAACATTTCAGTCATCATCTAGGCACCATAATTCCTACTACATTCTATTGAAGTTACATATTTCACATTGTGGTTGGGAACACATGTTCTACTAAGACTTGGAAACAACCCATCCAAATTCTAGGAGAATTCTAATCACCTTAAAGTAATATAATCTCTAGACTTACTACTAGACATAGAAAAATTTAACAATCAATTTCACTATTTGAAGCTCCTCTTTGCTATTGGTCATACTTTCTATGAGGAGTGTCACATCTACTTCAAATGTTCATACTTTCTAGGTACCTAAGGTTGCTCATACTATGGAGAATAATATTCCTACATAGAAAAATATGTTACAGAGTGTGGGTCACATAGGTGAGAAGGGTTTAAGAACTATGAAAATAAAAATCCTTATTGAGGGAATAATTGATTGTAACCTCAAGTTTGAAATTTGTCAATATTGTGTTAGTGGAAAGTAAAAGAATTTTTTTAGTTTTATTGTAGTTTCTCATAAATTTTCTTGGGTATTGGACTTGATAAATTCTTATTTTTATGTTTTATTATTCCTTCAGTTTCAACATCCTTTTATTATATTTTTTTTATTGGTGACTACGATAGAAGGACATGGGTATATTTCTTTAGGAGAAAACTTTTAAGTATTTAGTTAGTTTAAAGAGTTTAAGGCTCTTGTAGAAATTAGACTAAAAAATATATTAAGATTTTGGGGACTAATAATAGTGGTATTTTTTAAAAGGTTTTACAAGAATCATGGAATATAAATACATAAGACAACTTTGGCTCTACGAAAATTCACCGCCAACAATTCACCGATAAAAAATTCACCGCCAACAATCACCGTGGGAAAATTCACCAACAAAAAATTCACCGCTAACAATTCACCATGGGAAAATTCACTGCCATGACAAATTCACCACCAACAATTCACCGCCATGGATTTTTTTTTTAAATAAAAAGGGGCAAAAACTTTATTGAAAATTAGAAAAGAGCATTACAAAAAATCAATGGGCCATAGCCCCAAAATCCACAAGAAGCAGCAATAAAAAACTAGAAGCAACATCATCCTTCACCATTACCATCCCCATCCTCGCCCAGGATTCCCTCCAAGTCATGACAGAGCTCATGGGACACCTGCCCCCACTCATCAATCTTCCAACCATCTAAATGTTTTGAAGCCCACTTAGCCAAACAATTTGTTGCACTATTTCACTCCCTCAGAATATGGGAAAAAGACACCATCTCCATCAAAGAACTAAGTTGCAAAATCTGTTGAACCACCATAGCCAACTGCCAACTAACATCAGACACCTTCCAATCATTCAACAAATTAATCAAAACTTGTGAGTCAGATTCATAGATAACCTTGCACCACCCCAAAGCAAAAGCCCGCTCAAAAGCGTAGAGGATCACCAAACCTTCCATTAGGTTGATGGTTTGCATCCCTTCATGAATAGAAAAGAGGAAAACCATGAAAATTGAAGAATCTCTGCCAATCCCACCAATCCCAATAGGCCCAAGATGTCCCCTAGATGAGCCATCGGTGTTGATCTTCAAAGTGCCAACCAGAGGGGGCGTCCATCTACCCACCCTCTGAACTCTCGGCTTTCCCTGCCTAGCTCTCTGAACACAAGCAGAAGTCAAAGACAACCCCTAAATCCCTAGTCTATCCACCATCTCAGCATCCCCTTTCTCCAAAGGAAACACCACGTAAGACTTAGCAACCACCGTCTCCTGAATCATACCCATAATTCTTTGCCAAACTTGTTGAATCAACATATTTTCACCACTAAATATTATGTGATTCCATTCTAACCAAATTTTCCACGGTATGAAGGTAGGCCCAACATACCACACATCCTGTAAGAAAGAGGCCATAGAAGGAGGCCTACCCAAACTACTCCAAAAATCCACTAGGGAGGAAGCATGAACACAGGGGCTTTCCCAAACTCCCCACTAAAAATGCTAGAGTTGCAAAGCAAAGGGACAACGAAAGAACAAGTGAGAGAAATCCTCCTCTCCAACCCCACACAAAACACAAATAGAAGGTTACTAAAATCCCCTCTTCCAAATATTATCCCACATCAAGCATCTATTCCAAGCCAAATTCCAAATAAAGCAATTACACTTTGGCCAAGAGAACTTTGTCCACACATTCTTCCACCAAGGAACCTCCACCCCATCTAGCCTGTGAGATAACAACACCTGATATCCATAAGCAACAGTATAGACACCCTTAGGATTAGGATACCAAGAAAGAACATCCCCATCCTGGAGGGAACTACAACGTCTACTAGAAAGGATATTGTGTAGCTCTGCACACTCCTCCTCCATACCAACAATAGGCCATTTAGTAGGACTCTTCCATCTCACCACCACCAACTGACCATGGGAAAAAAAGGTCTTAAAGTCACTCACCCTAGACCAGCTAGCCTCAAGGAACCTTTGACACAGAGCCAACAAATTAGGGAATTGAGAAATAATGGGAGGAAAACCATCCCAAGAGTCAAGCCAAAAATAAGCCTGTGTCTCCCTCTTGCAAATCCAAAATAAGCCTTTCTTGACGAGTGCAACCCCTTTCTTGAGCGCACCCCAAATCACCGAATCTTTCCCAACCAAGGGATAACGAGGAATATCCTACCAAGGGACCCCCGAGAAATACTTATGAAATAAAATCTTAGCCCAGATCTGATCCTACTCCACACACCATTACCAATACAATTTAGTAACCAATGCCACCCCATACAAAGATGATTGCCTTAACCTAAGACCACCAAACTGTTTCGGTCTACAAACAATGTCCCATCTAACAAGGCTCCACTTAGAGGACAATAAACCACTAGCCCATAAAAATTGTCCTGCCAAAGAATCTAATTCCTTAACAAAACCCATAAGGGCCACTTGAATCATACATTTGTAAATGGGGAGATCCTGTACCACAGCCTTGAGCAACTGAACACAGCCCAAAAAGTACAACCATCTATTGGTCCAATGATTAAGTTTCACCTGAAATTTATCTAGAATATTTAGCCAAGATTCCCTAGGCAGCCATCCAATAGAGATAGGAATACCAAGATAGGTCAAAGGGAGGATCCCAATTTGAAATATCAAGAGATGAGCAATCCTCCATTGAATGGACCCCGAAGTATTGAAGAAGAAGATGGAAGACTTGTCTTCATTAATCAACTGATTCGAGGTAGCAAGATACACATCCAACACCTTGCTCAAAGTTGAGGCCTCCCTAATTGTAGCCATGCCCATCAAAGTTGTGTCATCCACAAACTATAGATGAGACTGCAGAGGTACATCACCTCCCCACCTCCACCCTTGAATGAGTCCCATCTCAACATTCCTTCTTATCAAACGTTCCAGTCCTTCAACAACAAGAAGAAAGAAGTAAGAAGAAAGGGGGTCTCCCTAACACAAGCCGCGAGAGGTGCCAAAAAGCTCAAACCGCTCACCATTAATTAGCACAAAGAAGGAAGCTGAAGTAACACAACTTATAACCCATTGAATCCACTCATCCCCAAAACCAAAGGCCCTAAGAACCTTTCAAAGGAAGGACCACAAAACTCTGTCATATGCCTTAGCCATATCTAGTTTGATGAACATCACCTTATCTTTGGAGCTAGCCATAGAGTGAATGGTCTCAATTGCAATAACAACCCCATCCAAAATTTTACGACCCTCCACAAAACCACTCTATTCCTCTGAGATCAACATTTTCAGCCACTTTTTCAACCTATCGACAATCAATTTAGATACAATTTTGTAAATCACATTGCAAAGAGATAGAGGAAAAAATTTACTTAACCTATCCACACCATCACACTTGGGGATGAGAGCAATGAAGGTAGAATCCAAAGCCTGTAACATCTGCTTGTTCTTCTGAGACTCTTGAACAACTGCCAATAAGATCAACTTGATGATATCCTAGAACTCTTGAAAGAATTCAATCGGGAAACCATCTGGGCCTGGAGCTTTCCCTTTCTTCATTTGGAATACAGTCCCCTCCATCTCTTCTAGAGTAATATCACCCATAAGATGCTCATTCACCTCCCTAGAAACCAAAGAAGGAATACAAGAAAGGACCTAAACTTCCTCCTCAAAGCCCCCTTGTGAATCATCCCTAAATAAATAAACAAAATACTACACAACTTCACTCCGAATTTCCTGGAGAGAGGAAAGATGCTCACCCCTGTCATTCACCAAAATAGAAATAGAATTTCCAAGTCTCCTAGCTTTCACCAAATTGAAGAAGAAAGTAGTATTTTTATCTCCTTCCTAAAGCCACTCAATCCTGGCCTTTTGTTTCCAATAGACTTCCTCCCTCATTTCACATTCCTCCAATGCTTTCATAGCCCTAGCCTCATCTCGAAGAAGACCTTCCATCACCCCCTCCTCCCTGATCAACCTCGTAATACCATCCAACTCAGCCTGGACATTAGCCTTAGCATGGAAAATGTTTCCACATCACTGTTAGTTCCAATGTTTAAGTTGATATTTGATAAATTGAAGCAGCTTAGAAAATATACATCCCCGTACCATACGTTGGTCTACCATACCTCCACCATTCATCCACATAGTCATGCAGAGAGGGTTCACACAACCACATAAGCTAAAACTTGAAAGAAGGAGACTGAGGCACACGAGCTGAAGAGATAGCAAGCTTAATAGGCCAATGATCGAAGCCCATCCAATCCAAAATTTCAGAGCAAGAGGACCACAAACCACCAACCCAGTAGCAGGAAACTAGAAAATGGTCAAGTCATTCTACAATGAAATTATCCCCAACTCTCCAATTGTTCCAAGTAAACCGGCCATTAATGGGCTTGATATCAACAAGATTTAAAGTTGAGATGTTATCCTGAAGTAGCAATGTAGAGGGTTCTAGCCTCGCAATACCACCCCTCTTCTCAGCCAACTCAAAAATAGCATTGGAATCTCCAGCCAGAATCCATGGATGGTAAGGAACCATGCTACGAACAAACCTGATATGGGACCACAAAAGTTGCTTACCCTAAATCTCAATAGGAGCACAAATATTAGAGAAAAATATGGACTCCCCTATTTCAAAACAAGATGCAGTCATAGAGATGGAAGACTTAGAGGACATCCACCAAAGAGGGTGGATCTTCTGAGGGTTCCATAAACAAGCCACTCCCCCAGCAAACCCATGAGCTCTAATGCACTGGAACTCACCACTAACCCACAACTTAGGCATCAAACCAAACATACACTCAACTGATAACTTAGTCTCCTACAGGAAAAGAACATCAGGAGAATGACTTCTAACCAAATCACAAACAATTTTTTGTTGAGGGCCACTGTTCAAGCCCCTTACATTCCAAGATAGAATTATCATTTCAAGGGGCTTGAGAAATAAGAATCTAGAGTCTTGACCGACCCTAACTCCACCAATGTTTCCCCTATCAATTTAATCTTTTCTAAATCCTTTTTTCTTCCAAGCTTGGAAGATTTTTCAACCCCACCTTTTTTTGGATCCTTCTAATGAACACAAAAAAGAGAGGAAGGCTTGTTACTCTTCACCACATCCGTACCTTCATTTAATAACAGAGGAGAAACATCCCCACCAACCTTCTTCAAATCAACAGTAGGAACCAACCCCACCTGGACATCCATTTGAAGGTTAGTGTCCATTTGTAAAGCACTAGCCTCCTGCATATCCTGAGTAGCCTTAGAGAGAAGACCTTCTTGTCATGTACCCAAAGGTCCTTGATCTAGATTCACCAAGCTCAGATTCACTTCCTGCTGGCTGAGCTCATCTAACACCTCAAATCTATTAAAAGTATCTTCATCCTACCTCTCCTTCAAGGTCCTCTTATGACCCCTATTCCTGTTTCGAGCCTTGATTGGGACGAAACCATCTGCACCAACCCCATCACTAGGGATAGGATCCTTCCCCTTATCAACCCTAGGTGGGTTGTGAGGGGGCTAAGAAGACTAGGGATCCACAAGCCTAGCCTTTGGGCATCTTCGTTGCAAGTGGCCATACTCATGACAAAGACAACATTAGAATGGGAGTCTCATAGTCTAATTGTTGCACCCAAGAGTGAGAACCTACACACATATCCACAAAATATGGCAAGGGTCTACTCAAATCAATTTCAACACAAATTCAGGCATAATTCATCACCCTTTTGTCCAGAGTTTGTTGCAAGGAACAATTGGTTTTCCAAGCATTGAAGCCAACAAGTGTAGAACATCCTCCTGACAAAATTCAACCAAAAAATGAGGAATCTGAACCCACACCAGAACACAATTTGGAAGCTCCTCGGAAGGGTTGAAGCCTGCATGCCATGGTTTGATAAAAAATCCCACCTGATTATGAAAATAGGGACCCCCCTCAAAAACCCTGTTATGATCAGCCATGCAATCAAAAGTGACCATGAAATAATTATTTTCCAACAACATAATGTCCATTTCACCCTCCAATGACCAAGTATGTTGGGCCCAAGACTCCAAAAATTGAAGGGAAACCCTCATCCCCAAAAAATTGCAATATAAGGAATGCTTAGAATAGTACTCTATATCGTCGACAATCATCTCAAGTGAGATCACCAATTTCGGTCTCTCCTTACAACGTTCAAGACATCCATTAATCTTTGTGATATGTGAACTAGCTAACATGCTTGTACCACCAAACTCCATATCTAGAGAAAATAACCTTTGTAGCTTGGGATGGCGACTTCGAGGTGAATGCAAAGAAAAAATCCATGTCCGAAGGAACCCTAGAAGTTTCACCCTAAGACATTGAAGCAAATGGGCCCGAGTCGGGCAACAAGTCCCAACACCAATAGGCTATAAAGGGGCTAAAACCCCACCACCCACACTATCCACCAAACGCCCCACCTCCCTTCACACTTCAGCACACACCACACTACCCCACAACTGAACAAAAGAGAGCGGCTGCAACCCCAACCCGCTCACCCAACACCCCAAATCCTCACCACTCACGTCCAAGCACGCGCAGGCCACTGTCCACAAAGGGATCCCCAACAAAGAACTCCAAACACACACCCACGCCAAGCCCTAGCCAATGTCCAACACCTCACCACCTATATCAGAGAGAGAAATTTGATTGCCCAAATTGGCCACACACACTAGGAAGAAAGACGCAACACAAAGAATGGTTTTCAACAAATCACAGACCCTTGAACACCCTCAACTCGCCCACCCAAACAATGCAAACACTAGGAGAAAGCAGGAAGAGCTAGGGTACGATTCCCCTAGCTCAACGCATAGAGCACTTGAGCCATAATCCAAGCCCACCACCATGGAAAATTAACTGCATTAACATTTTTTAATATATATTTCAAAAACTTTGAATTTTTTTTTGCTAAAGAATAATTTGATTTATGATAATAAAAAATTAATCGCATTAACTTTAGAGAATTTGATTTATGATAATAAAAATAAAAATATTTTTCAATATAATTTATTGTATCAGTTATCTATAATCAATTATACATATGAGAACTATATAATCTAATAATTGATACTGTTAGCTATACCCCACAAGTAATCACAAATATTGTTGGTCTCGTCATACTTAGCCACTACATTTTTTATCCATTCAGCAGAATCTCTGTATTTTTTTTAGCTGCTCTTGACCACTTAAATATTGTTCAATTCAAACCTCACTTATGCTTTGTTCTCTTTTAATGTTGTCAATGAATTTCCAAATATTGGGATGATGTGCCAAAATTTGTTGTTTGAATCCTTTGTGCCAACCTTCAGTTGAATTAATAGCTTTGGGAAAATATTTTGAAACTCCCTCATAACAATTCTATATTTTAATTGGGAATTTTGGTGGTGGTCGTCATTGACATCTATTGGGGTGTCCAATCCATGTATCCTCAAAATAATCAACTATATCTTGAGCTTCAGGAGGTATAATATTGCTCTCACCTAGTGTGTCAAATGTGTTTGCTACACTACGCATAGGTACAAATGCTAAGGCAGACAACAAGTGCATACTTAGAGAAAATTCAACATCATTTTCATAACGATTCTTTAATCTATGAGCCTGTATTTTATGAAAAACGCATTGGAAAAATGAAAAAAGCACCCATGTAATTCTATCATTGGAAACATTGTTTTTGTTGCACTTATCATAGCTTTTTCAAAATCTATTCTTATTGATCCTAGCGATGATAATGGTACCAGCTCTTTTATTTTTTGAAGTAATCATATATATACAGGGTTTCAGTCTTATCAGGAAATAACGCATATACTAAAAGAAGACAAGCATTTTTTAGTAGCCCATGCAAAGTATATAATTGGTAAAATAGTTGCGAACCAGTTTTAAAAGTGTCATCAACATACCAATGTTCGCATTGCACCAATGCTCAGAGATTTCTTTCGGTAGAAAATATTAAAATCTTGTTTTTGATTAACGAAAAATAGGTTTTGAAGGGACCAGAAACCTTGAACAAAAAAGGAAGTGGTAGTAAAGATAAGACATATGACTGGCCACCTAGAAAAAACCACAAAAAACTAGTTGATTAACAGACCATCAACCCACCATCAGAAGTTACATCAGCCAAAAACAAAATACAGAAAGACAAGCCAAACGACCATTAAAGCAATTCTTTAAGCATTTTTGTAGCCCCCAAATCCTTGGCCACCAACCTGTCATGCATTTCCATGATTTCTTCCACATCACGAGCAACATCCTTCTTACCTTTCTTAGTTTTGCTCCTAGTTCAAACACTTGGGCCAACAACCAAATTAGTTGAATGCACATCCATTCCAGCTTCCTCCCCACGATCTGAGTTCACCTGGTCACCAACCAAGCCCTTCCCAGTCAGCTCTATAGCCTTATGATTAAGGAAAATCATCCCCTCAGTCGACACCTCCAACTTCTCCCTGCTAATGTTGATGAGCATATCCATGTCCCTTCAAAGTTTCCTATTCTATCTCTCCAGCACCGCCATTCTCAACCCATAGTCATTCTTCAGAGTAGCAAGTTCATCCACCATACAACCAACACTGGAATTCAAAGAACAATAAATTTCGTAAATAGATTCCTGCTCTTTAAGAGTTTGAAGAGTAGAGATGTTGCACTTGGCAATGGTATCATGCTTGTTATGGAGATCCTGAATCTCTTGAACAAGCCACATAAGCAGATTGAAAGAAATATCCGCCCCTTCCTTAACAAGGCCGGATGCCTAAGAAAAATCCATTGCACCCCATAACACACCCCTACCCTAATGCGAACCAACCGGTGGTTCTTCCACATGAACATCCTAGAGCCAAGCTTGGCCTTCCCCCGATCCTTAGACGCAGAGCCCCGAGTAGAATCTTCAAGGTTTACAACTAAATTCATTTTACTAGCCGCAAGGGATCCACCACCACTCAAAAACTCACCCTGAATATTTCCTGCCACCTCCTCAATATTAACATTCACCTCCTTGGCACAACCCTTAAGCTTCTTACCAATAGAACCCTCAACAACAACCTCATGAATCTTCAACTTGTGTTTCACATGAGCAGCTTTGGAGGAAGAAGGGATAACATCGCCCGTAGACGAAGTGTAATCTAGATCAGTGTCAAAGCCATCAGACCAGCCCTCTAACTCATCCTCAGCCTCCATACCAGTGGACTCCTGAATCTCATCAATTTTTCATTTCCCACTTTCTTTCCCAATTTTCATAGAAACAGGGGACCGAGGAGTTCTAACAATGCAATTAGCCTTAATAAACTCAACAATAAGAAGCAGTAATCCTTCATGAAGAAAGGGATTCCTAGGGTTTTTTCTATGATTAAAGATACTTTCTTCTAGAGACAACAACAGATAGAAAGGGAAAGATACCAACTTACCATGGAAAAAGTGGTTGAGCAGAAATATTAAAATCTTGTTGCTATCAAGTCTAGAATCGAATAGCAAAAATAGCTCTCCATGATGTGTTTTTTATATTCTTCAAAAAAAAAATTGTCTTCTCGATGCATTGGGATAGTAGGGGCCCATCATATTGTTTAGCTCTTATATTCTTATTGTTCTCTTCATGGTATCCATACTTGGAAGTTTAGCAGCTACTACTTGGCTGCATTCAACAACACTTCCTATTACAATTTGCAATGTATCACGCATATTTTTAGCACTATCAGTAATATCATTCAAAATTTTAGTGGCTTCAACTTTCACTATATCTACAATATGGTTATGTTCCTTAAACTGTTTAATGATCACGTCACCTTCAGTAGTCACACAAGCATGACACTTGGTTTTTCTATAATCTTCACATCTCCATCGAACTTTGTTTTTCTTTATAAAAGAAATAACCATCAAGAAACAATTTTTGCCTACCTTTTTTAGTTTGATAAAATTTAAGCGACATTTTTATTTTAAAAACTTAAACAAATCGCTATCATGAAACAATAAAACAATGAGGAAAATGAAAGCTTATATACCATGTGTGTAGTAGAGTTGGGCTGTGGAGGACAGTCAGTGGGCATAGAAATAAAAAAAATAAAATAATACAAATGAAAATAAAAAAAAGTAAAATAATGCAAATAAAAATAAAAGAGATGAATAGAAATTACTATGAACCAAACCTAACACAAAAATAAATCAATTTTTAATATATTATCATGTTAAAAACATTCATATCAAAATAAACATAAAAATAAGTAAAAAATAAAATTGTCAATAAATTGTAATGGAGGTGATTTTTATTTTTTTTGCAAATTTTTTTTAAATTTTTCAAAATATATATTAAAAAATATTAATGCGATTAATTTTCCGTGGCGGTGAATTTTACTTGTGATGAATTTTTCATGGCAGTGAATTTTCCCACAGTGAATTGTTGGTGGTGAATTTTCTGTCAGTGAACTGCTGGCGGTGAATTTGCCATATGCCGACAACACTATACACTTGTCAACAAAGTGGAGTTTTAAAATGAATGAATAGGACACTGATGGAGAGGGCTAGTATTATGCCTAGTGGGGTCCATCTTAGAATGAAAAATTTGGGTAGAAATGGTTGATATGACTTGTTACCTAAGTGTAAGTCTCTTACATACACTTTTGTCAATAAAATTCATATGGAGGCATAATCAAGAAAATATCCTTCATTGAGACATCTTAGAGTTTTTAGTTGTGAGGCATATTATCATGTTCCTAGGAATAAGAGGTCAAAGTTAGAGAAAGTTGTAATATATATCTTCATTGGTTATGGTAATGGTGTGAAAGGGTACAAGCTTTGAGATCTTTTGACTAAAAAAAAATTGTATGGAAAAAACTTTATCTTGATAAGTTAATACTTCTTCCACTATATTGTAGCCATAAAAGGATGGAAAAAATATGTGGTTCAACTACCCAAAATGGCTGTAAAATTTGAACAAGAATCCCATGAAGGATTTGAAGAAGATAAGTGTTCAAATAGTTTAGTGAGTTTTGAAGAGGAGGTAGAACCTCCACCTATACTCTTGAGGAGGTCCACTTAACACAAGAAACAACCAAACAAGTATAATCCTAATGATTGGAGATCTATTTTTTCTTTTATTATTGATAGTAATGAGCCTACCAATGTAAATGAAGCTATGGATATGAATGATGTAGAGTCTTAGAAAGTGGCCATGAATGAGGAGATTTTTGTGTTAAAGAAAAATGACACATAGGACCTATTAATTATACTTGATGGACACAAACCTATTGGATGCATAGGGTGTTCAAAAATTGATTTGGTTCAAATGGTAGTGTTGAGAAGTACAAGGTGAGATCAATTGTTGGGATATTCATTTGCTAAGAGGATTTATTATGGTTTTATTTTCTCCCTAGTTTCTAAGTTGACATCCATTTAGTTTTTATTATCTATTGTAGTAGCATTTTATATTTAGGCTGAGTGGATGGATGTGAAGAAACATTTTATTCATGGTGATTTGGATGAAGATATTAATATGTCATAGTTTGAGAACTACATTAAAAAAGGTAAATAAAATTTGGCTTGTAAGTTGCAGAAATGTTTTTATGGTCTCAAGAAATCTACTAGGATCTAGTACCAAAATTTTCATACATTTTTATTTGGATTTGAATTTCTAACATCCAAATTAAATTGTTGGATCTATTATAAAATGGGAAATGTCGCTTCCTTATTCTTACATTATATATTTATGATATGTTAATTTTGAATAATAGGAAGGGTATGGTTTATGAGTTGAAGTCCCATCTTTCAACACAATTTGAGATGGCCTTAGGGGAAAAATGGTTCATATTAGGGATGGATATTAGAAGAGATGGAGCTAAAAAAAATATTTTGTGGGGCCAAAGTATGTGAACTTAGTGTTGTAGAGATTTAGCATGTCAACTATTAGACCTTTGTGTGTTCTTATTTTAATGGGGACTAATTTATCGGTTAAATGGTGTTCAAATTATCCTACTGAGATGGAGGATATGGCTAGATGACCTTATAACAGTGTTGTTGGGAGATTAATGTATGCTATGGTCTACACAAGACTAGACATCATCCAAGAAATACCATTCCTCAATCATTTCATTTGTAATCTTGGATGAGAACATTGGGATGTTGTGAAGAGGGTGTTTAGATTTTTATGGGGTACCACTAATTGCTCCATTTATTATCATGGTAATTTTATATATGACCAAAATTTAGTGACTATTCATGGATTTATGGACTCAAATTGGGTTGGGTATGTTAACAATAGTAGGTACACCATTGGATATGTTTAGTGATGCTATCGGTTAAATGAGAATGTGATAGGTTATTGTTGATATGTACACTACAAATAATAGTACATGGTAGCTACTCATGCTTGTAAATAATTCATATGACTCAAATGATTCCAGTATAGATGTAAGGGTAAGTCTAGGATCTATTACAACTCTATGTGACATTCAAAGTGCCATATGTTGTGAAAAAAACCTGACCTTTCATGAGAGGAAAAAGTATATTGATGTCGAGTACCATTTTATTCATGATATGATAGAGGGTGGGAGGGTAGTGCTAAAGCAATTGACACTTTGCATAATGTTGTAGATTTATTGACAAAGCTAGTGAGTATATTGATTTTTAGGCAATGCTATGAGTCTATGGACCTCTCGACCCCTATTAATTAGTTGATGGTGTTGATAATTCCTTTTCTTTTAAAATATTTTAAATAAGTGGGATAATGTTAGGAAAGAATTCTTAATCTTTCTCCTAATATTAATTATATAAATAATGTATTTTTTAGACTATAAAATAGAAAAACTCAAAATTTGGGCTATAAACTTCATTTTGAGAAAAATAAAATAAAATAAAGTTATTTAGCATGACTTCTAGGATGCCTATTTCATAGATATTTTAAAGACCTAATGGTAGGTGAATAATAACAGTCTTATTTGTTCAAGTAACTTGGAGTGATGAGTAGGAAAGGGAGTAGAGGTGGTATTTTGAAATCTTCAAGGGAAGAGGGTGAGGGTAATGCTGATTCAAAGGATGCAGATGGTAATGTATAGTTTTGGCCTCTCTCTCTCTATAATTTGTTGGTGTTTACAAATTTCCTTAGCCTATTTAGGTTGTTTTGTGTGTGTGAGGACGCTCGCATGGGAAAGGAGTTGCTTAAGGGTTTGAGTGGCTATTATTTGCAGGGCTTATTCTTGGTTTTATCATGGCATGGGAAATTTCTCTTGAGGTTGATTATTTTATGCGTGTTGCTATGGATTCTTACTGGTTTTGTTATTTTTCCCTCCTTCTTAGGGTTTATTGAAGTTATTGTTATAGCTTCATGTGGGGTTGATGCTTTTTGGGTACGACTGAATTTAGGTTTTCTAGACTAGCAAGTTGGTTAGGCTTTATGGTTTTCATGAGGTCGACCGTGGGAAGTTTCTTGTCCATAGTTTTGCTTCAATCCTTCTTTATGGTTGCTAAGGTTTCATTCTTGAGCATCAAGAATTATTTTGGTTCTCATTCCATGTGGGTTCAGAGGTTATGTCACTTAAAGGGAGCTTATGCTACCATTTCTTTTGGTTTTGTGTTGTTGGGTGGGTTGTGCTTAAAGTTTTTACTGACGATCATGATATTTTCATGGTTAAAGGGAGTTGATGTTGCCCTTTATATTGTTCTTTTTTCTCTCTTCTTGGTTCTTTAGACTACTTATCCTATTGAGGTGGGGATCTCTACTATAGAGGTGGAGGTTGTTCCTATGGATGTGGTTGAGGGTTTTTGTGACTCTACTAACTTGGTGGTGTGGGGAGCTGATAAGTTGGGGGTTGTTGTCATGGGAACCTCCTTTTTCTTACTAGGTATGTAGAGGGTGAGTAATTTATTGATGGGGAGGAAGCTCTTGGAATTCTTTTGCGATGTTATGGAGCTTGATAGTGTGCATTAGGATTGTTTCCTACTTAAACTTGTTTATGCGGAGGTGGTGTATTCTCCTATTGAGGTAGAGAATATACAAGCAAAAAAGATGGAGTTGTTGCTAGGGAGATTGTACTTCCCTTATTTCAACTTCGTTCTCTTTCTTCCTATTGAGGTGGTGGTTGAGAATGAGAGGTCTTTGTCTACTCTTCCTATGGAGGTGGTGTATTCTCCTATTGAGGTGGAGAATCTTTGAGTGGATAAGATGGAGTTATTGCTAGGGAGCTTTTGCTACCCTTACTTCAAATCTATTATTTTTCTTCTTATTGAGGTGGAGGTCAATAATGGTGATGGGATCTTGGATTTGCATCAAAAGGAAACAATTGTAAGTGTTACTAGGCTTAAGTCCCTCATTGATTTTTTCCCTGAAATGGTTTAATTGGGGCATGTTACTTTTGTGTTTGAGTAGTTATTTGTTTCTTTTTTATTTCCTTTATGAATGTTGTGATTTGGTTGTTGGTTGGCTATGGTTTATCTTAGACAACTTTATTTTTTATGTTAGGGTTTCAGGTCCCTTCAAAACTTGTTTGTAAAGGGTTTCTAGGCCCTTCAAAACCTATTTTACCCTTAATAAAAAACAACCTCTCGATTTAAAACTTATGGCCTCCAAAAGTTGGGCCTCCCATAGTGGAAATATAAAAACATCTAGGACATATAAAAGAGATGTAGGAGCAAGTAACACTTGTTGACCAACTTATGACACATGTATGACACATTATAAGGAATATTTGGGTGGATACAATGAATCCAAAATATAATTATTGAGTATCTATTTGTGATAGGATCTAACTTCCATTGAGTTGACCACCATCTTTAGTCATGAGGTGGATCTTTCCAAATCACTAGATCACTATCTTGTTTCTATTGGGTTGACTAACATATTTAGTTGTGGAGTGGCTCTTACCAAATCAAAAGATCATTATCTAGTTTCTATTGGGTTGGCTATTGTATTTATCCATGAAGTGGCTCCTACCAAATCACCAAATTAGTATCTATTTTCCATTGGTTCAACTATCATCTTTTGCTAGAGGGTTGCTCCTACCAAATCACTAGATTAGTATCTAATTTATATTGGGTTGGATAACATCTTTTTCCATGAGGTATCTCCCACCAAATTTCCATTTCAATATCTAATTTATATTGGATCATTTATCATTTTAGTTGTAGGGTGGATTTTTCCAAATTGTTAAATCAATAACTAATTTCCATTGGGCCAAGTATAATGTTTAGCTATAGGGTGGCTCCTACCAAATTATAAAAAAAATAGTTTTCAATTATCATAATTATTACTTTTTGATTAGCTTGCTCTATACTCTTTCATACAAGGTTCCTTAAAATCCCTTGTCACCATTTCCATTATCTGAGCCCTATTATTTCTATTTTCCCATTGCTAATGTATTTGTTTCATTAATCATCATGAGTCACTACCATTCTTCTCACCTCATATTTTGTTAGGGACTAGATCACCATATACCTATCCCATTAAAAATAAATGGTTAACATCATTCTTGCTTGTACACATTGTTATCAAATGATAAGTTGTGTTTCTTATCTATAGAGATCATTCATTTTTCATTATGTAGACAAGTTTAATCCTAGTGATGATTTAATCTTTATTTTTCTATTAGCCTAGTTTTTGTTATTGGCATGTAGTTACTACTTTCCATGGTTGCTTTATAGGAGCAAGTCTGAGAGCCAAAATGACTATCAAATACTAGGTCAAATACCAATATTTATTCTTTTTGGTATAAATTATCCCATACATTTCATGATATATGTTACTATAATATTAATTTAAAAAATGTGTCCCATAGACTACCATAAGTCTACTAAAGTGGGAGTAAAATATAATAATATATATTGCATACCCTACAACTTTGTTATTATGTTTTTGTGTCCATTTTAGCCAAAGCCTATTGTGTAAATTTTTATCATGTCTTGAATCCTTATCCCTATCCCAACTCATCCTTATTCATCCATGTTCCATTTCCATTTTATTCTCATTCCTTTTTTTAGTGTTCCTCTATGTCCATCTCACTTAATTTTTATCCCCTTTTCATGTCTTTACCATATCTTTAATTTTCCTTTAATTTTATCCCTGCTTGCCTCTTTGTTAAGCTATTAAAAGTTGAACCTGGCCATATCCTATATTAAAATATCCACTTTATCCTTCCCAAAAAATTCCTTTTCAATATTAAAATTAATATGACCAACCACCATAAGATGGCCACCTTTGAGAAACCTTGATTCTCATTCATGAGCACTGCCCATAGTTTGACACGTAATAGGGTGGCATTGAACTTTTATCTACCCACCACTAAATTGGAATGTAAACTAGTTAATTACTAGGGCTTCCAACCTACTAAGTTTTCATCCTCAAGTTCCCTTAGAAAGTTCTTTAACTTAAGAAAATTTTACCTAATTTTACATAGGAAAAATAATTTATATGTTGTTCATATTATTTTGGATATCTTTGCTCATAAATGACACCCAAACATACCTTCAAAAATTATAGGAGTTCACTATCTTCATTCCAAATATCAAAAATAATTTTATTGTATCCTTGGACAATGTTGCAATAAGATCTTCACCAATAGATAGCTAATTTGAAGGGTTTCCATTCGGTGAGAAATTACCTTTTCTGAATTTTCTTTAGAATTCACTTATTATTTTGATATCTCTATTATATCTCTTCTCTTCAGCCATCCAATCCATCCTCAACCATTTCCACTAACATTTAACTCCATTTTTCATCTCCTACCCTCCCCATATCCATTGTTTGACCATAGCCTTTATGTGTTTCCATTTCTATTTATGTTTCCTCTCAAATCTTCTATCAAACCCCCTCCATTTTTAAAAACCATATACCATCCCTCTCAATTTTGATCAAGTACCTAGCTTATCATTTTACAATGTTGTGTTTTTCATCACCCTTTGCCTTGCTAATGTTACCTCATTGTTTACCACCTTTGAGTGTTGTTAGCCATTTTATATAAAACCCTTACCATAATGATTCATTTTTTTCTCCTTGTCATATTAATCCATTGTAAAATCCCAAGAATTTTTTTTCTAGAGTTATCACCTTACTTCCAAAACCTTTCTCGCATCGTACTTAATTTGTAGTGTTTCCATTACCAATTAACATCATCATAAATTTTTTAAGTGTTTATGATTTGATAAATATTGATTTCATTCTATCTATTAATTTAATATAATTTTTATTAGCAGCATGTTGACTTAGACTAATCTTGAAATCTTTCAATGGGATTAATTAAGGCAAACTACCCCTTAACCATCTATTTTTGTAAAGATTCCACTCACTAAATTAAATTGTAGGTTATTTAAAAATATTCTTAATATTTCCAAAATAGGTTGTAGAAGAAAATTACCTCTTAAAACTAATGATGAATCTCTACTAAAATTTTTAGATGATAGCTTGAAAAGGTCAATGTTTCTTAATAAGCTACCACTTTTTAATTTGAGGCCCTAAATTGATAATTTTTAGGTCTCTTTTTCTAATACAAGTCCATATAAATCTCTAGAACTTACATATGGTGAAAAACCAAAATTTTATAAGATGAAAGTAATCTTATTATATATTCTATCTTTCTTGTCTATCATTCAAGAAGAAAAAGTTTGCTAGACATTTTGGCACTTCCCTTACAACTCATGAGTTAAGATCTCTTGGGACACTCTTGCAAGTTATTATCAATGATATCTATTAGCTTCAAGATCTCATATTTTATTGGGTGATCCCACAATAGTGGTTTACAATTTTTGGCCAAACTGGACACTGAAATTATTATTTTTAACTAAATCTTCACATTCAGGCACCTATAGCAGCTAAACCGTGAAGAATTTGAAGATGATGCAAACTAGAGTCTCATCACATTTTGTCTGTAGATTCTAATAATATTTTTTCAAATTTTTTGGAATCAGATTGCACTTCTTTTCCATCTCCCACAAAAACTGATTTTTTTCAAAAGACAACATTTTTAAAAAGTGACGCACACCGTATAACGTATAAATTTTTTTCCATGAAGGATAAAATTCTAATTCTTTTGAATTTAGATTCATAACTCTGATATCTAGTGCTTCCACTTGGTTAGATAGTTTTTATTGAATATTTTTTCTTTAATCAAGTTTCAAAGTCAAACCAATAACAATTCAAACATAGCGTGACCGTATAACGCATAACTTTTTTTGTATATATTGAAATTCATTTTTTTTTTTTTTGTTGGATCAAGGACTTCAATATCTGTGCACTCTATATTTTTATTTTTATTTGATAACTGCTATTTTTCCACATGTAACAAAGACCTTCATTTTCGATGAAAAACCTATGTTTAATAAAACTAAAAAAACAAGTACATAATAAAACCAAAACATATTAAAATTATATTCATTGGATAGCTCGTTTTGAGGACTACCTGATTCCAGTTGGGTTTGTGAAGATTCATTCATTTTCATCCTCAACCCGAGCTTCAAAGTGCCAAAATTTAGGGTTTTTGTGTGTCTGGGGGATGAGGAATAAGGGGGGTTCGAGCGAACCCCTAGGGATTCGCTTGAACCAGGATTCATTCGAACCCCCCTTTTATAAGGGGTTTATTGGTTTTTTTTGGCGGGAAAACATTAAAAGGGTTGGCCCGAACCCAGGTTCTAGCGAACCCCTAATGGGTTCGGTCGAACTAATAGGTTCGTACGAACCCCTAAAATCAAGTTTTTTGCCATGGATTCATTTTTTGTGAGTTTTCCTTCCTCGCTTCAATTGTAAACCACTATTGTGGCTTCACCCTATTTCCTAGGTGAAGTCATTCCACTAATATAAATTGCATTATTTTTTCCTTCTACCTAATAGGTGTATATTATTGAGGAGCTTGAAAACTCTATGATTTAATTCTTGAAAATTTTAAAGGGCTCTCCAACTTCCTAGATAATTTTACCCTATCTCATCATTGTTGTCATGACGTCTATTAGGAAAATTCAATGCTATCATGTTGGCTGTTAGGTTATGGATGGCCTTGAACCCCTTAATCCTAAGAGTCTTAATTTTATAGGTCAATTCTAGAGGTGAATTTCATCATATTCCTGTTAGAACAATTCCATAGGTGTATCTACAACCACTTTTTTATTAATCTTTGATTTTATACTTAGTCAATTTCTTTATTTGTTAATTTACACGTCCTAATTATTGAATTTGAGCATACTTTTTTTAATGTCTTGTCAATTGTTAGTCTCAACTCTAATGATTGTAAATTAGTGTTAGGATACTTAAATATTTTCTTCAAAAAAAATAATTTATACTTTGTTTGCACATGCATTCACACTCTAGACAAACCATTTAAAAGGGTTAAAACAAAACATCCTTTTTCCACATCACTTTCATTATCAAGAGCTTTTAAAGGTTAATAATTTGGGTTCTTTCAATGTCAAAAAAATTAAAGGGAGATAATTATGACTATGGATATTAGTACAACCCTTATCTATTCCAAGTTTGAGCTAGGAGGAGGTATCCATGGATTTAATTATTGGGTTGCTTAGGTCTAAAGGAATAAATTTCATCATGGATTTATGGGTTGACTCACAAAATATATTTTATAACATAACTAATTCTAACATAGCCACTTGGAAAATTTTATACAAATTATCATTTGATGTCACCACATGGTATTTATTTTGATGAACTTAATTTATGGTGAAGATTTGGTGGGATACACCCATTGTATGAGTGCATTGTCTCACCAAGATGATATTATACTCTAAAACTCTAGGCATTGCATGAAAAGTTGTTTGAAAAGTAAATGGACCTAAAGTGATAAGTAAAGTAACATAACCAAGAGATTTGGGAATAACATTATGAAACCCTTTTTATATTTACCCTAGATTTTGAGAAAATAGAGTAACTAGCTTAAATCACCTCTAGAAATTTTTTTTAATACATATTCTCAATTTGGATACATTGTCTACTAAGGCATATTTTTCTCTAACATATCCATACCTTACCATAATGTATAATGGTCTATAGTTGTGAATTGCATGTGTAGGTTTGGCTTGCTATTTAACAGACATAAAATGTATGGATATGACTAGGCTTAAAGTATGAGATGTAAGATATGAAGAATCATAAGACATATGGCATGTACCCTCAACATAAGGTGTATCATACATTAAAAAAAAGGTACAAGTAGGTAATGCTTCCTTTACAAAAGATGTATCACAAGGTGAATAATATGAAGAAATGCTCAAAGATAAGATATAATTAGAATTAATCACACTACTATCACTCTCTATAGATGAAGCATGTAACATATTATAACTATGGAGGAGTGATGTAAAAGTATCCAATAAAGAAGGGAAAGTGATGATCAAATCCCTAAATGAATAAAATGAGCATATATGGTGATATAATACTTCCATAGAAAAGTGATAGAATAACATAAGTAAATCAAGAAAAAAGAGATCACATGTCACAAAGTATACAAACATGTCAAAATCAATGACGTAAGTGTGAATGTGTGTAAAGGATAAAGGACCATGAGAATCTAGGATGTGAAAACAAGGGTCCATCCAAGGATGTAGGGTTTACATGTGAATAAGTAATAAAGGCTCAAAACTCTAATAAGAGTAAAATAATTCTATAAAAAATAATTGTATATCAAACTATTAATCCTAATTTAGATTAAAAACGCATTAATTATAAATTCTAAAGCCAATCCCAAGGGTGGGTAGGGTGTGTATAAGACATAAGATGTGAAAATACACATCAAACCTTGAGATAAATCAATGAAGCAAAAGAGTAAAAAATAAAATCATATCTAAAGATGACATGAAAATCAAAAAAGAAAATATCTAAAAATCCTAATGCTAGTTTAGGGTTTTAGAAACCCTAATGAATGGGTGTGTTGTGTAAGATTAGATGGCTTCACCAAAATGTTACAAAAAAATAAAAATTCCTTTAGTTTTAGTCGAGTAATTAAATAAAATGCATACGCCTAACCACAACTAATCTAGACTAATGAATTAGAGAGTAATGTTTGAGAATTGTATATATATTGAACTTAGTAATTGAAATGTGCAAAATATAAATAGAAACAAAATTTAGCTCGATATCTAACAAGTGTACAAAGAATGAAGAAGATACATATCTTGTAAATAATTGGTAGGATCAATAAATATCAAATTGGGAATTGCTTTAAATTTAAAAAAAAATACTTTGTGCAAGGACAAGTCTAGTTGTTTGGGACTAATTTGCAACCATGATCTTGTATTGCAATCACGAACTCATCTTGTGTATTATGTTGCCTTTGGTTCTTTAATTCACTTGACCATTCTTGAACTAAAATATCTTAAGACATGGAAATATTTAAAATACCTTGTACGTTTGACATTAGGTCATAAAGACCTATCACTAGAAGTTGGACAATATCGAAAATAACAATTTTTTGTCATATAAATGCTTCTAGATTGATTATGTAGAGCTAGATTCCTTCAATTACCAAAAGTTGAACAATATAAAAAAATCCACAATCTTTAGTCATGCACATGCCTCTAGAACTAGATTCCTTTTAGAGCACCAATTGAAGTGTTTAAATAATATGATTTCACTCTACGATTGGACAATTAGAATGAATGCATCAAATGTCTTTAAATATAAGAATATAGCAAAATATCACGCCAATTTTTATTTACTTAATCTTTGGTAGTAGAGATAAAGATGAAAAGTTGATCAAATTTTGAATTGGAAATTTTAAATTAATGCAAGATGACTCTACGAGTATGAGGATGACCCTAGAGTATGAACTAGCCCCAAGCTAATAATAATAAAAAAAGAGAGACTATATTACACAGCTAGTGCCAGCAAGGAAGTAATAAATCAATAGATAAAATAAATGTATAAAAATGAATGAACACGAAAAAAAAAAGTAGGTGCATAAAAAGGTGTACAATAAAATAGGAGAATAGCAAAATGGAAATAAGGAAAACATAAATTCTTGTTTTGGGTTAAATCTGAGGTTCCTGTTATAAAACAACACAATCCATGATTGGAATGGGAAAGCTACAGGTTTTCCTCATCTGCACACTGTGACTTTTCAGGTGGGAAGATTGCTCGTGTTAAGCACCGTACTTGTCTACTTTAAGGGTGTTCTCAAATATACTGTCCCCCTTTTCCTGCTCTGAGCTCTGACGTTTTCCCCTGTGTTGCTCCATTAAGGAGCTTGCTACAGTCTTTTAAATATCTTATGTGGTGCTTTGGAAAATCGATTTCTAGGGTTTTGAAGATTTCACGAAATCTTCTTTGCAAATCTTCCAAATCGAGCTTGAAAACTCTGATCCAGTTGGAAAATCTATTCGTATCATGACCACAGTGATACCAAACCATGGTGAATGTCATGGCATAAAAAATTGGTTATCTTAAAAACCGTGCAGTAATGTGCAAATTGATAAGCGTACAGGTCAAACTAGGATTGATAATGTGCAACCACAAGCATTGAGGTTGGTCTGAATTTAAATGTCTTTTTCTTGCCGTTCCTGTTCAAACAAGTAAGACTCTTTATAAAGACTTGACATTTATATTTTCACGAGCATTTCTCTGGGTTTCAGTATGGCCGGGGAATCTAGAGAGGTCTATGGCTTCCACGGAACGGTTAAAAAGGTCTTTTCTTCCAGTGGGGTTTAATACAAAGTTTGTACTTCTCTGTAACTGTAGTATCTGGCCCACAAATTTCTAGCAGAACCAGAATAATAGGAATATGTTCAATATATCATAAAACAAAGTCTAGATAAACTTTGGATGGTTGTTGGGTTTTCAATGCTTGCCATAAAAGATCAGCACAGGGTTTTTTTTGGGGCAATTTCACACTTTTAGAGAGCATTCCTGGCACTGTCACCTCCAACAATCCTCAGCTTTTGTTTTTATTGCTTAGAAATTATAATGAGTCTTTGTGTCTAAGGACTGGTTTACTAGTTTTTGCTTCAGTTCTTATTGAAGTGATTTTGGATTGTAGCCTCTTTTATTTGGGATTTCTATATTTTTCAAATTAAAGAATACTTTGTTTTATGTGGTTTGTGGAGCCCAATCCTACATGATTGTGTTAGTACTGGTGCATCAAGGGATCTCTTGTCCATGTCATGAAGATGCTGTGTGTGGCCCTCACAATCAAGACAGAGATCTAAACAAAAGCATTATTTGCAATACTCTAATGAATTCAAATACCTGATCAAATTTCTGCTCTTTCAAGAAACAAGAATAATATTAGAATTGGAAAAACTGAATTTATGTGGAAATAAAGAGCTCATATTAAATGGCTAAAAATAAAGGAATGTAACAATCTCTTTTTTCTCACAAAACTGGTATTCACATATAACTAAATTACATCATAATTTTGCATTTCTATTTTAGAGGCAAGTTTTATCTCCCCATTTAGAGATTCAAGAAGATCTTCCTATGGTCATTTCCAAAAAAATCTCATTATGATATGGTTGATGAGTTATTTTTCTTCAATTTATCCCTTGTGCTCATCTCATTTGGTGATATGATATGAACTTCATTGAAAGGAAGTTAAGGTGAAAAATATTTTCTATACTAAATTTAGAGAAGAGATGAATAGAAAATGCAATCTTAAATAATTTGCAAGAAAGAAACAATACAACAAATTCATTCATTGTAACACAGTAATTTATCCAAAAAAATCCCTTTGAAAAAAGCTCAACCTCCAAACATTGAACCAATATATTAACTAGCAATAATTTTGGTTACAATATAGCCTAGGCAAGGAGCTTTCACAAGAGGCAACACCAACACTATGTACTCTCTAAATTTGGTTCACCACTATTGTGTGTGGATCAAGAATGTGGGACATGTGCATTGCACATGTGTGGCTTGCATCTAAACATATTACTCATACTTATGTCACAAAAGCAAATACAATGGAATGGTATTTAGAGGACTACCCTCTTCACAAGAAAGGAGTGTCCTAAATGTGGAAGCAATGTTTGTTTGAGGGATGACAACTATTCATTTGGGATTTCTCCTTTCAAGAGGAAAAAGTTCCCTACGAATGATAGTGTTGTTGAGTCGTAATTGTGTTAAGTTTCACAGCTTCTATTTGCGTATTGAAGAGTTCTTGAAAAACATTTTTGGCATTAATCAACTTTGTAAACTCCAAAAGAGTTACAATTACAATGCTCAACCCCTATCCCTAAAAGGTATGCCTATCTCTTGCAAGTAAAGTTATTATGTGAAGAACAATGTCAAATATTCATATTCATCCATTTGGGCGTCCCAAACTGAAGTACAAACTCAACCTTTATTCTGTAAATATCTTCAAGGCTTCATCCTCAAAGTAGGCACCCAAGAGTGGGCCCACTTAACTTAGCCTTCTGAAATATCTTAACATGCAAAGGAGTTAATTCCAAGAAGCCAACTTGGGCCCCCAAGTTGGGTTCAAGTCATTTCTTGTTAACTAAAACATTTCTCTCCACCATTCATGCAAGAATGGTCATCCCCTATTAACTGAAGGTAGTCCCTGTTATCTGTCATGCAACTCAAGTCATTAGTCATGCATTCCAAGTTAACTAAAGTCAACTAGCATTCAACTAAAACTAACTGAAGATAACTGAACCATGTGAACTAAACTAAACTAAACTAGACTGATATGATCTGAATTAAACTGAACTTTATGCATGTAAACATCAACCCTAACTCCTAGGATCTTTACATGCATTCAAAAGTGTTATCTCTTACTCCAAATAGTTAGTTGAACTCAAGGTGAGTGTCACCTACCATGTGGGTGCCCCATGTGCCCCTATTATTTAGGAACTCATATTGAACGCCCTCACATGCTCCTAACATTTAGAATTAAGTACAAATGTCAATTAACATGATTATTTCATTTAATATTAATCTCTTTCTAATCCTAGTGTTGGGAAACATTTTCCAAGGACTTAGGAGATACATGAAATAAATAATGTTTAGGATTGCAATTAAATGGCATCCTATTTCCAACATTCTCCCACTTGACATTATACATTGCAATTATTCTAAACAAGGAATCATTATTAGAAATCAAGTACAAAACTTAAGGCCAATGGCCTTCCTGCACAACCTAATCAATCCATGCCAACGTCAAATGCAACCTGCATAATCAGGAAGCTCCAAGCAAATGATTAAAACCAAGAGAACTTATTTGAGGGAACTAGTTTCATAAGATAATCTGTAACATTAATTAAAGTGTTGACTTTCTCAATTAATACCTTCCCACTCTCAACCATTTCTCGCACAAAGTGATACTTAACATCAACATGCTTAGTACGAGCATGATGCATAGGATTTTTGGCTAAACACATAGCACTCTAACTATCACATTCAAGTTTAGTTTACTTGCAATTAAAACCAATACCTTTCCCAAGTCTCTGTATCCAAACTGCCTCTTTGGAGGCATGTGAAACTGTAGAGTGTGTTGAACTCATGTTCAACCAAGGTGTAGGATCCTCGGTCTTTTCTGTTGAAAATAGATTTTCTTGCTAGTAACTATTCCAACATATATCTCTTACCATAAGAGAACTCAAGCCTCGCCTATTTCTCCAAGTATCCATGAGGACCTGTAACCAACCAATTCATTCCAAACTCCAAATGCAACACAACACTTTCATGAAGTAATCAAGCAAATGATTAATGTACCCAATACTTAAGAGAACTACACAAGATCAATGTCAAAGCTCCAATCTTGAACATAAACATGGCATCCATGATCTAACCATCTCCTCCTAGGAGATCACATGCACCATAACATACATCTTGGTCTCAAGAGAACATGTAATATGCCAAATTCTAATCTAGAATCAAGAGTAAACCATGACATAATAGCAACCACTCTAAACCAAGAAAAAACCATATCCCCAATCACATGAGGATAACCTTACCAATGATGCATCCACATCACTGCCAACAACTCCCACTAAACCATGGTACCGAGTCACACATGTCATCGTGACTACCATCCTCTCTATGAAGATCACTCTGAAACATGAAGCAAAGATTTATCACAAACAATATTAGCTAAAATAATCAATGCATCATTACTGTCATCCCAGGATTCCTCTGTAGAAGAATCAAAACTCTCTTTCTTGTTCTTACAATCCTTCTTCACATGTCCCGGTTTCCCACAGTTCCAACACTTTACCTTACTCCGTCCTTCTGACTTACCCTTCCCTTCCTTGTCTCCCTTAGGTTTGTTTTTCTCAGGCCTACCTTTTACAAACAATGCATCTTGGATTTCCATTTTAGACTTCCTCCTCATCTCCTCTGATAGGAAAGTAGGAATTATATTGTCCATATTCGGATCTGCACCACTACCATGGACAACAACAATTAGATTTTCCCAAGACTCTAGTAAAGAACAAAGTAACAAGATGCATTTATCTTCATCTTCTAGCTTTACATCTACAGATGCTAACTGACTTAGAATCAAATTAAAAGCATTTAAATGATTTGCAACAGAATCACATTCTTTCATCTTTAAAGAATACAATTGTCTTTTCAGATACAACTTATTAGTAAGACTTTTAGTTTGATAAATATCACCTATTCTCTTCCACAACTTATATGCAGTAGTTTCTTCTGAAACATTCAAGAGAATAGCATCAACAAGACATAATATTATGGTCCCTCTTGCCTTCTTATCAAGCTTAGCCCAATCCCCATCTGGCATCGTTGTAGTTGACTTTGTCTCATTATCAACAGCTAACCACTGATCTCTCTCTTCAAGGAGATCCTCCATTTTTAATTTCCACATCTCATAATTAGATCCATTGAACCTTTCAATATCTAAACGAGAATTCATTGTAACAAAATTTATTTTCCAAAAACCAGCAAATAACAAAAATAATAAAAACTCCCACTACAGCCAAAAAACCTTCAATCTTTTAAGAGAAAGGCATCCCAATACTCTACCCAACCTCAAATTTGATACCAAATGTTGAAAATTGAGGTGATTATGTAGCTTAATACTTTGTAAAACTTTATGATTATTGATCTAAATATGTATTCTTTGTGGTTGATTATCTAATTAATTCATTTTATCATTTGTAGAATGAAGACACAAGGTTGTAGAAGAATTAGACATAATATTAGAAGATACACAACATATACCGTGGAGAAACCCTTTCGGGAAAAAACTCCACCAAGAATCAATGTATTATTTAATCTCAGAATAAGATTACAATAATTCCAATCCTTGCTTGAGATTCTTCTTTTTCCTTCAACCAATCTTCTTCACAATCTGCAATAAAACTGATATTAATTCTTCAACTTACTTGAGATAAATAGGCATTAATCAACTTTGTAAACTCCAAAAGAGTTACAATTACAATGCTCAACCCCTATCCCTAAAAGGTATGCCTATCTATTGCAAGTAAAGTTATGTCATGGAGAACAATGTCAAATCTTCATCTTCATCCATTTGGGCATCCCAAACTGAAGTACAAACTCAACCTTTATTTTGTAAATATCTTCAAGGCTTCATCCTCAAAGTAGGCGCCCAAGAGTGGGCCCACTTAACTTAGCCTTCTAAAATATCTTAACATGCAAAGGAGTTAATTCCAAAAAGCCAACTTGGTTGCCCAAGTTGGGTCAAAGTAATTTTTTGTTAACTGAAACATTTCTCTCCACCATTCATGTAATAATGGTCATCCCTTGTTAACTAAAGGTAGTCCTTGTTATCTGTCATCCAACTCAAGTCATTAGTAATGCATTCCAAGTTAACTGAATTCAACTAGCATTCAACTAAAACTAACTAAAGATAACTGAACCATAACTAAACTGAGCTGAACTAAACTAAACTAAATTGATTATGAATTGAACTGAACTTCATGCATGTAAACATCAAACCCTAACTCCTAGGATCTTTACATGCATTTAGAAGTGTTATCTCTTACTGCAAATAGTTAATTGAACTCAAGGTGAGTGTCACCTACCATGTGGGTGCCCCATGTGCCCCTATTATTTAGGAACTCATATTGGATGCCCTCACATGCTCCTAACATTTAGAATTAATTATAAATGTCAATTAACATGATTATTTCATTTAATATTATTCTCTTTCTAATCCTAGTGTTGGGAAACACTTTCCAAGGACTTAGGAGATACATGAAATAAATAATGTTTAGGATTGCAATTAAATGGCATCCTATTTCCAACAACATGAGAAACCTTATGTATTACAATTTTCTTTATAGTCCTCGATTCCTTTTCATGACTTCCAATGGGAGATAAGGTTCACATTGATTATTTATATACATTTATTCAGACCTATAGTGTTCTCTCTCACACTTTCATCTCATTGGACATTATAAATGCTATATTTCTTTTGTGCGGATAGATAGTTTGGATTTGTACTTTTATTATGCAATCACACACACATTATTTATGCATGTATTTTATGTTTTGATAAGTGTGCATATGTGGATGACTGTATGGATAAAAAATTATAAATGAAAAATAAATGCTTATACTTCACAATGATTTATTAACTTAATAACAACTATGATTTCACATTTATGGTAACAATATCATTGATCTTTGCCATTTTTTATAAAGAATCATCCAGATTAACTAGGATGTAGTTGACTTATTAAACTCTTAGGCTATGAAATTTAGGGAAAGACAAGTAGGAATTGGAAGTATGAGAAGGGGGACCTAAAAGAAACTCAAAATGATGAAAATTTAGTTTGAATTTGGTTACACTTTTTAGATTAATTTCAAACAACACTAAGTGATATGCTTTATGAGAACTTTCTAGACTTAGATCAAAGGTGGCCAAAAGGTCAAACTTGGAGTAAAGGATTAGGTCCTCAATAAGGATAGTCTTTCTTGATTCATATGAGGTAGAACTATGTGTTGTTTCACCTAGCTAGTAGATGTGTGTACTTTATTTAATGAAACTTTTTTTAAATGTGATCTTCATAACCTAGATTGGAGTCCAAATTTAAGAGTACAAATATTACACAAATTTTCCTCTTTTATTTTGGATTTTTTTTGCTTTTAGAGTACTAGTCCCCACCAACGATTAGGTTGGGAAATTAAGAAACTAAGTGCAACCAAATGGGTACCTACCACTCTTTAGGACTTCTCCTTTGTTATGGAGAAATGAGAATATTTTTTACCTACTAGCTTCTAGGTAGTAATATAGACCAAGTTATACAGTGAGACTAGGGATAAGTAATAACTTTAGTTGGAACAAAGATCAATATAACACTTAGTAATAGTTCATCTATATAACTAGGAGTATGGAGGGCTAAATGGTGGAATGTGATTATGAGATCCCATAACCTAGTGGGGACAAAAAATGTATAATATTGATCATGATTTGAGTAAAATCAAAATGGTAAAAGAGCAACCATTGAATCATAACATGGTGGGATGGACATAATGAAAGTCAAGTGAATATACATGCATAGATATACATACATACATACATACATATGTACGTACGTACGTACATACGTATGTATGTGTATGTATGTACATGAATATATACATATGTACATAAATATGTATGTATATATGTATGCATATATATATTTGGTGTTCTCTTATGGGAATTTTATTGTTAATTTTCATTGTGGATTCTCAATGATTATTTTGCATTATTTTCTCATGAGGGTTATGTGGAATTACTACATTTTTCCTATAATTTCCTTTCATCAAAGTGAAAAGCCTCATTCTTAGGATTGATAATTTAATTAACAAAGATATTGCTTGGTTTGTAATGTTGAACGATGGCATGTTATTCATTGAATGATAACATGCTAATCGTTCCCAACCTAATAACAAGTCTATAAGAAAGAACTACCAAAATGGTATACATAAACATTGAATTGAAAGGAAGCAAATATTTTCCCATAGATTTGTTTAAATAAAACATATTGAACATTTGACCTTAGAGGTCGTGTCGAACACATTAATATTGTGAAGTTTTTGTTTTGAACAAAGCACAAATCATGTAATTTCTTAGATGTGAGTCAAATTTTGTTAAGTTGATTAGATTTGCTTAAATAAATGTAAGATATCAATCTCCATTAGTTGACTACAACTATTTGGTGTATCTATCTCTTTTTGACATGAATGAAGACTTGAACGCTTTATTTTTTGAATACCATGTTAAAAGAAATTGAGCCAAACGGGTTAAGAATGATTTTGTTAATGGTTTATATGTCTAATGTTTACATGTGAAAATAAGGATCAAATTTAACCTAGTCAATATGAATTTGGGAAAAATGAAAATATGTTATGTTATCAGTACAAAATGAAAATGATACAAATGACTTTGTGGAAAACTGTTGAAAACATAGAATTAAAACAAGAAAATATTGTTGTTGATGTCCATGTTTTTTTGTTTACAGTTGAAACCACTCAAGTTCATTTAATGAAAATTGATAACTACTTGAATATAAGAAATTTGTATGTGGAACATATCTTTTTATTTTATTTTAAAAAGAACATATATGCATACATTTTTAACAAAAGGTCATATATGTGTACATGCATAAATTTCCCATTTATGCATTACATATACATGCGATATAACTTCTTTAAAAATTATAGGGTATGTGTAGGATCATGATGGGCCAAAAAGTGGCGATATGATGGGTATGTGGCTAATGACTTTTTTTTTACCCAAAATTGATGAAACAAAAAGGGTTTTTAAAGGAGATTCTCAACTTTCCACCAATATAAATTATGCTTTACATTGCATTTAATAAATAATTATTATTCATTTTCTATTTGAATTACGACTAAAGTCTGATTGATAGGCGATTGAAAACATCTATAGCTTTCAACGGTATCACATTTTGAATCGAAACATGCATCACATTCTATGCTTCACATACTATAGGATTAAAAATAATTGAGTTTCATGAAGTTTTGACCAAGTTAAGGTGGTGACATACGAAGTTTTATATTTTTTAAAAGTTGTAATAAAAATTCATAATTAATTATTTACTTGGAAAAAAATTACAAAAAAATATGCATCACATCGAGACATGAGTCCTCTACTTATATCTAAAATATTATAAAAAAATGTTATCATTTTCTTGTGGTTAGGGTGGTCAGACAGACACCTACTTCTTAATTTTTCCCTAAAATTTAAGTAGTATTGCATTGAAATTTCAAATTTTCACCAAATCGATTTTGAAAAAAAATAAAAAATACTAGTAGTTTAGAAACTACATTCAATTTTCTACATATTTTATTCTTACATATTTTTCAAATAATATAGATAACTTATTCAAATTTTTACGTCAAGTTGCCTAACTCTGATTTTTCTAAATTTTCATTGCCACTTAAGGGCCTGTTTTTTCCATGATGATCCTACACATACCCTATACTATTATCTTAATTTGAAATGTAGATTTATTTCAAGAAAGATGGATTAAGAAAAATGACGGAAATCTGTACAAAATTGATGCAAGTACTGTGACACATTTTTCTTCATATTGTTGTTATGAACATGAATTACATTCAAAATCTTATTGCTAATTGTCAAATCTGGTTAAATTCTTGCATTTGCATGCTAAGTAGAGATAGTCAAATGAATTAGATGTAGGCTATGATATAGATAGTATGATTCATGAAGGATTGACTAGGGAAAAATTGTTGAAACTAGATTTATTGTTTGCAAATGTGAAAACAAGGATAAGATGTATGTTATCTTATGTTGTGGGAGGTTATCTTTTGGGACGGGTAACAAAAATGGGTTAATAGAGAGATAGGTTTTACTCTTCCAAAATCTATGTTTTTAGTTTTATACATCATATGCTTGGCCAAACATTTGTAGTCCATTATGTTGAATGGTCAAACTTTTATGATGAATTATCTCTGCCATTTCCTTGCTTAGATCTTGCATGTTCTAAACGTAGATAGAAATTCATGTAGTTGCATGGCATGCACTAGATTCCACCTTGCATGATGTATCTCTTGTTAAGTGTTCAATGCAGGGTTGGGAATTATTCAAGTAGGAAAATATTGGGGAAGCATAGCTTCGCGGTTGGGTGGAAAAGCACCTAAACCATGGTCTCATCCAACGGATGCAACGAGAGTTGAAGAGGATCACATGGTATCCCATAATCTTGATTGTTGTACTATGTAAATTATGATGTAATTGAGAAGACTAAGTGGAAAGATGGCCCAAGTCTAATTATGTAACTTGTAAAATTAACATTTGGAAATGAATATTAAATTTTATTTTGACATGAGATGCATTGATGGAAAATAACTAATTGACTATGTCTAATTTTTATTATTCATAATGTCATATTTATTTATTTATGTGTGTTAATTATGTGGAACACATTACAGGAATTTTGTTTGATGGGCTTGGATCATTTTCATTATTAGGCATCTACTATCACTACAAAAGATTCTACATTAATGGGGGTTGCATAGTCTTTCTTCTTCTTCTCTCTTATGGGCGACTTTTTCCTCACATGGGAATTTTTTCTTCTCATATTTTAGAGAACACATTTATTTTGTCTCTTTTGGGGGAGGTTTTTTCCCATAGATTTTTCTCCCTTTCTCCATTTTAAGAGAGATTGCATTGTATTTGGGTACCTCATTAGGCCTCGTTGTTGGGACCCAACTTCAATTTATCCACCTATGATATGCTTAAGGGGGGTGTTACTATATATGCAATATACCACATGGTTATACACATAGAGCTAAGCCTAGTTAGTTGTCTTAGTTAGAGCTAGTTAACTCACTACCTCTTGGGAGTTTATAGGAAGCTAACTTGTCAACACTCTTTGTTAGTGGGAGTTGATTGCCTAGTCTTCTCCACTAGTTATGTTGGTGATTGCTTCTCTCCTTTTCTATGTTCTCTCTTGCATTGCATTATTTGTTTTCAATCTTGCAAGAAGTGGTATGTTCTTGCTCATCTTGCATGGCCCAATTGATCTGATATCAAAACATTTAGGCAAAGATTATGACACATTCTACAAAAGATTATTTTGTTGTTATGAATAATTCTTACTCTTATGGGTCCTTTTTGTGACTTCAACAACCTTCCTCTAAATTCATTTGTAGTAGGTTTAATATGATTGATCTAATTAATTTTTTATTTTAATAATATAATTAAATATAATTTAAATAATAAATTATTATAACTTGACCAAAAGTAATGAAATAAATAACAACATGAATTCACATATATAATTCAAAATATTTTTTTAGTAATAATAGATTGAATACTTATCTAAATCAAACCATTGAAATGAATACTCTCACATCATGAATATCTTAGTGGTCCTTCCCCTCTTAGCTATGGTACACTCTAGGAAGAGTAGTTTAGTTAAAAAAACATGTAAACATACACAAGGAAGAAAATAATCAACACAATCCCTAGCCAATAATCTCAAGTGTACCTTATTTACTAACTTGGACACATCCTAGATGCCCTTTCTCTAATGCCCGTAGCTTTCCAAACCACTGTATTCCTTGAGTGATCTTTGAGATAACCTTCCAAGTTGTCTACAAAGTTTATATAATATTTAAGTGTTGCTTTCCAAACCATCATACCCTTTCACATCACAATAATGAATTATTTTTCCTTTTTTTCTATCAAGGTATTCACTCTTTATCTTTCTTTAAATAATAATTTATTTATAAAACCATTTCCAAAGGTAATTAAGAATTTCCCTTTTACCCCTCTTTTAACTCAAGATTAATCACACAACTTTTATTTCCATCTCTCTTTTAATTATAAATGGTCATTTAGATATAAAAGTAACTTTATTTTTCACTTTTGGAAAAAAGTACTAAAGATGAAGAAAAGAGTAAAAGACATAAATAGTTAATATAAATGAAATACACAATTATCTTACTTCTTTACCTTCTCATTTAATGGATGGAGTTGGAGTAGATGCATCCTTCTCCACTTGATGTGCTCATTTGATGAGTGTAGTTGGGTGGAGTGTGGTTTCTTAGACCTACAACATGATGTTGATATTAGGATTTCTAGATGAAAATTAAAGCATAAGGATATGATAATGGAAGATGATAAAAATGAGATAAAATGCCTCAATTTATAAATTTTCCATGAGAAAAACCAAGGGCCAAGATGTAGTGTCTTATGGATGGCTAGGATTGAATGAGAGAGGATATTGATTGAAAGCTTATCATTGTGACAAGTGTCACAAGAATAATGGAGGTGTAAGAGCTAGGTGTATTCACACGTGTGTGAGCACACACATAAGAAGGCCTATGAAAGAGACAAGTAAGAAAGGTAGGGTAGCTACCTTATGACATGTGTAAGAGGTAAGGTGGCTTCACGTGAGTGAGAAAGGGGTAGGGTAAGTAGGTTAGGACACTTGTCACATGATGGAAAGTTTAGATCTTTGTTCCATATAGATGGATTCAATAGCTAGGACTAAATGCACAAGGATTAAGGATGAGGTGGAATTAAATATTAGAGAAAATGATAATGAAGGTTAATTAACTAAAACCAATTAATTAAGTAGGTGGTCAGGGGCCTAGCTCAATTGGTTAAAGCATCTTGTTACAAGCAAGAGGTCACAAGGTCTAAACTCCCCTCATCCCCGTGGTACCGAAGGTCATGTTGCACCATCACCGGTCACATGAAAAAAGTTTACTAGGCACACTATAATTTATAGGGGGGCTATCTGATTCCTGTAGTCTTAAAAAAAAGAATTAAGTAAGTATTAATTAATTGATTTAGTTGGAGGATAGAGGGGATAAAGTTAAATTTAATTAAATAAATGTAAAGATAAATGCTAATGATATGAAATGAGGAATGCAAAAGGCATACATTAAGAAAATTTTAGATTAGAGAAGTGCCTCCTAAAATCCTAGAAATAAAAAAATTATCTTGTAATTATTAATTAAAATAATAAAGTGTAAATGTAAATCACCTAACTACATGAGTTAATTGGACTTACATAAATATTTAAAAAATTTGAAACACAATGTTTCACATTGATTTATTGATATTTATTAGAAAAGAGACTCCTAGAAAAATCTTAGAAATAAAGAAGTTGTCTTATAATTATTAATTAAAATATTAAAATATAAATATAAATGGCCTAATAATATAAGTTATTTGTTCTATATAAATATTTTGACAATTCTAATCACAATATTTTACATAGTTTATTCATAAATATATGATTGATTTGTCTTAAAAGTCAAATGTCAACTATTTTTACTTAAAGTTATTCTTTCTAATTTCTAATTCTAGTGAAGTTTATATTTTTTAATTTCATGTTGCTTTATGTCTTAGAAATTGTATTATTTTATTATTTAATTATTTTAGTTCATTGTTGCTTTTTATCTTTAAAGTTGCTATACTTTATGTTTTTACTTTTAAAAAATTTATAGTTATTATAATTTTTTTTAATTTTAATAAACTTACTATTTATGTTTCTTTCTATTTAAAAATGTAATGTCTTCTCAATTTAGAATGCAAATGGATGAGTAAATATGTATGGTTAAATTAACTATGATGAGTTAATTCTTTATATTTAACTTTCTTATTATAATAGATAAAAAAATAACTATTTAGTTCAAGATGGTGTCATCTTTATGTATTTTATGTTTTTTATACAAGAAACATCCCCCATTTTAAGGATTCATTAAAATAAATAATAATATATAAATATAACTATGTAGGTTAAAAAGGTGACTCTAAAAGTAAGATGTGTCAATATAGACTCCATATGTTGTCTCCAAGTAAGCATGATATAGCAATGTGAGATCAATAGATAGTACTAAAAGAATAAAAAAAACAAGCATGGGCAAAAGAGTAGGATGAGTAAAAGGAAATCAATACAAGAAAAAATATGATAAAAGGGGAAGAGCATATGATACTAATGGAATAAGAAACAAAAGGGTAAGATATGTGAAGGTTATTTTTAAAGTTCTTTGAACTTTATAGCACCACACACCTAGAAGAGTCACTCTAACTATCACTCCTACTCTTGATGTTATTGCTCCTATTGTGGTTTACCTATCCTTGCATCCTCAGGATGCCCATAACTCATTTATGGGAAATAAATAAACTAGGCTATCAATTGTTTTATGCTAATTTATGTGGTTAGTTTGTTAAATTCTTATTTGACCATCTTTTAGGACCTTTTAGTATTGTAATTCATCATTTTTGGCTTTCAATAGATCTATTGTAAAATTTTTTAAAAAAAATTATTAATAATACTATATATAGGTGGTCTCCATCTTTTTATCTAAAAAAACTTGCAGCCCAAATGAAAATGAAAACAAGACATAAAATCAAGAGTTGATAGAAAGTGAAAAAGGTGGAAAAGAGATAAAATGATCAACCTAAGTTGAAGAATGAGGAAAAAGACAAAGGTATATGAATCAAATATATGAAAAGAATAGACATAATAGGTAAAAATAATCCAAAATAAAATAAAAACAATCTATTTATAACTTTTGAGTCATTTATATTATCGCCCCTTATTTTTATAGGTATTAATGAATCAACTACAAACATTTTACTTTACATTTTCCATGGATTAAGCTCCAACTAAATATTATTTTTAATTAATTTCCACATTTATTTCACTACATTACTTCAAATAATTACATATTCTAACTCTTTATTTCTAAAATAACTAGTTTATCTATCTCAATATTAATCTATATATTATACGACAAGATATATCATTTACAAGAGGTATTTTCCTTTGGGTTTTGTGCTTCCACATAAGACCACTACCAATCATATGATTAAAGAATAGGTACCAAAGAATGCAAGAGCACAACCAGGACATCAAGGAGTGAAAAGATGTCTCAAAACGCATGAATAAGCCATGCACTCCAAAACCAATATGATGTTTTCCATTTTTGATTGTGCATTTTTATTTATCCATTGTGACATCTCCAAGCAAATTTTTTGTATGCACAATTTCTACTCTCATTTCATAAGCATAGTTTCTACTCTCACCAACAATACAAGATATATCTTAATCGTCACTTTAGCAAGATTAAATCTTGTATTGCTGGTAGAGTAGAATGTGTGCCAATGATGAGAGTAGAAAATGTTCTTGCAATGATGAGAGGAGAAACTATGCTTGCAAAATGAGAGCATAAATTGGAGATGTCACAATGGAATACATGAATTTATTGTTGCAATAAAATCAAATATTTATGGTGGCTTTATTAAAAAAAAAGTGTTTTTAATCCATTTTAGAAACTTAACACTTATATATTTTTTTAATTCATTTTAGAAACTTAACACTTTTGTTTGCTTTAAGATTTTTTGCCACAAACTAAAAGATACAATATATAGTGTAACTTGTAATTACCTATAGTCTATATAGAAATAATTGTTTTTTATTTTTATTTTTCCATATATATTATAACTTGTAATTACTTGCAGCCCATATAGAAATTATTTAAAACTTAGATTTTTATTTTTTGATTTTTCCATTTGGTATAGTTATTTAATCCATTTTAAAAACTTAACACTTATGTATTTTGAATTCATTTTAGAAACTTAACAGTTTTGTTTGCTTTAAGATTTTTTGCCATAGATTAAAAGATACAATATATATTGTAACTTGTAATTCCTTGCAGTCTATATAGAAATAATTTTTATTTTTTTTTAATTTTTCCATATATATTATAACTTGTAATTACCTGCAGCCCATATAGAAATTATTTAAAACTTAAATTTTTGTTTTTTGCTTTTTCCATTTTGTATGGTTATTTGTTTTGGTTTTTTTTTTTTTTAATTCTCTTTTTCATATTGTTTTACGATTTTTCCATTTCTAATTTTGCATTTTGATTTACAGATTGAATCCAGAAGCTCACTTTATTAAGTATAATTATTTTATCTGAAAAGAAAAATGTAATCCTTCATCGACTTAAAAAAGATTTCACAATTTTTGTTAAAAAAATTGGTTCGCTGATATTATTATTAAGAAATAAATAAAAGATACCAAAAATCCATTTTTTTGGTCAAATCCCCAGCCCCATCTCCTAAAAAAAAATAATCTTAATTTAAATTGAGTGCGAATGTTTTCACTGGATTTCTCATCGTGTTAAGAGCAATAGAGGTTGTGCAACCTATTGACTATTCGCAAGTATATTCCTATAGAAATAATTGAATTATATTAATATGAATATTTTTTTATATGGTGGATTATAATATTATAAGAGTATTATTTAATTTATATATTTGATTTTTAGTTGAGCTACTACAAATAGAAGAAGTTAATAGGTCAAAATCAATAGTTGAATGTGATTTAAAACACATTTTTGATATTTAAATCCTCTTCTGATATTATCCAAACAATTGGATTATACATTTGATTTTTGGTTGAGTTGTTGCATGGATATCAACATCTCTGTCATTATATAACATAATTGTTGCTTACAACAGCATGAGTAAACATACATCTAAACCAAAAATCATCCTTGCCCAAATGACCACATACTAAAAGATCTCATCCATCAAAATCACCTAAAAATTGACTCTCACCCAAACACGCCTCCGAAAACTTCAACCTTGATAGATAGCTTTTGAATTCTCAGATATGATACCTAATGATCTTGTTTGGTGCTTTCGAATATCAATTTCTAGGGTTTTTGAAAATTTCATCTTGGTAAATCTTCTGAATCGAGCATGAAAACTTTGTTTCAACTGGAAAACCTATTACTAGCAATCACACCTTGGTATGCAATGGGTATGCCGAAGAATTGTGGAAGATCAATTCCAACAAAATTGGTCTATTTTTTACATACATTTGTGTAGTACATGAGGTCAACTGGTAGGTCATTTAGAAAAATGATGTTTCTTGTACAACAAAGGTCTCAATAGAGAAATGATAGCTACAAATCAACTATGCATCCTCTTAGAGGAATCCAAACACAACTGAAACAAAACCTTTCAATGAGGAAGATAATCAAACTCCATTACCAACAAGCTCATGTTATTTTTGAAATAGAGAGAGCGAGACAAAGAGGGAGAGATAGGGATAAAAGAGGAAGAGATAGAGGGGGGAAGAGAGAGATACATGTGTGCTTCAGCTTATGTTTTCTAATGAGAAAAATTATAATGTTCACCACTTTCCAAAAATGCCTCTTAATAAGGGGATTGTCTACTGATCCAACTCCCATGACTTGAAATCTATAGTCGATATTAGCAAAATGTTTATAATCATTGCTAGATAGAATACACAAATGTAATAATAAGAAAATTATAACTATATAGAAACCATCCAAAGAGGGAGAGATAAAGTGATATAGATGGTGAGATAGACTGATAGAGAAATAGAGATATAAGGCTCAGGTATAGAGAGGGGGGGAAGAGTTAGAGAGATAAATAGATAGATAAAAAAAATAGAGAGAAGTAGAGATAGACAACTAGAGATGGACAAAGGGAGAGAGGGAGAGTGGAAGAGAAATAGGGGAGAGATAGAGGTAGATGGGAAGAGAAAGGGATAGAGAGGGGTAGAGTTAGTAGAGAAAGATATGGATAGAAAGAGATAGAGAGAGGAGTGAGATAGAAATATAAAGATAGAGATATAGAGTAGGAGAGAGATGGAGTGTTAGTGGTGGAAATGAAATGCTTAGTTGAACATATTAGAGTATAGATAAATAGGGGTATTAAAAATTATAAAAAAAGAGATATGTAGGATATATGGTGAAAACAAGGGAGTGATTTAATATGAATGGTATACTAGGTGGTGTCATAGAAGTAGAAATTCAAAAAAAACCATGGTTAATATTTAGTACCTAGGTTTTGACAAGTTTCCCATGGGGTCAAGAGAACTTTTCTTCTTTCATCTTGGGGCAAGGAGGGATGAGATTGCTTGAATTGTGTCTAATGGAATTCTATCAAGAGTATAGACATGTTATATGTGGATTTGATATAAGGCTTGGTTTACCACAAGCTGTCTCAAAAGTCTCATTGTTTCGGCATGTGGATTTCATACACCAAGATAAGACCTAAAAGTTCAAATTTTCCTTTTAATTAAAGTTTCCACAATAGAGTTTCATACATCATTTGGCATGTTTGATAAAAAATCACCTTTACCTTTTTATATATTTTTGAAAAATCTTAAACACATACTTTCACATGAAATACTATTCATTTTATCCCACAGTACACTTTACGTATAATCCATTATAAGAACTAAACCTTTGTTTGTCATAATCCTCCTGTCAAATTCTTCACAACATTTAAGGTAAGTGAAGAGGTTTAATATCTCTCGGTTGGATTTCTTTTACTCAATAGAAACTTTTGAATATCATCTTGTGTGTTTGATTAGTCATATCTTTTAATCAGATCATACATCTTGATCATAATGTAGATCTTTTCATATTGGTCATAAATTATGTCATAGATTGATGTGATGGTACTTGTAATGCTATTCTACTCAAGCATGGATTATCCTTCAATTTGTGTGATGTTTTACCAAATTCAATTGTATAGTTTTTTGAGTCATATTCATGAGCATGAATGGCACACTTAATAGTCATGACATGCTCACAAGGATGAAGCATTGAGGCTTCCCAAGTGGTACCAATCCTAGTACTACTCTGACGCAAGCTCCCTTAACCATGGAGTTTTCCCCCAATATCAAGTCCACTTAACTTGCTACCCCATCTACTATGGATTATCATATTTTTTTACCATTTCTAACATTGTAAATTTTAGCCATTTGTTTTCTTTTTCTTATTGCTAATTTTGAATATGTACTTTTATAGGTAAAAAAATAGAGCTATAAAATACAAGGTGAAGAAAGTATATTGTAGACATGTGATTACAAGTAAATTAAAATTAAACTCGAACTTTAATATTTGTAAAAGCTAATACATACATTTTAATTTTCTTGTATTGATTGAATAAGTACAAAACATAAAGTAATTGAAAGATGCAAACTTAAGGAAAATTAGAGTCAAGTAAATTACATTATCTACCAAAATAAACTATGTTTCAAATAAAACAAAGCAATTAAATTTTAGCAATACCAAAAGAGTTCAAGTTACAAGTCAAGTCAATGTAAAAGAATATTTATTTACTATTAAAAGATAAAGAAAAAATACATCAAGTGGTTAATACAATGGGTTTTCATTGTGAAGGCCCAAGTTCAAATCATCAAAGAGACATTTATGGTAGAATTCTACGTGGTGATTCGTGGTCTTCCATTGATAACTTCTAATAAAGATTTATGTGTTGTTCTCTAAATATTAATAATGATCTAAGAAACTAGGTGTTGTGTTGCTCATAAGAAGCTAGATATTAGAATCAATTAGCTTAGATCCCTGTTTGAGCTATAGTTCTAGACTATCAAATATATATTTTTAAATTCATAACAGTATTTTCTTGGAATATGTTGTGAAAATTCATAGACCACCGATTGTTGAACATGGGTATATATTTCTTTACACATGCTATATCTAATCATGATCTAATGTTTTAAAGTTTCTAAAAGATCATCTCTATTATTTGGGCTCATTCTTGGTGGCACACCATCTTTTCCCTCTTTCGAACTCAGCTGCACTTTTTTCATCTATGTGGACCCCACAGACAACAAAAGATGATCCACAACTTTGGAAAGATGAAATTAAAGTTTAATGCAATGCTGATTTATGTTAAGTACTTTTTGTTTTGGGGAAGGATGTATTCATTACTGTAATAACCCTGCATAAAATCAGGCATCCTACCCAAAACATTGGCAGCAAAGTTGTCTCAGAGAGCTCTTTTCTTCCTTTCCTTGTTGGGAACATAATTGGAAGCGTAAGGCCGATTTTGTTCGTGTACTGGGCAGGAAAGGAGGATGATACATCTATGATCTCTTACCTGCTCATGTTCTAAGGAAAATTTCATATTTTGAGCACATGAAATCAAGAAACTATTGTCTCTGCCAAATGGGTTCTGAGGTAAATAGTCCATGCTATACCAATCACAATCACTCAGATAACTTTGTTCCTCCTCTAAATGATGATAACTTTGTTCCTCCTTTGAATGAGATTTTGAATCATGATGCCTCCTTAATCACTGTGGCAGAAAATGTCAACAATGGAATTTTCCAGGAAATCCCATTGCAAATTGCTCAGTGGTTATTGGCATCTGTGATTGCCAGCGGTATAAGCTCCCTTTCTGACGCTTTTCATCTCGCTCGGACTTCGCTCTCTCTACCTGTTTAACCCCATCATCCTCTTGCTTTTTCACGCACCACACTTCTTCCCTTCATTGAACATCTAATCTTTCAAATATGTGTAACTCCAATTTAAACAGCTAAGATGTATGGTGGAATTGTCCACAGTGGATGCTGCAGCTAGCCCCCTTGCTCGGTGGAGAAAGCTGTCTGCTCTAGTGGAAGCAGCCTTTCATTCTCGAATACCAGAATGGCCCTCTGTTTACCATGAAACCCATTCTCAATCTTGCACGCATTTAACTTCTACGCAGCGTGCCATTGTCGATGATTTTGTGCAGTGATTGGGAATGGGAGACAGGAAGCAGGGCTCTTCCTCTGTGTCCGCCTGGTGGAAGACAACAGAGGCCTACAAAGGCTCTGCCCCTTCCCAGTCAAACTAAGACCAAACATTAAACTTGTTCTCTCGGAAAGTCATTGAAAGGAAATGGCATTGTCGTGCTGGTGAAGAGTGCTATGGAGTAGAGTACAGAGCTCTGTCGCCGCCTGAGAAGACGAAAAGAAATGGCGAGGTGGAGTTAAGTTACGGGAACAGCGGCGGGTTACACCCGACGATTTTGAGGCAAATTTCAACGATCTCAATCTGAATGGTCATCGTGCATGCCTTTTCTGAATCTGTACACCATCAAACACGGGATAAATACGACCGAGAAAATTAACAGTTATGATGATTTCAATCGTCTCCAGTAAAGAGTGAACCGTTGATTATGAATTTTAGCTCGGGCTCTTTCAAATTGGATACGCCTTCGGCGTAAAAAATATCACGATCACTGTAATCTAAAATCATGGCGGATGTTGGGGCAAATTGATAAAAATACAGGTAAAATGGAGCTTTCTAAGAATGGACTGTGGCCACATGACAACATGTATTGAGGTAATATCTGAATCAAATGTCTATTCCTTGGTCAAAACAGAGAGACGCTTCATGAAGGCGTGACATTTAGATTTTGCATGCCTAAGAGTTTCAGTACAGCTGGGGAATCTGGAGGCCTTTGGCCCCTACGGAACAGTAGAACATTTCTTATCCATGATCTTATAGGCCAAAAGGTCTTCTCTTTGCAGGGGTTATCAGGTTTATCTGGAACTCTACTTTTCTGTAACTGTACCATCTGGCCCACAAATTTTCTATCAAAACTACTCCAATGGAGGTATATTCAATAGGTATCTCTCAAACAAACTCTACATAATATTTGAAGGTAAATGGTGACTTTAATGCTTGTTATAAAGTATTTAAATGAGAAGAAAAGGGGTTACTTTTGGGGGCAATTTCATTTTTAAGTCATTTCTAACTTTAATTAGAAGTATTTTTCTTGTTGATGGCATGTCATTTTGAATAATTCAGTATTTTTTAATGAAAAGCTTATATATAAATGTGTAGAGACATATAGTCAAATGTTCAAAAAGTAGGTGGCATGAAATCATGTTTAAAAGTTAAAGTGGGAGAACCTTAAACATCAAAACACAAACATGACTAAATCAAAATGTAATTATAATAATTTTTTTTTCAAAAAATTGATTTAATGGTCATTGTGCTTTGCTCATTGACGTGGGGTTGGATTGTGGCCTCTTTTATTGAAGATCCAATGTTTACTCAATTAAAGAAAATCCTCTTTCTTTATGAATTTATGTGGTTTAGGGATTCTAATTTTACATGATTTTGTTAGTATTCGGTGGATGAACAAATCATTTATTGATGTCATGATGATGTAATATTTAGTTCTTGAACTCAAGTTTGTTAAGACACGATTGAGTTTTTGGTAATTTATTTAAGTAAAAAAAATAACATTCATTTTAATGAATTTGAGAAGAATTTGATTGTTTTTGCCTAATTAAATATTTGTTCTCCTAAGAAATAAGTATAATCTTACAATTGAAAAGATTCAAAATAAAAAATAAAATCATGTGGAAATTAAAAAAACTCATAACTTGTCACGGTGTGGAAAGTGTCTCCTACTTATCAAATGATGACTTAAAGAAGCTCTATGATGAATAGTTCATAAAACACAACACTTGCTAAAGTTTTTTACAAATGGAATAGCAAGTTGGACTTTGGTCGTGGGGAAAACTCCATGGTTAAGTATGCTTGAGTTGGAATTGTATTGAAATGGGTGACCTCCCAAAAAGTCCCAATGCTTTCCTTCTGTATCACCTAATGCAATGAGTGATGTCATTCATTCTCATGATAAATAGATTCGTGTGAATACTACATATGAAAAATGGGTCAATGAATTTGCTAGTTATTGACTAAAAGAAGAACAACAATGTGAACTACTCTAATGAAATATGGATCAATAAGGAATTTGCTGACCCCTTCTAAAGGCAAAGTCAAGATTTGAATAGGGGACGAGTAAGAAATGGAAGAAGTTGCGGGTGGGGAGGATGGCGAAAAAGATAAAGATGCTGACAATCAAGGAGATGACTAGGATGAGTGGGGCTGTAGTTAGTTTGAGGAGGATAAGACCCTGTTGGATCTTCAGTTGAAAGCCTGCCAATCAGCTAGCGCCTGTAATCAGTTTGGTGTTCTGTCAAGGCTTCAGTCAAGAGGGGTCATGTCTACTCTAGTTTGGGAAGGGGTTTGTGCAAGAGCTTTCTCCTTACCCCTATTCCAAAGACTGCAATAGATTACCCTATTTTGGTTTCAATGCAGAATTTATCCTCTACATTCGTTCTAGAGTCATTTGAGAGGGCTTGTGCCCAAAGAACTATGATGGTTCTGGTAGGATATGGGTGGATGGTGTTTGTCTAACACTAGCCTTTGGTAGGAGCATTTAGCAAGGTCTAGAGTGCCTTCTCCATGCAAGAATAATTTGAAGGGGATGACTGCAAATGTTGGGGTCACCCTGGCGACTCTTGTTCTTGATGGTACAAATCATTGCCAGGCCATTGCTAGGTCTTCTTTTCCCAATACATCTTCGCTTTCCTATTCCTTTTCTTTAGAGTGTTGTGATCTATGACTCTGATGCTATTGTTGATAGGGTTGCCTCCAAGTTTTGGAACTCACTCATTGGTAAGTTCTTCAGGGCTAGACCAAATATTGACGTATTCAAGGTTTAGGCAAAGATAAAATGATGTTTGCCATAGTTAGATTGCTATATTTTCTTTGTGGAAGGGCTTTGTTCTGATACCCTTTCTGAATCCCAAATATTGTGCTAGAATCCTCTTTATTGTTCCTTGGTTTCTTATAAAATTTTGGCTTTTTCTCAAAATTTGGCATTTGAGTTTTGATTTTGGAGAAGGAATACTTTAAGGAGGTCTTTGTTTGGGTTAGGCTACGCATTTTGCCTTCAGAATTCTAGGAGGAGGTTTTGGACGATATAATTAATTTGTTTGGGTAGCTTATTTCCCTTAATTTACTGATCAAGTCTAAGAAGTGATCGGTAATTTTAAGTTAATGTGATTTTTGTTATAGTGCTCCTTTCTTCGATCACTCTATCTTCTAAGTTTGGTCCCTAGGTTCAATATTTTTTTTTTCAAGATTATTTCATGATGTCATGAATGTTACAGTGTAGGTCATTTTATGACAGGTTGCACAATTAATTAGAGGAACCAACTTTTTGGCAATAGATTAGTGTCTTCACACATTCACATCTCTATGGAGGCACGTTTGGCTCATAAGGGAAAATAGGTTGGCCCTTCTTTCAGTTAGACTCCTATAGATCATGTGTCACTTGATGTGGTTTTGGGTGGTGAATCCCAAAGCCATGGGCTTGGGCCTCAGATGGCTTCCCACCTCATTTTCAATAAAAAGGGTGATGAATGTGGGGGAGAGGCATGCTAGTAGCCCCTTGTCCCCCTCTTATTCTAGTCTAGCTTTAAGAACTAGGAGAATAGCCAAGAAGAAATCCTACACTACTAAGTTGGTGGACAAGGCTATGTTAGGGTCTAGAGCTCCCTTAACCACTTTGTCTTTAAGCCACCTTGAGCTTGTTATTATTTGCCTCTTCTTGGGTTTTAGTACTCAATGTATTGTTTTCTACTCCCTCTTGAGAGTTGTTGCATGTTTGTTGTTGGATTACAACATAAGTGTTGTTTGTTCCTTGTTATGTTGTGGCTAATGTCAATTTGACTTCTTTATTTTTTTGGTTGTAAGAGATTTAGGACCCTTTCAAAACCTTACTTTTACCCTTTATAAAAAAAGCAACCTCATCTTTTGCTACATCAATTGCTCACATATAACCAAATTCCTTTAAAACCCTATAGCTCTTGTAAATAGGAAGTTATATCTTCCCACTGAGAGATTCAAAAAGCTCTCCTCCTATTATTATTTCCTAAACAAAAATTCTATTAAGTGATATTGTTAATGAGTTCTTTTTCTTTTTAATTTATTGCTTATGCTTATCCCTTTTAGTTATATGATATGAACTCAGTCAAAAACCAAACCCCATGTATAGATTATATGAATCTCAAAATTCTCAATATATGCTATTGGGAATGAATGTCACCTTGTTAACTATTGTGATAGGTCGAATTTGGGTGCTAGAAACGAGCAGCAAACAAAGTAATGTAAAATACCTTCAAAAACAACCTACACCTCAAGATTAGCCTAGTTGGAATCAACACAAAACAAAAACAACAAATGAAACCTTTTTACCTTGCATCGAATTCATCCTTTGGTTGGCCCTTCGATCTTCAATGTTGTATGCTCCTTGGATGGTAAGATGCAAGCTAGATGATGATATGATAATTGATGCAAGTGGGTGAAAGCATGAAAATGGCTAAGTATAGATTCTAGGAAAAATTTGTAAGAATTTGGCTACAATGCATGATCTCTCTAAAATGAGAGAAAAGAGGGGGTATTTATAGAGATTTTGGAAATCTCTATGGAGATGGACGGTCAAGATTGAGCCACCAAGATCAATATGTAGGGCCAAGGTGAGTTGAGAACTCACAAGCCCTCACATCTTGACATGTGGCAAGTGATATGGCTTAAAAGGGGTGATGTGTACATGAGGTGGAAGGATAGTACATGACATGGAGAGGGTATGTAGTACCTTGGGATTGGGACAAGATCTCCTCATAAATGAGGTACTTGTCTCCATGTGGGTGAGAGGACAAATGGGGAATTAAAAATTCCTCAAATATTCTCATGGGGAAGAGAGAAGGAATTTAAAATTCCTTCAAATGCATTGGAGGATTAAATGTGAATTAAAAATTCACATGGGGAATGGAGATGCCTTGTTCAAAAAGAGAAAGCATTTAATAGGGTTGACCTGATTAAGTGATTAAGGTTGTGCAAGCACTTGATAAGACTAATTAATGACATATTAGAAGAGGGTTAGATTTCACATGTGACTTGATGTGACAAGTCAAAGATCACATGGGGAAGAGAAAAATGAATTTAATATTCCTTGGAAGGATAAAAGGAATTAAAAATTCTTTGAGAGAATGATTAGGCTAGTTAATGAAGGATTAGAGGAGGGTTAGGTGGCTAAGAGAGATTAGAGGCCAACTTGCCAAAGTTGGAGGATGTGACACATCCTACTCAAAGATTAGGCATGTGCACATCCTAATGATGAGATTGGAAGATGAATTAGGATTAGATAAAAATGATGGAGGATGTGACATAAAGGGAATTAAATAAATGACATATTTATTTAATTCAATTGATGATAAGGAGGATTAAATGGATAAGGTATTTATTTATTAATTAAATACCTTATGGATTTGGCAGAATTAAGGATATTAATTAAATAATAGTGATATTACTTAATTAATGCAAATAAGGGGATGTTTAGACAAAAGCGGATAAATTTGGATAAATTAAGTGTCCAAATTTAGGTGTCTACATTTTTCCCCTCTTTGAGATGGTGTTACGAAGTAGCATCATTTCAAAGAATATTAAAACATAGAACCTAGAAGAAGATGGTTGGATTGGGAAAGATGCCCTAGTCATTCAAAGAAGTGACTACAAAGGAAGATGATGGGGGTGAAGATGAAAGTTAGGGATTGAGGATGCCCCCTCGAGGGGACATGCGGGTTCAAGAGAACATGGGTGTGCTCTCGAAATGGAGGAGGTGATCTTGGGGAGATGAAGAAGATGATGCAAAGGCGACAGGAGATTGGGAGGGGAGAGTGATGAAGGATGAATGGAAGGGGGGGATTTTGATAGATAGATGAGAGGATGAAGATGAAATGCAATCCAAATGCAATTTGCCATTGTTGGAGCACTGATTTTTGCTATAGCATAAGACACAAGATGCCAAGGTATGAAGAACCAAGGCGGATTAGTGTCTAATGCATAAAAAAAACACATCAAACATGAAGGCTATCCCAACACTCCAAAGTCACGATGACCTTGGTCGGGCCAGGTATTGGGATAACCACAAGCACACAAGGATGCCCCAGCGTAACACAAGACCTCGGAGATATTGGTGGGTACTACGTGGGACAACTGCGAAGACAAAGAAAATATCAAGATACACCCTTATGTTGACTAGTCAAAGCACACCATGACAAGTGATGATAAGGAGCTCAAATGATAAACAAAATCCAAAAGCATCAAAATATCGCAATCAATTTCAAACATCCTTTGCCATAGGATCACAGGGATGGATGGGACTGATGAGGTCTGTTAGGAAGGATGCATCTTGTTGAGACCGATGATGGATACTAAACTGAAAGACCAATATGACGCAGGATATTCGGAAGTGATTGGATCTGATGATACAAGTGGATCTCGTTTGTTAAGAACTAGCTATATAAGGGCATAACTTGATGACATGACACAAGAGACATGACACAAGATAGGAGAATGACACATCCTAGCGACCTAGGGGATCGAGGGCCGAACAAAGATTAGCCTTGCCTATGTGGAAGCGCAGAGCCCTCGTAGTTCGATAAAAGGCTGACGACAGACCATGATGGAGAACAGGAGAAAAGTGGACAATATAGATCGATGATGGATGGAACCTCGGGGGCGGATCAAGTGATCGACATTGCCTACGTGAAAGCGCAGGGGTAACGTAGTTCGAGGAAAGGCCAAAGACAAGTGATGGATGAAAGATGATGAGATAACCTTAGATAAGGGGATAAAATGATTGGACCGACACGATGGGACAAGATAGACTTATTGGATTAGACAGGATGATGGTGATCATGAAGCTTAGGAATGGGATAGTTATCTAGAGATGAATTGGGAGGATGATAGGATGGATAGATGAATGATTCCTGGAACTAGAAGATGAAGGTTTCAAATAGATGAAAGATTACTCAGAGCGAGTAAACGATTGATTGGGATTGTTGAATGAGAATTTGAAATGATAGATGGAGGTTTGAAATGGATGAATGTTTACTCGAAACGAGTAAATGAATGATTAGAATGGATGAAGGTTTGAAATAGAGGAATGTTCATTCGAAACGAGTGAATGGATGAATTAGAAAAAAATTGAATAAGATGGAGGGAGGGATCTTAAGATTTGTTTCGATGTCCAAATATCTTAACTGCAGATGGACTAAAGCTTAGATTAGGGTTTTGGTTAAGCTCATATTGGGATTAGATTAAAGCCTGGATTAGGATTGGATTGAAGCCTAAAATGATTGGAGGATGTGATGGGATTGATTCTTCACCAAGTTCTGGAGTTTAAGGGACATAAGGTGTTGACAATCAGATTTTTCCAGATTTGGCAAGTTTCAAAAATTGTCAATTTTTGCCATTTTAGGAAACTTCACAGTCAGACATTTGAGAGTCCAGTTTTTTCCCAAAAAAATACCCAAAACAAAGATAGGATGAATTGCCAACTAACATCCCAAATTTGAGACAGGAATTTCGAGTTAGTGACATGATTTTTCAAAATACTAAAAAAAACACTAAATTGTGATTTTGAGGGTCAAGATAAAAGTTTGAGGCCCTGAAAATGTGGCAAAACGGGATCCAAGGGACATAACGCAACCACCTGTAAAATTTCAGCTCAAATGGACACCCGAGTCAAAAGTTATGGCCTTCGAAAGTTTCAACATAAAAATCAAAACTCTTGAAACGAAGTCTAGATGATTGGGATGGATGACCTGATGATGGAGGAGGTGATTTTGGTGATGAAATGATGATCCAAAGAGGGGAAAAATAAAATAAAATAAAAAAAAAAAAATTTGGAAGGGTGAGTCCGCCCACGGATAGGGCGGGTCCTCCCACGGACTAGGGCGGGTCCGCCCAAGGATCCGGGCGGGCAGCCCGAGGACGACCCGGGCGGGTCCGCCCATGGACTGGGGCGAGTGCACCCAAGGATTCGAGTGGGTCTGCCTGAGGATGACCTTGGGCGGGTCCACCCAAGCCGAGGCGAGTCTGCCCAAGCATCCGGGCGAGTCCGCCCAAGGACGACCTAGGCGAGTCCACCCGAGCCGAGGCGGGTCTGCCCAAGGATCCAGGCGGGTCTGCCCACGGACGACCCGGGCGAGTCCGCCCGAGTCAGGGCGGGTCCGCCCACAACCGGGAGGGAGCTCGCTCAGACCAGGGTGAGGTCAGGGATCCGGCAAGCGGATAGAGGAAGATGGCGCAAAAGAAGCGGAAGTGATGATGACGAGGTAGATAGCATTGGATTGCATGGAGAGTAGCCTATAGCTAGATACCAGTGACAAGGGATTATGAGATGGGATGAGGAGAGAGGATGGGGGGAGGAAAAAGATTATTTGGATGGATTGGATAAAGGGATAAGGAGATGAAGATAGAAAACTGAAGGGATTGCTCTGATGGGATGAATGATGTCTCCAAGGACTATATTACATAGGAAGATAAATGCCCCCACTCTAGATATGTCATGTATAATGAGGCATGAGAGATGGAAGATGGGAAAGTGAAGGAGATAACTGGAGGAGGATAGGATGGGTGATTAAGGGATATGATAGAGCATGGGTGAAGGGAATGTATACCAAGAGGTGTCCAAAGCATGCATAGATAGGTGCCCCTATTTTTTTATCAAGATCACAAGAAGGATGTAGGGACGGGATAAATGAGATATGCCAAGCAGGATGTGTAAGATAGGCAGGATGGAGGGGATGAATGAAGAGGGCGTATAGCAAGAAGACGGGTGCATAGATGGAAGCGTAGCAAGAAGCATAGTGGATGGAGGGAATGCATATCAGGAAGCTGCCCCCAAGTGCAGATGGGGATTTACACATGACACCTGTTTGCTAGGATTTCGTCATGGTACTTATCCAAGGCGCTTGTTTTCCAAGTTTTCACCATTGGACGAATTGTTTCTCTTTACTATTTTATTTTTTGATTTTTTTATTTTTATTTTGATTTTTTTTTTTTACTTTTTTGGATTTTTGGATAGTACGAGGATGAAAATGGGTAAGGATAGGGAGACGAATAAGCGGATTTAGAAGACATGCGATAAGGATATGGATGAAGGACTCAAGCATCAAGTTCCATAAGAGGTATTAAGAGCTCATGTTAGAACCAACTGTTGGATGTTGGTACAACCTTATTAGGAGAAATGGATTATGCAAAAGGATGAATTAGAGGGATTTGATGGGGGAGATATGTGAGGTAATGGATGGGATGCTGAAAAGGGGATGGATAGAATGATGGGGTGGATGTGTGATGGGGAGATGTGTTCAGGACCAACATTGGCACATATGGTGATGGATGTGGAAAGATCATAGGATGAATGGATGGAGAATGTGGGGATAATGGAGGAGATGGAATAGTGAATTTCGGGACATAGGGACCCAAAACAGACTTAGGAGATGAAAGGGGGGTATGATTAACTTTTGGATTAGCAACTTTGGATGTTCTTACAGATTTTTCATTTGATGGTATTGCATCTTTTTTCTTTGGGATCCACATGGTTTTGGTTTTTGCTTTAGTGGGCCTTTGTGGCTGATGGGTTTGATTTGGATTTAGATTTTTCTTCTCTTCACCATGTCTTTTAGAGGGGACATGGGGAGCCTTAGATTCATGTGGACATTTGGATTTATGTAGTTTTACTTTAGCATCCAAAGTTCTTTTATTAGCAATGGGATGGGTGTGAGGAGATGGACGATGTGGAGCAATGGAGGTAGGAGTATGGGGATTACGTGTAGATGGAGGATGTTTAGGTATGTGCCTTTGTTGATCCTGATTATGGGATATGCGAGAGGGATTTTTATGATGGATGACATGGATAGGTGTTAGATGGATGAAAGGATGAGATGGAGGAGGTGATCTTGGGATATATGGACCCAAGATGGATGGAGTAGATGAAGGATGGGAGATGGTGGATGGAGGGATGTAAGGACCCAAAATGGATGGAGCAGATGAAGGAGGAATATGGACAGTTGTTTTGAGGTGATACAATAGAGGAGGTGGGATGGTAGCATATGATCTAGCGGAGCGATGGGAAGAGCCAGAAGTTCTTTTGGAAAAGGCTCATTGAGGACATCTAGAGGTTGTACCAACATCTTTAGATTGTGAGTCTTGGGAAATAGATCCAAGACCTTGCATGCATATTTGTTCTTTGACTTGGATGGGCTCTAAAATACCTTGCTCATGAAGGCCAAGACCTTTTCCTTGATAGTTCATGTTCTTGAGCATGCGATCCATGATAGGATTTGTGTTATTCTAAAAACATGATGTGAGTACGTTATTAGGTGGAGGATGATGGGTGGTAAATACACTATGTTTTTCTTCTGCGAGGAGGCCACCATGGAAGAATGTGAGAGTACCAAGGGGATATGCAAGCGATGTGGGGATAGTAGTTTTAGGCAATGATGGAGGATCATAAGAGGGAGATGATGGGGTAGCAACATTTGGATGGGTGGTATTAGGAGAGGGATTAGGGGATATGGTAGGATCTAGATTTGGGGTAGCGGGCTCATGCGATGGAGATGGAGATGGAGTGTTGGGATCTTGAATGACAAGGGGATCATGGAATGGAATGGATGGGGGACTGTGATCTTGAGGTGGACTAGATGGGATGGTAGGATCTTGATTTGGAGAAGGGGATATGTCGGCATGCTTTGACTCATCGTGTGGGGGAGGCATGATAATGGAGTCTTGGTGGGACTCTTTAAGTGGGGAGGATGGAGGGATGGAGGATTCAATGCAGTCATCAGAATGGATTTGGGTGTCATCAATGGATTCAATGACTCTTGGAGTAGGAAGTGGGTGTTCAATGGATTCAGTAGATGTGATGGTAGGAGATGGGGACTCAGTGGGTTCAGAGGATGTGATGGTTTTGACGGTTTGAGTGGTGCTAAGGGTGGTATCATCAATGATAGGTGTTGGGTGGAGAAGGGTCTCATCACTAATGACGGTGGATGATGGGTTGGGATGGCATGAGTCTACAACTTCAAGGTGTGGAGTGGGAGATGTATTCTTTGTTATAAGTCCTTGGAGAAATTCCGGAGTGAGGAACTTGCATACTCTAGGTTTGGATGGCGAGGTAGGAGTGGATGAAGGATTATGGATTGGTGGGGGATTAGGACTAGAGATTGGTGGACTAGGATTAGATAGGGGAATGGGATTGGATGCAGGACTGGGAATAGATGGGGGATTAGGTGAAGGGTTAAGATAGGGGTATTGGCATGGTGAATTAGGACACGAGGATGCAGGTGGTGGATTGCAGTAAGGGTATGGGGATGGTGGATTAGGATGAGAAGATTGAGGTGGTGAATGGAGATAGGGAGCTGCAGATGTCCTATTAGGATAAGGATAGGTTGGTGTGGATATTGGATTATAATAGGAAGGTGTGAATGTAGGATTAGGGCGAGTAGATTGGTGTGGAAGATTAAGGTAGTGGGTATATGCAGATGAAGGATTGAGGTAGGAGGATGTGGATGGGGGATTAGGATAGTGGTATTGTAATGGCAGACTAGGATAAGAGGATGATGTAGATGAAGGATATGATGGATATGATAGGTATCCCTTGTCACAGGTAGCATAGGGAGCATGATCAGGCATGGATGAAGACATAACAGGATAACTCAAAGGGATGATTGGATTGTGGAAAGCGGGTGGAGAAAACTTACTAGCAATGATGGTGTCAAGGGGATCTATGTCACATTCTTCTTGATCAACAAGACTTTCATTATCGTTCTCGATGTAATTAGGGTTTCCCTTGACCACTATTGATGGAGGATAAGGATTCATGATGGTGAAAGGATAAAGAGGATGGATAAATATTTTGGATGGAAATGGACTAAAGCTCAAATCGGGATTTAGGTCAAGCTCAAATTAGGATTGGACTAAAGCTCAGATCAAGATTTAGGTTAAGCTCAGATAAGGATTGGATTAAAGCTCAGATTAGGATGATTGGATGATGCGATGGGATTGATTCTAACGATTGGATTTGATTATCAAAGGATGATTACGACACCTAATTTGCTTCGAGATGGAAATAGATTGATTGGGTCAAAGGTGATTGGATAGGGATGCGATTGGATTGGATAAGATCGATTGATGGTTGAATGATGGATTGGATAGGATGATGAAAGGGACTGCAAACCTCGTTAAGAGATTACCCTAGGTGACTTAGGATACTGATTGATCAGATTAAAGGATAAATGTATGATTGCGGCACCGAATCCACTTTGAGATTGAAAATGGATTGATTGAGATGGCGATGATGATTAACTTAGGATGGATGACAATCCTAAGAAGATGTTGATGATGACCATCAGATCAGATACTTTGGTCAATTTGGATAATAACCCGAAACGAAGTTCAGGGGATTTGGATGGGGAAAACAATGATTTGATTAGAGAAATGGATGATAGAAATGGATGAACGAATACTCAAAATGAGTAAACGACTACTCACAACAGATGAATGATTCTCGAAACGAGAAGATGAAGGTTTGGAATAGCTGAAAGATTACTCATAATGGATGATATATTACTCGGAACGAGTAAATGATTGATTAGGACTATTGAACGAGAGTTCAAAATGATAGGAAGGAGGTTTGAAACGTTTATTCGGAATGAGTAACTGGATGATAGGAACGATAGAATGAGAGTTCAAAATGATAAACGAAGGTGCGAAATGGATGAACGTTTACTCGGAACAAGTAAACGAATGATCAAAATGATAGAACGAGAGTCCAGAATGATGAAAGGGTGTGTTAAATGGATGAGCGTTTACTCAAAATTGTTGGTATGTGGCGACTGATCATGCTATACTGTATAGCCCATGGTATACTGTACACCCTGGCCCCCCGCCCTATTTTTTCGCGTGATCACCGAAAAAGGGAAAAATCAATGAAAAGGAAAAATCCGATTTTGTAGAACCAAAATCGGAAGCTTCTAAGCTTGGTAAAAAGGGTTCGGATGGGTATTTCAGTATGATGAAAAACGTGATTATTCGCAAGATTGTAATAGGTTTTTCACTGGATAATAAAAGTATTGGATGGCTGCGGTTTGGTGGATGTAGCCCAGAATTGGGTGAACCACGTTAAATCTCTGTGTTATAATTTATTCTGTGAATGTTTTAGTTTCTCTATTTTTGTTTATTAAATCTGCATTTAATTGTTAGATCTGCCATCTCTAACCCTAACAAAAATGAGTAAATGGATGATTGGAATGATAGAAAGAGAGTTCAGAATGATGAATGAAAGGATGTGTTAAATGGATGAACATTTACTTGGAACGAGTAAACGAATGATTAGAATGATAGAAAGAGAGTTCAAAAATGATGAAAGGATGTGTTAAATGGATGAACCTTTACTCAAAACGAGCAAACAGATGATTGGAATGATAGAACGAGAGTTCAGAATGATGAAAGGATGTGTTAAATGGATGAACATTTACTCAGAACGAGTAAACGGATGATCGGAATGATAGAACGAGAGTTCAGAATGATGAAAGGATGTGTTAAAGGGATGAACGAATACTCAAAATGAGTAAATGATTGACTAGAACGGATGAACGACTACTCTGAACGAGTAAATGACTTCCCACAACAGATGAATGATTCTCGAAACGGGAAGATGAAGGCTCAAAATGAATGGTAGATTACTCAGAACAAGTAGATGATTGATCGGGACTATTGAGGAGGGAAGGTATGGCTCCGGAGGAGGGTGGGTATGGTTGTTTGGAGGGGATGTCTAGAGGGGATGCCCCGGTCTCGTAAGGGAAGGTTTATGATAGAAGATTGAGAGAGAATGGTAGGGTATGCCCCCCTTGAGGAGGCAGATGGGGAAGGAAAAGGTGCCTCAAGAAACTTCTCAAAAATATGAAGTGGTATATGTCATTGGAAAGAGCACAAAAAATTGAGAAGATTGGCACTTGAACGGAGAAAAACGAGTTAATAGTGTGAAAATGGTGAGGCATATATGGTTGTATGTCAGGTCAGGTCCGCCCAAGGAGAAAAAGTTGGTCAAATCTGGCTGAGTAGAGGTCAGGTCCGCCCAAGGATGGGTTAGGTCCGCCCTTGGAGAAGGTCAGGTCCGCCTATGGAGAAGGTCAAGTCTGCCTATGGAGAAGGTCAGGTCTGCCCAAGGAGAAGGTGAGGTCCGCCCAAGGAGCAAAAGTTGGTCAAATTTGGATCAAAACAAGCCTGAAAGGGGTTGGTCAACAGGTCAAGTCCGCCCAAGGAGAAAATTTTGGTCAAAATCCACCAAAATAGACTCCAAAGGACTGGTTTTTAGGGCAAATCTGCCCCTGGATGAGGGCAAGTCCTCCCAAGGAGCAAAAGTTGATAAAATTAGGTCAAAAAGAGACTACAAAGGACTAGTTTTTAGGGCAAGTCTGCCCCTGGATGAGGGAAAGTCTGCCCAAGGAGCAAAAACTGATGAAATTAGGCCAAAAACAGGCTTCAAAGGACCAATTTTTAGGGCAAGTCTGCCCTTGGATGAGGGCAAGTCCACCTGTTTGCGAGGTTTGACTTGATTTTTGAAAAAAAAGACTAAGGCAAAGGACTCAAAACACAACAATCATCAATCAAAAGACTATGGTTGAGTGAAATAAATCAAATAATCACTAGTTTCGCACAAAGGAGACAATTCATACAACACAAGCCTAAGTCTAGTAGAGGGGTATAGCCGAAAAAGTCCTTTAATCTAGGATGAACATGGTTACTAGGGAGTCCTCGATATACACTCAGTACGTGAGGCCCAAACCGTGAACACCAACCCGTTACAAGCGTGAGTCGGGAACCTAAAAGGCTCAGACCAACTCTTCACATCATCTCGATGCTTTGCCAATTACAACGTGGTTGGATTGAGGTACAACTTTCACTCTCCCCCCTTTATATACCCCACCGGTACGCGTGGTTGGAGTCGTCCCTTGGGGTGATGAAATCCCCAAGCAGGTCCCACTAAGAAAGATAAAATGGGTAGACTCAAAGGATGGGGTAAGCTACGATTTCTCGTCACCCAGGATCGCTGAATGGCGCAAGGGGATTGGATACGTCAAATAGCTCGCCCAAAACACATCATACAAGGTTGATTGGCACCTCTTAATTAAACTATGTTCCTAATTAGGGGTTAAGAACCCTTAAAATAGCCAAAAAGTTGCAAAAAAACCAAAATTTCACCTTTTGAAAAAAGCTGTCTAGGGCAAATCCGCCCAAGGAGAGTGCAAATCCGGCTGTCTAGGGAAAATCCAGCTGTCTGTTAGGTCGGGTCTGCCTGTCTGTTAGGTTGGGTCTGACCCTCCATGAAATTTTTTCCAAAAAAACAATTTCTGCAATCTGGGGAGGGCAGGTCCGCCCCTTAGGAAGGTCAGGTCCACCTGTGGAGGGCGGGTTCACCTGTCTATTAGGTCGGGTCCGCCCCTCTATGAAAATTTTCCAAAAAACACTTTCTGCAATCTAGGGAGGGCAGGTCCACCCCTTGGGAAGGTCAGGTCTGCCCCTCTATAACCTGTACCTGCAAAAAGTCAAAAAATAGAAAATGTGAAAGCAAGAGACCCGTTTGTGGGTCCCACCGGGCGTGTCAGAAATGTGATATGTCGAATTTGGGTACTAGAAAATGAGCAGCAAACAAAGTAATGCAAAAAATTTCAAAAACAACCTACACCTCAATATTAGCCTAGTTGGAATCAACACAAAACAAAAAATATAAATGAAACATTTTTACCTTGCGTCGAATCGATCCTTTGGTTGGCCCTTTGATCTTTGATGTTGTATGCTCCTTGGATGGTAAGATGCAAGCTAGATGACTATATGATAATTGATGCAAGTGGGTGCAAGCATGAAAATGGCTAAGTATGGATTCTAGGAAAAATTTGCAAGAGTTTGGCTACAATGCATGATCTCTCTAAAATGAGAGAAAATAGGGGGTATTTATAGAGATTTTGGAAATCTCTATGGAGATGGACGGTCAAGATTGCGCCACCAAGATCAAGATGCAGGGCCAAGGTGAGTTGAGAACTCACAAGCCCTCACATCTTGACATGTGGCAAGTGATATGGCTTAAAAGGGGTGATGTGTACATGAGGTGGAAGGATAGTACATGACATAGAGAGGGTACATAGTACTTTGGGATTGGGACAAGATCCCCTCATAAAGGAGGTACTTGTCCCCATGTGGGTGAAAGGACAAGTGGGGAATTAAAAATTCCTCAAATATTCTCATGGGGAAGAGAGAAGCAATTTAGAATTCCTTCAAATGCATTGGAGGATTAAATGTGAATTAAAAATTCACATGGGGAATGGAGATGCCTTGTTCAAAAAGAGAAAGCATTTAATAGGGTTGACCTGATTAAGTGATTAAGGTTGTGCAAGCACTTGATAAGACTAATTAATGACATATTAGAAGAGGGTTAGATTTCACATGTGACTTGATGTGACAAGTCAAAGATCACATGGGGAAGAGAAAAATGAATTTAATATTCCTTAGAAGGATAAAAGGAATTAAAAATTCTTTGAGAGAATGATTAGGCTAGTTAATGAAGGATTAGAGGAGGGTTAGGTGGCTAAGAGAGATTAGAGGCCAATTTGCCAAAGTTGGAGGATGTGACACATCCTAATCAATGATTAGACATGTGCACATCCTAATGATGAGATTGGAAGATGAATTAGGATTAGATAAAAATGATGGAGGATGTGACATAAAGGGAATTAAATAAATGACATATTTATTTAATTCAATTGATGAAAAAGAGGATTAAATGGATAAGGTATTTATTTATTAATTAAATACCTTAGGGATTTGGCAGAATTAAGGATATTAATTAAATAATAGTGATATTACTTAATTAATGCAAATAAGGGGATGCTTAGACAAAAGGGGATAAATTTGGATAAATTAAGTGTCCAAATTTAGGTGTCTACAACTATCATTCTGAATAAATAGATCACATCTCTCACCATGACTTGGCCTCTTAATATTTGTAACACAATACACCAAACTATCACTAAACCTATAGTGGAGTGTCTTAGATCAATAATGAAAAAGATTAATTCTCATAAGTATGGCAATTTTTTTCAAACTCATTAAAATTTAGGTGTGCTTATTTAATGAAGTTTTCTCGATATTATCCACAAGTCTAAATCATTTCTTAAAGGTTACAACAACAATGCCACTATTTTGTACATGACCCTTGTCAATGGTTCCCCTTTTAATCCTTCTCTTTTGGGTCATAGACCTATCTAATAGGACCTTGTATCACAATTTATTTTATTCATTTTAGAAAGATTCTTGGAAGATTACTCAAACACTATTTAGAGCCATGAACTCTTAAAATGAATCATTCTCACTTATTTGATGTAGGAACATCCATGTGAATGGGAAATCTGCATCACCCAAAAACATTTAAGTTTTGTTTGTTTGTTTTGGTTTTGGTTTTCCCGTTCGGAGTTGCAATTTTTTTTGTGGTTGATTAAGGAGCAGGGTGACAATGTTGTCATTCCATTAACAAAATATCATAAAAAATGTAACTAAAAAATGAAATGGCTATTTGGCAATTGTTTAAATAAAAAATCAATTCATTTTTATCTACTTACTTCCCAAGTAGAAAAGAAGAGCTTATTCATATTCAATGTGGGAGAAAAATAAGAAGGGGAGGCATTGAAAAGATTAGGAGGCATAGAAAGAAGTGAAGAGACGCACCAGGAGAAAGGAAGGATGTGAGGAGAAGATTAAAGGAGTCGTGTAATAGAGGGAAGTGAATGAGGTTGCGTAAGAAAGGAGAAAGTATACACAAAAGATGAGAGAGAGATAAGTGGCATGAGGGGGAAAAGAAGACCACATAGAGAGGAGAAAAGATTACATAGAGGAAGTTGAGGAGGCCACATAGGGGAAAGGAGGTCGCACAAGGGAGAAAACAAGGAAAAAAAGAAAAGAAGAGGTGTGCAGGAGTGAAGGGAGATAAAGAGTGGAAGAAATATTGCTAGAAGGACAAGTAAAAAATACAGAGCTAAGGGTGCCTAAACAGAGAAATAAGCAATTGAAAAACAACACAAGAAATTGTTTATTGCATAGTATTTGTAAACTTGTGAGACCTTGACCAGTAAAATAAAATGGAATTTGCAACTAGTTTTAAGTGTTTAGTTTTGAATTTGAAATGAAAATGTATGATTAATTTTGTGTTGGTTGCAAAATTCATCAGTCTAGTAAGAATTTTGATTTTTGATTTACACCAAATTGGTCACAAAGCGAGGTTTTTGGTTGTGTTGAAGGAGAAATCTTGAGAGTTATTGTTGTGGGTGAGTGAAAATATAAGGAGACCTACAACTGCAGAGGTTTACTGACATGGCACAAAGAGGACGTGGGCAAAGAGGACCACGAAATAGAGGCATCACAACTAGATTGGATGTGATGGAAATGGCACAGTGAAGAGGAATTTTGATGGCAGAAATCAATGATGATGAGCATGAAGTTGAAGCACCCAAAATTTTTTTGGAAGATGATGGTGAAAATGAAGTAGAGACTATATTTCTAAGAGCAATGGAGAAAATTGGTAGTAAACCATGATTGGATCCTCCTAATTACAATGGAAATATGAATGTGGAAGAATTTTGATAGATTGGATATTGGAAATGGAGAAGTATTTTGACTACAAGTTGATTGAAAAACCCAAAAAAGTGAAGCTTTCATGCACAAAATTGAAGGGGTATGCATCTTTATGGTGGGATCACATGCAAGCCAAAAGACAATAAGAGGCAAAGAAAAAAATCTTGGAAGAGGATGGTGATGAAGTTGAAGGAAAAATTCTTTACGATAGATTACTAGATCAGCTTATTCAAAAAGTTGCAAAACTTGAAGCAAAGAGGGAAGAATGTGCAAGAATACACTGAGAAATATTACAAATTAAACATTTGGGCAAGACGTGTGGAAGATGATGTTGAGAAGGTGTCAAGATATGTGAATGGGTTGCACAATTTAATCTAAGATGAATTAAGCATGATTTAAATAACTAGTGTGGAAGAAGCATACCAATACACATTAAAGGCATAAGAAAAGATTGCAAGGAGACAACAAAACAATTCTCGAGGTAGAGGTATATTTTCACAAGAAGACAATCTGATAGTGGTAGAGATTACAAAAACAAGCGAGAGGAAGCAAGCACATCTCATGCAAGAACACATGAAATCAAAGGAAGAGGAGACTTCTTTAGAGGAAGAGAATATTATTCTCATGGTAGAGGATATTTTGGTAGATGTAGAGGAAGAGGATTTGATGGTACATGCTTTCAATGTGGAGAAATGGGACATCGAGCATTTGAATGATCAAAATTCAATAGGGTGGTGGAAAAGGAAAAGAAGCAAGGGTTCATGTAGAACAAACTGAAAATGAGATTGTGACTTGACCAAAGTGTGGAGAGGATCCTGAGGATGGAGATCAGAACCAATTCAAAGAAGAAATTTATTCCAAACAAGGTATAAGGTGAGTGGAAAATGTCAAAAACATTGTGGACAACAGTAGCATGGATAATATTGTATCCAAAGAAATGGTGGACAAGCTAAAATTAAAAAGAATGAAACATCTCGGACCATATCGAGTTTTGTGGTTGCTAAAGGAGCATCATTTGGTGGTGACTGAGCAATGTATGGTGAGATTTCAAATCGGTAACTACAAGGATGAAATTATACACGATGTGATACCAATGGATGTGTGCCATATCCTTTTCTGAAGGCCTTAGAAATTTGATAGGAAAGTTGTCCATGATGAGATGAAAAACACCTACTAGATAAAGAGAGATGGAAGAGATTACACCTTAAATCCATTGAAGGGAAGAGGAAATATATAACAACCCCAAGATTTATTTTGTTTCTAGAAAATAATTTTTGAAAGACTTGAAGAGAGAGGGAACATGTTTGCATTAATTCCAAATCTTGCAACAGTTAGGATAGCGAAGAAAAATGAAGAGATACTAATTGAATCTTATAAATTTTTTGAAGAATATGTTGATATATTGATGAAGGAATTGCCCAATGGATTGCCACCAATGAGGAGCATAATTTATTGCATGGATTTTATTCTCGATGCAAGTTTTTCAAACAAGGCACCATATAGAATGACGCCTATGGAGAATAAGGAAATAAACAGGCAATTGAAAGAGTTGCTTGATAAGGGGTTGATTAGAGAAAGCTTGAGTCCATGTCTTGTTTCAATAGTCTTGGCACCCAGAAAGGATGGGGAATGATAGATGTGTATGAATTCTAGAACCATAAATAAAATAACTATCAAATACAGGTTCCCATTGCCATGAATGGATGATATGATGGATTGTTTGAGTGGAGCTAAGTAATCCATGAAAATTGACTTTTTTTTGTATTAATAACAGTGGAGACAACATATTACAGTGGTATAAAGCTTTTTAAAGCTTTAGAGAAGGTTTACAAACAAAGATTTTTGCTTGCAACATTAACTGTACAAAGATTACAACTTATCATACATTTGATTACAACTTTAGACAATGATACAGATTAGTACAAAGTGTACATCATATAGATTTTTTACACTAAAGGAGATAATGTATACTTGTCTGCATAGCATAAAACATAATCTTCAACTCCCCTGCATCTGCTGCCACTGTCGTCCTCCTTTGAGCCCCACTCAACAAGGATGTTGATCACAGTCACTTCATCATTGGAGAAGACCACCTCATGATCTAGGTTTTGATTTGTGTGATGCCCGAGTGCATTCTCCTCTTGGACAACTTCCTTAGTATTCCTTTGTTCTTTAATCTCCTTTTTGAATGTATCTAGATCTTGTAGGAAGAAAGACAGGTTGAGTTGCCCTTGCTGCTGGGAGAGTCCAAATTTGGTCTTCGACGATGCAACCACCTACAAGGAAATATTAAGATAGGCGAGTCTTGTGTTTGACTTAGTAAGCACCCTTTGAACCCCACTATACTTTTCCTCATTTCTTTCCTTCCAAATAGACCACAAAATTTCAGATGTGAGAGTAAACCAAAAAAGATACAGATCATTATTCAATTTCTTATTCATTCCTATCAGAATTAGTTTCCAATTAACCTTACCATTTGATTCCCAAATTCCAATGTCACTACAAAAAAGATTCCAAATTTCATTAGCAAAGAGACAGTAAAAAAAGATATGATGCATAGATTCAGGAACCCTGCACAAGCTACAGATTTCAATGCTAGAATTCTTCATATTGAAGGAAACTCTTTGTAACATCACAAGCCACCTAAAGCAATTTTTCTTGGCATCTAATCCTTTATTCCATAGTGAGAAAAAGGATCTACACCACTCCTTGTTGTCAAGGTTGGACTTCCAGGCTTTATTCAGATGATTAATTGGAGTTTTAGATTGTAACGGCTCTTTATACAAATGTTTGGCCTTCACTTCATGAAGAGGGAGATTGCCCTTCCATAGGATCTCAAGAGGCCTATCAAGCCAGTTACCACTGTTGAGCATTGGTAGCCAGTCTTTGCAGGCTTCTTTTAGTATAGAGTAAGTCCTGAAGTTTGAGGGGGGAAGTTTGAAGTCCTCCTTTAAGTGGTCCCAACTAACCAGGGCCGCATAATTTATAATGCTACTAAAGGTTTGAATCCCAACTTGGTGCCATTTTTTAGTCGAGCAACCTTGCAATAAAGCAAGGGGTTTTCCATTGTGCTCAAGGTTCCACCAAATGGGCCTATCAGGATGGATAAGGCTATTACTAATACTCGTTAAAGGAGGGTAGGAAAAATTTCCCCTCACCAACTCCCAAGCTCTCCAAATACTAATGAAAACTAACAAACCTACAGGAAATATCGGTTGTTTGGTAATTAGAAGATCACTAAAAGGAAGATCCTTCCATGATTTGGCTAACTTGGGGACCACAAGAGATATATTGTTTCTAACCAAAACTTTCTAGGGCTCCTTTCCCTCAAGGGCTTTGAAAATACACTTGGCAGCCAGAGCGATGCCATGTTTCTTGAGGTCTTTTAGATTCAAACCACCATTTTCTTTTTCGAGGCAGCACCAATCCCATTTAACATAGTGGATCTTCCTTTTTCCTTTACCATCTAAACAAGAAACCTTTGACCTTCTTTTGAACTTCATACACTTGGTAACTGCTGAAAACCCATACTAAAGAAAAGTACAAAGTGTAAGAGGAGAGGATCTTTTGGAAAACTTGAACCCTACTAGCCAAAGAGAGGTAGTGCTTGTTCTAAGTGTCCAGTTTCTTTTCAATTCTTCCTTTTAACCAAAGCCACATACCTTTGAGGTTGGGGAAGATAGAGAAAGGGATCCCCAGGTACCTTACCTTTTTGTGAGGCCCTCCCCACTGGAAATAAAACTTCTGTAGCCAAGCAGGGGGGGCTTCCTGCCACCCAAGCATAATGGATTTAGACTTTGAGACCTTTGCACTAGAGGCAAGGTAGAAAATATCAAGCTTAATCATAAGGTTTGAAATATTTTGTTTCTCCAATTCCACAAAAATAGAGGTGTCATCAACAAATTGGATATTCAAGAGCTCATTGTTGTCCGGGAGCACCAACCCTTTAACATTAGGGGAGAAGTAATTGTCTCCTAACAAATAGTGCAAGGCATCTGATGCAACTACGAACAAAGCAGGTGCTATGGGGAACCCTTTCCTGATGGATCTTTTCAGCTAGAACACCTTAGATCTAGATCCATTTACTTCAATTTGAGCAGATGCATCTTTCAAAAGAGTGCCAATCATATTAGAAAAGTCTTGTGGGAAACCAAAGGCTTCGAGGGCCATTTTAAGAAATGACCTCTCTAATCTATCACGTTCCTTCTCAAAATCCAGAAGGAGAGTGGCAACATTCTGTTGTGAGTGCTTAGCCCAATCTAGAGCCTCCCAACTGGTCAAAAGATTCTCAAGAATGTATCTCCCCTTAATGAAACCAGTTTAGCTAGAGTTAATGAACTTTGGGAGAATGTTGGTTAGCCTCAATGAAAGCACCTTAGCAAGAACCTTATATGAGATGTTTAACAAGGTGATAGGCCTCCAGTTCCTTATCAAAGTCGTGTCACCATCTTTAGGTAAAATTTTGATGAGCCCCTAGTTGATACATGTGTTGGCCTCTTCTAATGGTTTAATAACTAATCCCTTAGAGCTATGACTTAGAGATTGGAAATTTTCACTAAGTAGCTATCTCACTCATCATGAAGGTGCATTTCATTGTCAACCCAAGGATGTAAACTTGAAATGGGTCAGCACTGTATGTGCACTAGGATTCCATTGTAATCATCTTTAAACTAGAAAAGAAACAGTGTTGGAAATAAAATGTTGGAAAGAAATCAACTTAAACATTGATCATAAATCAACAACTATACTAAGCATCAATAACTGGACTGAAAGTGAATTATGAAAATGGAAATTCCAGCAAATAGACAAGAAACTACTTTGTCTGCCTTAGTTGCAGGAACAGTCATGGAACAAAATTCCAGTGGCTGCAGGAACAGACAACTGCTGAAATCGAAACTAACTGTTGAACAAAAAATAAATTTTAAACTAAATAGGTGGAATTCTCACCAAGTGGGCCCCCTTAAGTGAGTCTCCCTTAAGCTGACTCAAATGCAGCAACTCATAATATCATATTATTTCTTGCAAACATGATTACAACATCTTAGCAATATAACTGTATTACTAAAACTAGAAAATGTAAGTACAATCTTAGAACGTCCAACCTTATGAAAAGGGGCATCTAACCATTATTTATAGAGAGAAAAACTACTAGCTAACCCTAACTACATAGGCAGCCAACTCCATCAAAATAGGAGGATGCCACTTATTAAAAGCATAAAAAAAGATGGAGGAAGTCATGCATGCGCCAAATTGGTCAAAGAAGACTTGCTCCAGCGAGCACAACACACTCCCTAGAATTTCTCAACAAACAAATATGACTATTAAAAAGGTAACAATCTTTTATTCGAACTAGGAATTTCCCTCCATTGATATTTTTCCCTCCTTTGACCTTTTAATGACCACCTTTTTGATTCTCCTGGCAACCGACCAACTAGCAAGAGTTTCTCCACTTTAGAAGCTTTGTTGACATCAACATTTGAATAATGATATTAGCATGCACAAACAAGTGCATATCCAAAACTACCTTAAAGTAACATCCATTCAATCCACGTGTAAAATTAACATAGATAATTCACATAGCATGTTAATGTCATTAAAAGTCACAAGGATAAACTTATGCCCAAGGTCTATGGTTTTAAGGAAATATCATGGAAAATGTCAACAACCAAGTGCCAAATTATATGATAGCAACAACAAATAGATAATAAACCCTATCAAAATTGAGCCACTAATTGGACTCATCATTCCCCCCCAACCTAATGTTTTGCTGGTCCTCCAACAAAGGGAGCACTACTTTTTTGCCTAGTCAATGCTCTGAAGTCACCAATTGCCAACTATCCCACATCAATCTCTGCAGTGTCTGAATTAGGATCCTAGTAGAATCCTTACTTGTTCTCCAATTGGTTCCATCTTTCCCTTCCTGCAACTATGTCATACTGATAAAACTTGTAATATGGCACATGCCACAATAATGTAGGTGGCTGAAATGTTAATGGAAGCCAAACCTACTACCTCATTTTTCCAATTTGTATGTATTTGTCAACTCGCTTGCATGTTGCAACATAATTTTGCAAAGAGTGAGGTTTAGCTTGTTTCAACTCATCTGGAAAACTGTTCCACCTCTGTGATAAGTACCCCATTACCAATTTCCTTGTAGTTTCAACTACCTTCTCATATTCCTTGTAGGCTTCTTCCCTAACAGGCATGATCCTCTTGTTGTAGCTTGGGCGATAAATAATTATATGCCATGTTTGGTAAATGTCTATAGGGTTACTAGATTCAGCTCTGAGGGCCAAGGGAGTATGAAATTCTCTTTCCCTGTAAGTCCTAAACTATTGCCCCCAACTAATTTCATTTTGAATCTAGGACATAAACGCCCTTAAATGGAGATCTCCAATATACAGTAATGGGTTCCAATCATGATCATTAGACACAACATAATTATGCAGGTATAGTTCACACAACAAATTTTTAACTTCAGGTGGGGAAAATTGATAGGCCTAGAAAAAATCATGAGGAGTTTCAATAGAAAGATTCAAACCTGAAATAATCCATGACAGTTGAAAGGAAATATTTCACTCCTTCAAATGTAGGCCATACACTCTAGGAGGAGTTTTGCATTCTAGCATTCAAGGTACTAAAGCTACCACATTATCCACCTTTTCTTTCAAGGTAGCAATTTTTGCATTCTTTTCTTCAATTTATGTATTTTTCTTTTTAATCACATCCTATAGCTTGTGTTTTTTCTTTTTTCCATTCCTCTTCTTTTCTTTGCATCTCACTCCATAGGTTAAGAGCTACAAGATTCCGTGAAAAAGAAGGGGGTTTATGTGTTCCTACCAAAATCTTCCTTTGCACTGATTCTTGTTGTTCAAATAACACCAGTTGCAATGATTTTGGTTGCTCATCCTACTCTAGCTACAGGGGTTCTTGATCCTCATCTTGCTCTTGATTCTCAACTTGTTCTACAACACCAGCAAGCTCTGCTAATCTTATATTTGCTTGTTCTTCAAAAATATATTTTTCTTCAACATTCACCTGCCCCATAGGGGCTTTTGTTTCCTCCCTAGATATTTTTCTAAGCCTAGGGCTTCTCTTTGGAGGTACATGACTTGCAGTTGGCCCAACTAGTTTATATTTCTTAGGAGGGTTTTTATCTTTCTCTTTGGCTGTAGGAAGAACAATGTTATCAACCTTTCATTTCCTAGGGCTTGGTGTTGCTTTTTCTTCCATTTGCTTCTTAACCTTCCCCTTTCTCATCTCTGCCTCTTTCATTTGTTCTTTCTCTTTCCTAATGGCAGCCCTAGTTTGAATTGGGGTTTTGGGAAGAAAATCAACATCAGGGTCTGAGGATGAACTTTCTTCATCTGAATATTTTGACTCAGAAGAACCAATTTTGATATCTTGCTCATCCGCATGAGAGTTTGAACTAGGGTTTGCAAAGGAGATCGAAGCTCGAGGAGTAGTTTCAACAACCCTCTCTCCCCTACTAAACCTACGAGGTTGAAACTAAAATCTAGGTTGCACATTTTCTTGTCTAAACTGATCAATGTTTACAAATTCCTCCCATGTCATACCAGACACCTCTTGCAAAGATTTCTCTACTAACAATTTTATTAAACAATGGTGAGAGACAAAATTATACCTACCTTTTTGTGTTTTAGCCGCTATGATTACCAGGAGGTGATACAACACATTGGGAACGTTCATTCTTCTTCCATGTCTCATATGGTTCAGGAGCTTGAAGTGCACATAATGGAAGCATGACTGGCAACCCTCACAAATAATATACTTGACAATGTGGATGACTACTTGTTTCCATGGCTCTGGTAGAGAAGTTCTCTTTGTACCTTGCTTATCTACAACCAATGGAGGGTCACTGGGTTCAATAAATTCACCCCGACTGACCTTGCATCTCTGGTAGTAGGGTATGGCTCCCTATCGATAGGTAAACCCATTACCTCTATATTTCTCTCCTCAATAGTGATCACCTCTAACTCTTTTACCATTCCCGTCCCCTCAAAGAGTGTCTGTGCAAATTCTAGCACAATGTCCTCATTGTAGCTATCAAGTTTCAGGGAATAATCCAGCCATTCACAATTCCTGAACTCAGCCAGAGAAAGTGCATCCTACATTACCACATCATGAACCATGGGTGCATCCTACATTACCACTTCATGAACCGTGGGTTCATTCCTAATTAGCTGACCTCCCATTGTTTCAGCTTCCCACAATCAAACAAGAACCTCTGCTAAATTTCCTTTTCCTACAATCGCTCTCTGAAAACCCAAATTTCTTCTTTCTATAATTTTTTGATGGGTGTCTTGCACACTTTCTCAACACAGGAAATTCATAGGTGCACTACCTCTCTTGAAAGAAAATCTCCAACTGCAAGCTGCTGAAAATCTCCCCAAGGTCTCTCGGGTGTCAGGTCATGACTTGCATGGAACACCTCAGTTGATGTTGATGTGATCTTATTGGTAATCATAGGGCGGAATTACGTAGCTAGATATGAGGTAGATCTTCAAATCCAAAGTTTCTAAGATGGAGGTCAAGTTTCACTTTGTTGTAGGTTCGGACATCGGTCCAAAACTTTGATGTTTCTTCAAATTTGGCTTTACAATGTGTAATGAACCTTAGTATAGGCTACTTCTAAAAAAAGGAAAAAGAGTGGGGAAGATGGAAAGTTCCTGGACCTACAACCAAATGTGAATAGTAATCATGGAGTTCCTGCAATGGATAGCTTCCTTAAAACAATATTCCACTTAACCAGAAATCTCAGTCTCATGAAATTTGTGCTATCTTCTAAGCTCTACAAATATTTCACCTTTCATTCACCATATACATGCATGAATGAAGATAAAAGTGTGGAGCAGCTTTGAATTTAAGCCCAGACTAACTTTACAAAGCTATTTACCAGCAAAAAACAACAAAAAGTATGGACTAAGAAGGCATCTACACAGCAGGAATTTTCACAACCACGGAACAACATTTCTAAAATCTATCAAAGCAAGAATACAATTAACTAGAACAACAATATAAATCTAAGTAAAGCATCTAACAATGGAGATTGAACCATGAAACATGTGAAGAAATCAAAAAATGCACCAAGTCAATGTATTTTCATTAGAAATTTCAGCAGCATGTCTTTACAACAACTCAACTCTCTTTGCAAATGAATGGCCAATATTAATTCTCATTGTGTGGCCAAGATTCATTACAAAATAGGGTTTCACTAACCCTCAATATATTACAATTTAAAATTACATTCTGTCTCCTTCCCTATTTTGTCATTTAGTGCTGGCACTGTAGCATTTTTGTCTTTTGTTGATTACTCTTTTACTGTAGCTACTCCTTTGGGGGCTCTTCACTGATAACAGGGTTGTCCTCTTGCTTCTCTGAAGCTGTATATTCCATGAATTTTAGAATGACTAATTGGAGCTTGTCTACCTCAATGATCTCGTATCACAACATTTGGTAGCTCCATTCTTTAGCATTATCTTCAAGCTTCTTCTAGTCCTCATCATACTTTATGCCCTAATCTCTGAACAGATTTGATTGGTTGAAGGCACGAGCATCAAAACTCATAAACTCCACTGTTATTTCATCGGACATCCAATCATCCATCTTCTTCTGAAAGTAAGGTTTTATTTTCTCTGGATCCATCTGCACTGCAGGCATGTCATACTTCGTCATCAGCTTGAGATAGCAAGTGCATTCCGCCCTAATTTCCTTGATCCATTCAATGTCTGGATCCACCTTACTCATTATTTTCTCCAACCTTTCTTTCTGGTTGTCAAAATCCTGCCTCCACAAATCCATCAGCCAGTGATCGTCCCTTTTGAATGCAAGCCCCTTTTCCCATGCAGCCTTTGGTAACTAGAGGATGGCCTCAATCTTTGGATAGGTGGAGTCGTGTGTGGTAGGGAAGTCAGTGCAGAGCTTTCTCGTGCTCTCGAGAGACTGTTGTAGGTCCAAGAACTTGTTGGCTATTCGAACATCTCGACTAATACCCATGTTCCTGATGTGCAAGACCTGTTGGAACCAGCTCTCTGTAGTGTTGTCCAAGTTCTTTCTTCTCTCCAACTTGTCAATTTTTTCTTTCAACAACAATTGGGGTGGAGCCACGGATGTGGTGGGCAGGTCATCAATTGAGGACCACTGTTGGATGTAATTCATCAAGGCAGCCACCTATGCTTTGAGCTCATCCTACAAAACCTTATCTTGTTTTATCAGATGCACCACCGTAGCCACTGACTCCTCAAGATGCCCCACTTTCTACTCCCTGGTAGCAGTTCCTAAATCAAGGGTGGAGATTTTGTAACTTACACTAGCCTGGCCTCCCACAGGCGTTGCTATCTGCACAACTTGAGACCCAGAAGCATCCATTGTTACCTTGGATTTGATCTTAGGCTTCTTCTCTTTTTGAGTTGTGATTTGCGCTCGGGCTATGATAGCCTCTAGCCTTGCTCTTGGGTCCTTTGGTACAGGAGTTTTCTTTTCAAGCGATCTTTCCAACCATTCAGGCATAGCAGACTTTTCCTTAGATGATTCATGATCACCCTTGCCCTCCCTGGCCAAGACCTCTATTTCCTTATCCCCAGGGGCCCTTTCTTCCATTTTAGCAGCATCTCCTTCCTCTTCATCAGAGTCCTAGATGAACACAAGGCACTTGATGGGAGGCTTGGTAGGTAATTGTTGTCAGGGACTTTCTTCTTTCTCTATTTCCTCCCCCTTCTTTTCCTCAGTTTTCTCAACCTCGTGCATGTGCTCCTTGGGCTACTCAATTTCGAGGCTCTTGACAGCTTCAGCCTCACCCTCAGGTTTATCTTCTCCTGGATTTTCCTCTTGTTGCTATCCTTCTTCTCCAAGAGGTGACCTTTCTGCCACTTCTTCAGTGCCCTTCACTTGTCGGGCCACCTCTTCCTCAAGATCATCGTCGAAGGCTTGCACGATGACCCTACCACCGACATCTTCATCCTCATCCCCACTCTCGAAAGAGCCTGTTCCTTCTTCCTCATAGGCCACCCTGTCGATTGTGTGGTGTTCATACTTCGGGTGCTCGTGGTATTCGTCGGCCTCCTCCTCAAATCACTTTGAGGCTTCTTGCTCTCATCTCTCACACTCCTGAGAGATTAACATGGTGGCCTTCATAGTCGGTGGTTCTACCAGGGGCTATGAAGGTTTAGTAGTAGCGAAGACCTGCGCTAGGGCAGCCTGAAGAGTGGGGTCCATAAGGATCTAGGAGAGCTCAGAAGGGAGACTCTGCATATGTTTCGAGAAGGCCTCAGGCAAGGTGGAAATGGGTGTCGATGCCACTATAGTAGGTAATGGGAGTGATGTGGTAGGTGACATTGCAGCAGAGGAAGGAGTAGTTACGACAGAGGAAGAATCAATTACTATTAAAGGCTCGGTTGGAGGTGAAGAGGCAAGATGGACAGAGATTTCCACTACCGGTGGGGATGTGGTGACCATGGCTAGGGAGGTAGATGATGGGGCAGTCGAAACAAGGATAGCCAAAAGCTATTTTAATTGATTTGTACCTTTTGCTTCTTCCTCTTGGATCACGGGCTGCTCGAAGTTGTGGCAGCAGCCTCCTCCGTAGCACTTGGCTCGCTGTTGAGCCCTTCGTATGTCAAGATCACCCCTTGTTGTTTCAGTCGGGCCACCTATCCATCAACCCAGTCCTTGGTACGGGCCAAGATCGACTTGGTTATAATATCAAGGTCATCGACCTCCTGTTCATCCCAGTCTATTGTTGGTATCGGCAAGCTGGAAAATGCGGGGTATCTGGGGTCTATTATAGTGCTTTCATCCTCCTCAACCTGATTAGGTATGGGAAATGGTTGCACCCTTCTTATGAAGCACGCAGTCATCCGCATGTAATGCCTTGCACGCACTTCCTTGTCATCTTGACAATTTTCCCAAAAATCTTCAACATTGTGTAAATAGGCATACTCCGGCCCTAATGCCTTCCTTACATGCCCATATGGGTCCATCCGTGGGCGTGGAGTGTGTAATTGGAAGTGGTATTCCACTAGCTCCTTTTCTGAATTCCCAACACACTGGGAAGTTTGTAGTTTGTACGTGCCCCGACCAAGGGTCAAGGGATAGGAGATTCCTGCCAATTGCTTGTCGCTGAAGACTGACTGTATGTGCTAGAGCTACTAGGAAAGTTCCAATAGGATGATCTGGTCGTTGGGGTACCCAGACAGTCTGTTCAGACTTTCAGTGAAACCCTGGGCGCGAATGTATGTAAACTTAGGGAATTGAAGGAACAGGAAGGCGTATTGTTTCATAAACGCCTGTGCACTATGAGAGACTCTTCTCTCAAAATCCCCTCCAAGCAGTCGGATGACATGACCAATGAAGGCATGATTGACCCTACAGTACTCTTTCTTAAAGTTCTAGAACTGGAGTTGGGGGTACTTGTCATAGACCTTTAGTTTTCGACCCTGCTCCTCATCAGGTGCCACAAACAACCCATTGTATTGTCTTTGGTCTGCCAAGGAGTAGATGAGATATGAGGTCATGTAGAACTTGGAACTTTTTTTGACATTGATGAACTACTCATGAAAGTAGTTGCTTATTATGCCTCCCCAGTAGAACTTGGATTTTGTGGTGACGTCCTCATTCTTGCAGAGTATCTATTCAATGAAGTACATCATCCACTCCTGAAAGAAGGCAGCAGTAGGAAGACCCAGCACCCTGCTTAGCATAGTGACTAAGTCATGGTAATCTTCATGAAAATCACTGCAGAAGAGTTCCTGAGGAACCTTCGCAACGCTGCCCCATTTCTCTTTGAGCCAGTGCTGATTTATCAACTTCTTGCGGCCAGTCGAGTTGTCATCCCATGTTGCTTTGCATTCCTCTATGGTAGGCGTCTCCATCTCAACGAAGGTGGGAATGTGGAAGGTCTTTGTAATGCCTTCAACTGACATATCCACTAGAATATTACCATCCCTGTCGACGATGGTCCTTGTCTCAGTTTGATATGCCTGCCGAAAAGCAATGAATAGCTCAGGGGCAATGAGAAATGGGGAGAAGCCTGCAGCTTTTGTGATTCCATTTTGCCTGATCAACGTTGCATTCTTGGTTGTCGACTTGATTCTGACCCTTTGTGTAAACCCATCAATATCAACTTGGCCAATATTGGTGTCTATTATTTATTTCGAGTCTATGGTGATTTTTGATCGTAGAAGTTCACCCTGGAATTGGAACTTCATTTGGTCCTTGTCCTCTTTTCTGCGAGGAGTCTTGCCCAATTTCTTTCCTTTGTCTTTTTCCGTAGCTGCCCCCGAGGGTCTTGCACCTGATTCCATATATCCTGCAAGCAAAGGCATAGTCAGTGCACCTGATCATGAAAGTTTTGATGTTAGTCGAAATCCCGTAGATGAAATCAATTTTAGACATTTTATCATTCATAAAATCATACTTTTACTTCCAGATGTTATTATTCTTTTAATTGAGGGCTTTCGGAGAATCCGGGCCTGGAGGCCCAAACTTCTCTGGCAGGAATGCTGTCTTGGTTGGGCAAATGGGGTGGACTGATTTGGGAGATTTCTTCTGACCGAATTTTGATGGTTCAAAAGGCTCATAGCATAGAGGGCCGAATTTGAGCATGTGGGTCGAGATCAGATTTCAAATTTGAGGTCATTTGGATCAATTTGGGAGCATCTGGAGGTACAAAGCTGGAAAGCCATCCTAGGTTAGCCATTTGGAATGGCCAAGCAGAAATAGAGTTTCGGGGATAGAACTTTGGGGTCCGGGACTCGGTGGGTCCAAGGGCGGCTGGTAATTTTGCAATTTTAAATTGTTCGGGCTTGAGGAGCCTAGAAACCGTCATGCTTTCGCCGTTCAACACGACTATCGTCAGACAGAAGTCTAGAGGAGGCGGCCTAGTGGACTGGACCCGGCATCAAGGTTGGATGCTTGATTTTTCTATTAAGTTTAACGGCGAGCGAGAGGGCGAAGCCCAGAGGTCGGAAAGGAGTATGCACTTCTCCATCTTGGAACAACGAATATGGGACGAAGTTCCAAATGGTGGAGCCCAATGAGGTCAGGGATGATATAGTTCTACGATTTGGAATCCTTGCGGCAAAGGGAGGCTCGGGGTCCGAGATGCGGAAGGACACCAATGGATTGTCATTCAAAATTGTGAAGCTCCTGCGGAAGTCTGTGAATCGGGACCCGACGAGGTGCCAGAAGGTGGGCTTGCGCTCAAGAACAAATGGAAAAATGAGGCCTGGGGTCTGGATCTCGGGCGGACAGGTCGACTCCGCCGTTTGGGAATCGCAAAAACTCTGTGGAGTTCCAGACACAAAAGTCCATGAATCAGGACCCGGGTTCTTGGCAAGCAGATGGTAATTTGTTAACGCCAAATGGCGATTTGCAGGGTGGGCTCCGAGGCTCAGGCGGACGAGGTTCTTTCACCGTTCGAAAATGGCAAAAGCTTGGTGAAATCTAGGACGCAGAAGTCTGGGGGCACGGGCCTGAGAGGCCAAAATGGAGGTCGTTTTTCAGAGCTTAAGTTTGTGATGCCAGACGGCGAACCGCCGGCGGAAACCTGAGAATCTGGGCCCGGGAAATGGTGCGACCGTTTTGAGAAGGATGGTTATTTTGGTAAGTCTCGCAAGAAAAAAAATAGTTTGGGCCCGGGAGAGGCAAATTCCCCTGCGCGAAGAACGGCCACGTGCAGGTTAAGCTCTGAATCAATCCTACGGGGGGCGGAGGAGGTTTCTTGAAGATTCTAAAATATGGGTTTTAGGCGTTGCGTCGTGTTTTGTGAATTAAAAGTTTTTTATCCCATATTCATCATTTTAGACATTAAAATCATAAAAAACTTCTCGGTAAGGAAAACGACAAACCTACCTCGGGAATCCAATGAGAGGAGGCACAAAATCTACTAAGGATCAGTAAGTGATAGTCACGAACGCGAGGATGGCGGTCGACGGAGGCGGTGGACTCCTCTGGCAAGCTCACTAATCCCTCTCTGCAAACCTAACAAGTGAAAATGACAGGTTGGGATCTAATATTTATACTCCCCTGCCATTAATCACCTCCTTAAATGCAAGTACAAGAAATAATTTGGTTGGTGAATTCAAATTCATGGATGGCGGTAGGATGCCCAAGGCCTGGATCCTGGAAAGACGCGAGGAAGTGGCCGTTTGAAATTCATTTCGGAAACTAGTGGTGATGAAGGGGAACTTGGGGCCCGGAGGGTGGAGTTTCATCAATGATTTGCCGTCGGGAACGATGAAGTCCGCACAAAGTTCCGAGAGCGGAAGTCCGGTGGTTCGGGCCTGAAAGGGGCGAAGGCAGCCGAGAAATATTACAAGTTTCACCGGACGGAAAACAACGAGTCGGGTCCCAGGGGCCGGGAAGGCAGAAGCCTTCTTCCGTTTGGAACGAAGAAGTCAAGGCGGAAACCCGGCCAGGGAAACTCGGCAGGGTGGGCCTGGCAGGCTCCAAGGCCGCTGGCAGAGACAAACTGCCAAGGAGACTCCGCAAGGCACCAGGAGTTGGCAAAATTGAAGGGGAAAAACACAGTCAACTTAAGATGAGACTTCGGAGGTATGCTGACCATCCAGGACACCAAAATAAAGAGGGGGCACGTAAAATGAGGCAACGACTAAACGACCCGACAAGACGAAAGTAAAAGAGGGTCCCCGTTCTGAACGGGGCGTGTGTGCTGAAGGCACAACAAATAGAAACTCTGCTAAGGAATGCTCCCGAGTGTTCTAAGGGTGAGAATTCATCTAGGACCTAGAATCTTTGGTTTCGCAGACCAGGAGTGGGCTTCCAAAGGTGAACTGGGAGAACAGGATCCTCTCTTGGGTTAGTCTACAAGACATCTTGGAAGTGTGTGTAGTGAATTCATTCCTTTCCGCAGGACGGTGACTAGTGGCTGCTAATCCAACAGAGCAAGCTACATAAACCGTCCAACACCAAAAGTAGCTTGGACATTGCTCCGCTGCTAGTCAGGCCTCCATAGCCCCGACAGAGTTGTCGCTGCGATCCCACAAATATTGCTCCACTGTCAGTCGGGCGTCCATTGCCCCAGTAGAGTTATCCTCGCACCCATGTGGTTGCTTAGATTTTCAGAATTCCTTTTCTCTTTTGTTTTGATATTTCTTTCAATGTCCATTTTCTCACTTATCTTTTGTTCGACCGGGTAAGCAATGAAGCCTACCATGGGTTTGGGAATCACAATGGTCACTGAAGTAGATTTAAGATTTTTTGCTCACTAGGGTGTCGTAGCAGTCATGGTACTGTCCTTTAGAAATGATTAATATGTGTTTTGTGTGAGATATGAGATGTGTGTAAAGAGATCCAACCAAGGGTCGAGTTCTAAAGTAGAGTTCAAATGAGAAAATCATTCCTAGGCAGCTTTTAGAGACCAATAGTTGGGAATGAATGCTTATCTAAAGAACACTAAGGACAACCAACTAATCGAGCCATTTGTCGAGCGAGCACGACCACCGCAAAGGGGATGGAGAACACCCTTTTCAAAACAAAACAATCAGGGAACAGGAAAATAGAGTGACGCGAAACAACAAGCTGCAAGCAAACCAAAAAGGCAACCTACCCTAGCCTATATACAAATATTTACAAGGAAGAGCTCGAGAGAGCTCAGGCTTGGAATTAATGCTTCAGGTGCTGCCCATTGATTGGCAATGGGACGTCTTCACCAGTTAAGGTCTTTATGTGGAAAGCATTGTCTCCCAAAATTTTAGCTATTTGAAAGGGGCCAAGCCAAAGCTTATCAAAATTTTTGTGCCCCCCTTTCTTTTCATGGGCCCTGTCCCAATACAGGACCAAATCTGCAATTCTAAAGGCCTTGATTTTAGCTCAACGGTTGAACCATCTCTTAACCACGCCCTAATGTTTGGCAAAATTTCTATTGCACAGTCTCATACTTCTTCTAAATGCAAGAGCTCAGCTAACCGAGCTTCTCTACGATATCCTCCCTCATAAAAGTCGTTGATAAACTGGAGAGTGGGAATCTTTAGATGGATAGGAAATATGGGTTCTAGGACATAAATGAAATGGAATGGGGAATTGCCAAGGGCAACCTTGTGGCGAGTGTGGTCTGCCCAAAGGGTGAAACGGAGCTGGGTATGCCAGTCCTTGGGATTCCTATCTAGCAGTTTCTTGATTATCGTGATCAGGTTCTTGTTTGTAGATTCAGCTAGGCCATTTCCTTGGGGGTAGTAATTAGATGAAAAATTAAGGAAAATCTTGTAATTGAAGGCCCAACTAGAAAATTTTAATGAAGAAAATGTAGGTCCATTTTCACACACCAATGCATAAGGACAACCAAAGTGATTTAAAATGAAACTTTCCAAAAAGTTAGTAACTACCTCAGTTGTGCATTGCATACATACGACTGCTTCTGTCAATCTAGTGCAGTAATCAGTAGTGGTAAGAATGTACCTGTGTCCCATAGATGATGGAGGGCTTACCGGACTGATGAAATCGAGGCCCCATTGCGCAAATAGCCTTACCTCCAGCACAGGCTGCAGTGGGACAACAACATTCTTCTCCTTAGTGGCAGTTGTCTGACATGTGTGACATGAGTGAACGTGGAAATGAGCATCTTTGAAAATAGTTGGCCAATAATATCTCGCTCTCAATATTTGATGTGCAGTGGAAGGACCGGATCCATGGCCAATGCCAAATTTGTCATGAAATTCTTTTAAGACTCAGTCTGCTTCTTCCTTACCAAGGCATCTCAAGTAAATGCCTTCATGATTTCTCTTGTACAAAATGGACCCCTACAACATATAACTGTTGCTTTTCAGTCTAAGAGAACGCTTCTAGACTCCCTACAGGTGAGGCGGACACTTGTGGTTCAACAAATAATAGACGACATTTTCATACCATTGTCTCGGGGAAACATCCTCGAGCTAGTACTACTGCACCGTGAGTTCGGGTCCGACCTCTACTGCCACTTCAACAATCATGTGGGTAAGTTCCTGTCCTCTCACCAGCTTCATCGATTGGATTTTCATATCATACTCTTGGAGCAGAGTGACCCATTTAGCTCTTTGTTCGCCTAGTTCATTTTGCATAAGCAACGTTTTCACTGCCGGGTCGGGGACAATGGCAAACACTTTATTGCGTAGGATATAATGTCAAAATTTCTTCACCCCTCTAATGAGGGCATATGCTTGTTTTTCTACGTTGTGGTAACGTAATTCAACATCCTTCAGGGGGGCACTCATGAAGGTGATCAGTTGCTCATTTCCTTTATCGTCTTTTTGAGTCAAAATGCTAGCACAAGAATGCTCTAAAGCAAATGAGTAGATATATAATGGCTTCAGATAATCTAGGCTGACTAGTACAGGCACCTTAGCAATGGCCCATTTGATTTCTTCAAAGGATTGCTTGGCTTCGGGATTCCATTCAACTTTGGCATCCTGTTTTAACATAGCATTGAGGGGTTTAACAATCTCTTGGAAACCCGTGATGAATTTCCTGACAAAGTTGATCTTTCCAAAGAAGGATTTTAATTCTTTCTTGCTGCCTGGTGATGGGATCTTCAACAAAGACTGGATATGTTTAGGGTCTATGGAGATTCCTTGTTCTGAAATGATGTGTACGAGCAATCTACCCTCAGTCACACCAAAAATGCACTTCTTGGGGTTAAGTGAAACTCCAAACCCCCTACACCTCTGAAACACCTTGCATAGATCGGAAACATGGTCATTCCGCCTTTTAGAAAACACAGTTAAATAATCCATGTAGATGATTATGCATTTTCCAATCAGATCTTTGAAGGCGATATCCATGGTGCGTTGGAAGGTGGCGCTAGCATTGATGAGCCCAAAAGACATTCTCCTGTAAGTGAATGTTCCCCACTTAGTGGTGAACATTGTTTTATGATGGTCTTCGTACTGCACCATCACTTGGTTGTACTCAGAGTACCCATCGAGGAAAGACATCATTTGGGAGTCGTTGACGATCTACAACACTTCATCCAATGAAGGCACCAGATAGTTGTCCTTCTCTGAAGCTCGGTTCAAATTGTGGAAGTCTACACACAATCTGATTTCTGCATTCTTTTTTCTGACCGGCACCAAGATGGCCACCCATGTAGAATGCCTAACTAGGAAGATGATCCTCGCTGAAAGCAACTTCTGCACTTCTTTGTAAATGATGGGCTCCAATAAGGCGTTAATAGGATGATGCCGCTGGCGGAATGGCCTCTCTTTTGTCTTGAGAGGTATGGTGTGCGTGATGGAGGTATCATAAGTCTTTAAATCCTCGTAGCTCCATGCCACCACGTCAGGAAACTTTCGTAAAGCATCAATGATTCCCCTCTTTTCCTCGGGCATGCATACTTTGCCAATAAAAACATTCTTTATCTCCTCGATTGTCCTGAGGTTGTGAGCATCGCATTGGTTGCTTATCGTTTCTTTTTTCATTTGTCGATTCTGATCTCTAATCTGGTCCAAATCAAATGTGCGCTCAAGTTGAACCATACCTCTAGAAATCATGTTGGTTTTTAGGTTAATAACCCCCTCTATATCCAACTCAGCCTCCTGCAGATCAGCTTCATCAATTATTTGTGCTGTGAAGACATTGAAACTCGTGGTGAATTCAAGGATGTGTTTTTATCATTGAAGACTTGAAAATGAGTAACATTATCTGGGACATACGACGTAGATGTCAACTCAACTATGAATTTCTTAAGCCTGGACAAGGAGAGGGGTTGCAAAGTGTTGGCTGCTTGAGTCAAGGCATCGGCTATATAATTCTGAGCACGAGGGATCAAGTGTATATGGAATGCATCTAAACCTTCTAAGAGATCCCAAACCCTATGCCTATAGTTTTCAAGTCTTCTATCATGGCAGGAATACAATTTCCTAACTTGTTTAACTACGAGTTCATAATCCCCAAAGACTTGCAGGATTTTGACATTTTTCCTCTAGACCATAAGAAGGCCATGGACTAACGCCTCGTATTCTGCTACATTATTGGTGCAATAAAATTGCAATCTATGGGCATCAAGAAAGGTCTTACCCGTTGGGTTGATGAGTTTGAACCCGACACCAGCTCCTTGTTTTGACTTGGACCCATCAAATCGAAGCGTCCAAAATTTGGAAAGTTCCTTGACTTCGGGTCCGACTAAGTTCTTACTTCCTTTTGGCTGGGTGGTTGCCTCCATAATCTTAGGGGAATTTTCTAACTCAGTGCACTGAACAGCTGGTGGTTCTGTCGGCACTTCCTTTGGCGTTTTCTTCTGTGGGGTAGCTAATTTTTTAACATGCTCTATTGCTGTTTGACATAAGCAACAATCAAATTTAGAATGGGTAGCATTGTGAACCCTGCACTAATTTGGAAGCAAGAGTTCCTGAAAATTCATTCAGGCACCCAAGCTGAGTTGGTCCCTGGCGCACTTTTCCATGAATTCCTGGAAACCACTGAGTAGTCCCTAGTTGTCGCCTTCATCGGCTTTATCGTCTAATTCTACCAGCATTTTTGTACTTAGAGGTACTTGAGTAAAGTCAGTTGGAGGGTTGCATTGCACTAAGAGCACTTCCACAACATACCCCTTCTGAGGTTCCAATTCGTCTTGGTAGGCCAAGGGACAGTAATTTCTCAATTATGTCTCAACAAACAACACTTTATTGAGATTATTGTATTATGTGATCATATATTTCATACGGGGCTTGCGATCAACACATATTTGATTTGGTAGCCCTTTCCATGGTAGCCACATGTGAGAATGGTCTGTGGCAGCATATCCATTCAATGTTTTGGTGAATTCCCTTCCCAAGATGATCCCATATGCATCGGGAATGTCAGCTACTTGAATATCAATGACTTGTTGTATCTTCAGATCTACAACAATTTGCATCGGGTTCTGATTCATTTCTCCCACAATGTTGATCTTTGTTTTGTCCAGCTAGGTCACTTTCCTTCTTGAAGGTGTGGGAGTAATTCCAAGAGCCTTACATACTGCCAAAGACATAACATTGGTAGACGCTCCTGAATCGAGCAGGCAGTTGTGAAAATTCTTCCTGAATATCCGGATGGTAATGAGGAAAGGAGGGGTTTCAAGTTTTCCTTGGAAGAGGCCCTTAGGTGTGTCTATGTGATCGACTTAACCCTTGTTCTTATCACCAACTTTATCCTTGGTCTGCCTAAATGGCTGGTCCTTGGAAATATTCCTGTTACTCTACTCTGGTTCCTTTTTTGATTGCTTACCTATAGATTGATTTAAGGGTACATCCTTCTTTTTCCTGGTATTATCCTGTATCACAGGATTTTTCCTAGGCTCTTCAAAGGTGACTCTCTTAGCTAATGTTTCCTGTGTTGTGCTGGAGGATGGGGTCCCATTGAGGATCCTAAAGAAGGCGTGCCTCATGGCGGGGACTCTGAGTAGTTCAAAGGCAGACAAATTGATTTTTACTTTCTTGAACTCTTCTGCCATGTATTCACCCATTTGCTCAATTTCAGAGCCAAAGGCTTGACCTATTGCAGAGCTAGGAGGTTGGACCTTTCTTTGACTAGATTGATTTTGGGGTTGGCCTTGAGGATGATTCTGCGCCTGATTTAGAGGCTCATCCTTGTTGAAATATTGGGTGAGTACATGGGGAAGCCCAAGGTTATTGCTGGCATTAGGGTCAGGGGGGTGGTAAAATTATTTGGAGGAGTGGAAGTTGTAAAGGGTCCACCAGCCTGCCTATTTCTGAGGAAGTAGGGAGTGGATCTTTGATGGAACATGTGGACTTCATCTATATATGGTTCCTCCTCATCTACTGTGCCATTATCTACTAAATCAAAAAGCTGAGCCAAAGTTTGTTTGTTAGTTACCTCCTGCACTTCTTCGCTTTTAACAAGGGTAGGCTCAACTTCGGGTTGATTATGGTCGCCTCGCGGGAACGGTGCCTAGTTGACCACGAGATAGGAGGAGTCATAAGGCTCGGACGGAATGATGTTTCTACAACCGGTACTATCGGCAACATTTTGGACCTCGATTTGAAAAATTTCTGCAGCTGTCTGGAATTCAGGGCAATCCAACTCGGAGTGTCTACTGGTTTTGTGAATTCGGCACCATCCGGACAAGGCTGCCTCGGCAGGTACACCCCACTGGCTATTCTCTCATTGTTGTTCGGCTGATCAAGAGGGGTAGGGATGCCTCCATTATTGGGCTTCGTATTCCACGTGCGGTTCTGCCTCTGAGAAGGTCTCCTTTCAGAATTTTGATTCAAATTTTATCCTCTATTATAATTCTGCCCAGAGGAGGTGCTTCCTTCTCGGTTGTCCCTACTATCCCTATTGTCTCATCTCTCTTGATTGAGATTGGCCTAGAGGTTATGTTGGGATGCCTATAATTGATTATTCTGATTTCTTAAGTGTGTCATCTCAGTGGAGATCTTCTTTATCATCTTAGTCAACTCTTCGAGTTTGTCCTTCTCAGTAGTGCTACTCGGCTGCGGTATTGGATTTTGGAGAAAGATGGGCAGAGTCACTGGCTAATTTTGATGAGTTGGAGGAAATTCTGGCCCCGGTCGGTACAATGGCGCTTGGGGCTACTGAGAATACACTTGCTATTGTTGGGCAGCCTGAGGATAGTTGTGTTGTGGTTGAGGCTATAAATAGGAAGGCACGAGAGGTGCATAATTCAATGGCTGTCCTGGGTGTGGAACGATGGGTAACTGAGGTATTTGGTTCATAAGAGGGGTCTGATGATCAAATTCCTAATTAAGCCCTTGAATCTGCATCAGGTGAGCTACTTGTCCCAAAGAGGGCAACAGGCTAGAGATATTCTACACCAAATCTGCATTGGCAATAACAACCTCTGTATAGGCCGTCACTAATGAGGTGGGTGGTAGACGCATCCTTTTTACCAGGGCTGATGGGAGGTTTTCCAACGCCGCTTAATAGACTGGAAGGGTCGTGGCATCATTATGGAGGTATGGGTCCTGGAGCCTTGTGAAGGAATGATGAAATTGATCATTAAAGGATCCAATAGGTTCGTTGACTTCCCTCCTGACGGACATAAACTTCCTATATAACTCTGAGGGGCTGATCGGGATCTTATATTTTTGCAGGAAAGCATTCTTCATTAGGTTCCATGAGGTGACAGATCCCCTCGGCAGATTGATGTACCAATAGAAGGCTTCTTCGCCAAACGAATGTGCAAAAAGGCGGCATGCAACATCCTCATGATCAACCTGCATTTCGGTAATTGTTGTCTCAAATATTTTTATGTGCTATTCTGTCATCCTTTGCGGGTTGCAAGGACTGAATTTCAAACAAAATCCTTCTAGATTCTTGGGCATATCATCATAAGCGGCGAAGTGTATCGGCGAAGGATTATGTGCCAACTAAGCCATGGAGGGACACAGGGGTGATACCCGCTATTGAGGGACAACAATTTGGGATTGCACCTGCAATAGAACAACAATTTGGGACTACACCTAAGTTGTAGCTGTTTGGACTGTACCTTAGGCTAGAAGGGATGGGAGAGAAGCAATTCCCTGGTTGCCGGATATGGGGAGCGGAAATGCAGTTTCGAGTGGTCGGGTGGAAGATGAATGCAAGCCGAATGATGGTGAAGGTGGAAAGGAAGTGGGTGGAATGGAGGAAGAGGAAGAAGCAGTACTACTTCCCTTAGCTCGTCTTGCCCTTGAAGGGGGTTGCAACTCTTGGAATTATCCCTTATTTGGTGTCGACCATAGAAATCTTTGAAATATTTCCGGGGAGAACGATCCGATTCGATCCAACTTCACAAGGCCCTCCTTCTAGCCCCAATTCTATTGATAGGTGTCTTGCACACTTTCTCAACACAGGCAATGCATAGGTGCACTACCTCTTTTGAAAGAAAATCTCCAACTACAAGCTACTGAAAATCTCCCCAAGGTCTCTCGGGTGTCAGGTCATGACTTGCATGGATCTCCTTAGTTGATGTTGATGTGATTTTGCTGGTAATCACAGGGTGGACTTACGTAGCTGGATACGAGGTAGATCTTCAAATCCAAAGTTTCTAAGATGGAGGTCAAGTTTCACTTTGCTGTAGGCTCAGACAGCGGTCCAAAACTTTGATGTTTCTTCAAATTTGGCTTTACAATGTGCAATGAACCTTAGTATAGGCTATTTCTAAAAAAAAGGAAAAAGAGCGGGGAAGATGTAAATTTCTTGGACCTGCAGCCAAATGTGAACAGTAATCATGGAGTTCCTGCAATGGACAACTTCCTTAAAACAAGATTTCACTTAACTAGAAATCTCAGAGTCTCATAAAATTTGTGCTATCTTCTAAGCTCTGCAAATATTTCACCTTTCATTCACTATATGCATGCATGAATGCAGATAAAAGTGTGGAGCAGCTTTGAATTTAAGCCCACACTAACTTTACACAACTATTTACCAGTAGCAAACAACAAAAAGTATGGACTAAGAAGGCATCTACACAGCAGGAATTTTCACAACCACAGAACAAAATTTCTCAAATCTATCAATGCAAGAATACAGCTAACTAGAACAACAATATAAATCTAAGTAAAGCATCTAACAATGGACATTGGACCATGAAACATGTGAAGAAATCAGAAAATGCACCAAGTCAATGTATTTTCATTAAAAATTTCAGCAACATGTATTTACAACAACTCAACTCTCTTTGCAAATGAGAGGAGACCCCTATTTATAGTGCCCAAAAGGTCAAATGAATGGTCAAGATTAATTCTCGTTGTGTGGCCAAGATTCATTACAAAATAGGGTTTCACTAACTCTCAATATATTACAATTTAAAATTACATTCTGTCTCCTTCCCTATTTTGTCATTTAGTGTTGGCACTGTAGCATTTTTGTCTTTTGTTGATTGCTCTTTTACTGTAGCTACTCCTTTGGAGGCTCTTCATTGATAACAGGGTTGTCTTCTTACTTCTTTGAAGCTGTATATTCCATGAATTTTAGAATAATTGGTTGGAGCTTGTCTACCTCAATGATCTCGTATCGCAGCATTTGGTAGCTCCATTCTTTGGCATTATCTTCAAGCTTCTTCTAGTCCTCATCATACTTTACACCCTGATATCTGAATAGCTTTGATTGGTCAAAGGGACGGGCAACAAAACTCATGAACTACACTGTTATTTCACTGGACATCCCATCCTCCATCTTCTTCTGAAAGTAAGGTTTTGTTTTCTCTGGATCCATCTGCACTATAGGCATGTCATACTCCATCATCAGCTTGAGATAACGAGTGCATTCTGCCCTAATTTCCTTGATCCATTCAATGTCTAGATCCACCTTACTCATTATTTTCTCTAACCTTTCTTTTCGGTTGTCAAAATCCCGCCTCCACACATCCATCAGCTAGTGATCGTCCGTTTTGAATGCAAGCCCCTTTTCCCATGTAGCCTTTGGTAACTGGAGGATGGCCTGAATCTTTGGATAGGTGGAGTCATATGTGGCAGGGAAGTCAGTGTAGAGCTTTCTCATGCTCTCGAGAGACTGTTGTAGGTCCAAGAACTTGTTGGCTATCCGAATAGCCTGACTAATACCCATGTTCCCGATGTATAAGACCTGTCGGAACCAACTCTTTGTAGTCTTGTCCAAGTTCTTTCTTCTTTCCAACTTGTCAATTTGTTCTTTGGACAACAGTTAGGGTGGAGCCATAGATGTGGTGGACAGGTCATCAATTGAAGACCACTATTGGATGTAATTCGTCAATGCGCCAACCTGTGCTTTGAGCTCATCCTTTGAAACCTTATCTTGTTTTATCAGGTGTACCACTATAGCCACTGACTCCTCAAGATGCCCAACTTTCTGCTCCCTGGTAGCAGTTCCTAAATCAAGGGTGGAGATGTTGTAGCTTACACTAGCCTGGCCTACCATAGGCATTTCTATCTGCACAACTCGAGACCCAGAAGCATCTATTGTTACCTTGGATCTGATCTTAGGCTTCTTCTCTTTTCGAGTTGTGATTTTCGCTTGGGCTAAGATAGCCTCTAGCCTCGCTCTTGGGTCCTTTGGTACAGGAGTTTTCTTTTCAAGCTGTCTTTCCAGCCATTTAGGCATAGCAGACTTTTCCTTAGATGATTCATGATCACCCCCACCCTTTTTGGCCAAGACCTCTATGTCCTTATCCCCAGGGGCCCTTTCTTCCATTTTAGCAACATTTCCTTCCTCTTCATCAGAGTCTTGGACGAGCACAAGGCGCTTGATGGGAGGCTTGGTAGGTAATTTCTGTCGGGGACTTTCTTCTTTCTCTCTTAACTCCCCCTTCTTTTCTTTAGTTTTCTCAACCTCATGCACGTGCTCCTTGGGCTGCTCAATTTCGAGGCTCTTGACAGCTTCAGCCTCACCCTCAGGTTTATCCTCTCCTGGATTGTCCTCTTGTTGTTGTCCTTCTTCTCCAAGAGGCGACCTTTATGCCTCTTCTTCAGTGCCCTTCACCTGTCAGGCCATCTCTTCCTTAAAATCATCATCGAAGGCTTGCACGATGACCCTACCACCTGCATCTTCCTCCTCATCCCTGCTCTCGGAAGAGCCTATTCCTTCTTCCTCGTAGGCCACCCTGTCGATTGTGCAGTGTTCATACTCTGGGTGCTTGTGGTATTCGACAGCCTCCTCCTCAAATCACTTTGAGGCTTCTTGCTCTCATCTATCCCACTCCTTGGAGATTAACATGGTGGCCTTCATAGCTGGTGGTTCTACCAAGGGTTGTGAAGGTTTAGCAGTAGCGAGGACCTACGCTAGGGCAGCCTGAAGAGTGAGGTCCATAAGTATCCGGGAGAGCTCGGAAGGGAGACTCTGCATAGGTTTCAAGAAGGCCTCGCACAAGGTAGAAACGGGTGTCGGTGCTGCTATAGTAGCTAATGGGAGTGATGTGGTAGGTGACATTGTAGCGGAGGAAAAAGGAGTAGCTACGGCAGAGGAAGAATCAATTACTATTATAGGCTCGGTCTAAGGTGAAGGGGCAAGATGGACAGAGATGTCCACTGTCGGCGGTGATGTGGCGACCATGGCTAGGGAGGTAGATGATGGGGCAGTCGAAACAGGGAGAGCCAAAAGTGGTTTTAATTGATCTATACCTTTTGCTTCTTCTTCTTGGATCAGAGGCTACTCTGTGGTGCCTCCTATTTGCTTGAGCCTTTTGGAAGGTGAGCCTCCTGGATCCTTCCTTATGTAAACCTTGGGATCTGGAGACTGCTTCGTTTCTATTTCCTTCCTCTTCTTAGATCTGGTGATCGGAGGGGACTTGGATGTCTTGCTCGTCGATGTTGTGGCAGAAGCCTCCTCCATGGCACTTGGCTCGCTTTTGAGCCCTTCGTATGTCAAGATCACCCCTTGTTGTTTCAGTCGGGTCACCTGTCCATCAACCCACTCCTTGGTACAGGCCAAGGTCGGCTTGGTTATAATATCGAGGTCATCGACCTCCTATTCATCTTAGTCTATTGTTGGTATCGGCAAGTTGGCGACTGTGGGGTATCTAGGGTCCATTACGGTGCTTTCGTCCTCCTCAACCTAATCGGGTATGGGAAATGGTTGCACCCTTCTTATGAAGCACACAGTCATCCGCATGTAATGCCTTGCACACACTTCTTTGTCGTCCTGACAATTTGTCCAGAAATCCTCGACATTGTGTAAATGGGCATACTCTGGCCCTAATGCCTTCTTTACATGCCCATACAGGTCCATCCATGGGCATGGAGTGTGTAATTGGAAGTGGTATTCCACTAGCTCCTTTTCTGAATTCACAACACACTGGGAAGTTTGTAGTTTGTACATGCCCCGACCAAGGGTCAAGGGATAGGAGATTCCTGCCAAGTGCTTGCTGTTGAAGACTGACTATATGTGCTAGAGCTTCCGAGAAAGTTCCAATAGGATGATCCAGTCATTGGGGTACTGGGGTAGTCTATTTGGTCTTTCAATGAAACCCTGGGTGCGAATGTAGGTAAACTTAGGGAACTGAAGGAACAGGAAGGCATATTGTTTCATAAATGCCCACGCACTGTGAGAGACTCTTCTCTTAAAATCCCCTCCAAGCAATTAGATGACTTGACCAATGAAGGCATCATTGACCCTATAGTACTCTTTCTTAAAGTTCTGGAACTGGAGCTAGGGGTACTTGTCATAGACCTTTAGTTTTCGACCCTGCTCCTCATCGGGTGTCACAAAAAACCCATTGTACTGTCTCTAGTCTACCAAGGAGTAGACGAGATATGAGGTCATGTAGAACTTGGAACTTTTCTTGACATTGATGTACTGCTCATGAAAGCAATCGCTTATTATGCCTCCCCAATAGAATGTGGATTTTATGGTGACATCCTCATTCCCGCAGAGGATCTGTTCAATGAAGTACACCATCCACTCCTAAAAGAAGGCAGCAATAGGAAGACCCATCACCCTGCTTAGCATAGTGACTAAGTCATGGTAATCTTCATGAAAATCACTGCAAAAGAGTTCTTGAGGAACCTTCGCAGTGCTGCCCCGTTTCTCTTTGAGCCAATGCTAATTTATCAACTTCTTGCAGCCAGTCGGGTTGTCATCCTATGCTGCTTTGCATTCATCTATGGTAGGAATCTCCATCTCGACAAAGGTGGGAATGTGGAATGTCTTTGTAATGCCTTCATCTGGCATATCCACTAGAATATTACCATCCTTGTCGACGATGGTCCTTGTCTTAGTTTAATATGCCTGCTGACAAGCCATGACTAGCTCGGGGGCAATGAGAGATGGGGGCAAGCCTACAGTTTTTGTGATTCTGCTTTACCTGATCAGCCTTGCATTCTTGGTTGTCAAGTTGATTCTGACCCTTTGTGTAAACTCATCAATATCAACTTGGCCAATATTGGTGTCTGTTATTTCTTTCCAGTCCGTGGTGATTTTTGATCATAGAGGTTCACCCTAGAACTGGAACTTCATCTGGTCCTTATCCTCTTTTCTGCGAGGAGTCTTGCCCGATTTCTTTCTTTTATCTTTTTCTGCAGCTGCCCCCGAGGGTCCTGCACTCGATTCCATATATCCTACAAGCAAAGGCATAGTCAGTGCACCTAATCATGAAAGCTTTGACGTTAGTCAAAATCCCATAGACGAAATCAACTTCAGACATTTTATCATTCATAAAATAATACTTTTACTTCTAGATGTAATTAGTCTTTTAATTGAGGGCTTTCGGACAATCCGGGCCTAGAGGCCTGGACTTCCCTAGCAAGAATGTTGTCTTCGAAGGGAAAAGGTGGTGGAGCAATACGAGAGATTTCTCCCGACCAAATTTTGATGGTTCAAAAGGCTCGTAGCATAGAGGGCCGAATTTGAGCACGTGGGTCGAGATCATATTTCAAATTTGAGGTCATTTGGATCAATTTGGGAGCATCCAGAGGTACAAGGCCAGAAAGTCGTTCGAGGTTAGCCGTTTGGAATGGCCAAGTAGAAGCAAAGTTTTGAGGATAGAATTTCGGGGTCTGGGACCCGGTGGGTCCAAGGGCGGTTGGTAATTTTCTAATTTTAAAGTGTTCGGGCCTGAGGAGCTGGGAAGCCATTATGCTTTCGCCATTCAAAACGACAATCATCAGACGGAAGTCCGGAGGAGGCTGCCTGGTGGACCAGACCCGGCATCAAGGTTTGACGCTTGATTTTTCCTTTAAGTTTAGCGGTGAGTGGGAGGGTGGAGCCTGGAGGCCGGAAAGGAGTATGCACTTCTCCCTCTTGGAACGATAGATATGGGATGAAGTTTTGAATGGTAGAGCTCGATAAGGTCAGGGATGGTATAGTTCTACGATTTGGAATCCTCGCGACAAAAGGAGGCTCAGGGTCCAAGAGGCGAAAGGATGCCAATGGATTGTCGTTCGAAACGGAAAATCTCCCGCGGAAGTCTGCGAATGGGGACCTAACAAGGTGCCAAAAGGTGGGAATGTGCTCAGGAACGGATGGAAAAATGAGGCCCGGGGTCTAGATCCTGGGCGGACAGGTCGACTCCGCCATTTAGGAACGGCAAAAACCCTATGGATTTTTGGACACGGAAGTCCGCGGATCGGGACCCGGGTTCTTGGCAGGTGGCCGGTAATTTTTCAGTGCTAAATGGTGATTTACAGGGCGGGCTCTGAGGCTCGGGCGGATGGGGTTCTTTCATCGTTCAAGAACTACAAGAGATTGGAGGAATCTCATACATGGAAGTCTGGGGGCGCGGGCCTAGGAGGCCAAAATGGTGGTTGATTTTCAGAGTTTAAGTTTGTGATGCCAAACGGCGAACCGCCTACGGAAACCTAAGGATCTAGGCCTGGGAGATGGTGCGTCCGTTTCAAAAAGGATGGTTATTTTGGTGAGTCCCACCGGTGAAAGAAGAGTTTGGGCCCAGGAGAGGCGAATGCCCCTGCGCGAAGAATGGTCGCACACGGGTTAAGCTCTAGATCAATCCTACGGGGCACGGAGGAGGTTTCTTGAAGATTCTAAAATATGGGTTTTAGGCATTGCATTGTATTTTGTCAATTAAAAGTGTTTTATCCCATGTTGTTCATCATTTTAGACATTAAAAGCATAAAGAATTCTCAGGAAGGCAAATGGAAAACCTACCTCGGGAATCTGATGAGAGGAGGCACGAAATCTACAAAGGATCGGCAAGTGATAGTCACGGATGCGAGGACAGCGGTGGACTCCTCTGTTAAGCTCACTAATCCCTCTCTGCAAACCTGACAATTGAAAATGATAGGTTGGGATCTAATATTTATAGCCCCTGCCATTAATAGCCTCCTTAAATGCAAGTACGACAAATAATTTGGTTGGTGAATTCAAATTCACGGACGACAGTAAGAGGACCGGACCCCAGATCCCGGAAAGATGCGAGGCGATGACCATTTGAAATTCATTTTGGAAACCACCAGCAGTGAAGGGGAACTCGAGGCCCAAAGGGCAGAGTTTCGTCAATCATTTTCTGCTGGGAATGGTGAAGTCCGCACAAAGTTTCGGGAGTGGAAGTCCAGTGGTTCGGGCCCGAAAGGGGCGAAGGCAGCCAAGAAATATTACAAGTTTCATCGAGCAGAAAATAGTGAGTCGGGTCTTGGGGGCCAGGAAGGTGGAAGCCTTCTGCTGTTTGGAACAGCGAAGTCAAGGCAGAAACTCGGCCAGGGAAACCTAACAGGGCGGGCCCAACAGGCTCCAAGGCCGCTAGTAGAGGCAAACTGTCAAGGAAACTCCGCAAGGCACCAGGAGTTGGAAAAATTGAAGGGGAAAAAAATGGTCAACTTAAGATGAGACTTTAGAGGTATGCTGACCATCTAGGACATCAAAAAAAAGAGGGGGAACGCAAAATGAGGCAGAAACTAAATGACTCAGCAAGACGAAAGAAAAAGAGGGTCCCCATTCCGAACGGGGCGTGTGTGCTGAGGGCACAACATAATGTCATGTAGCTCACCAATTTACCTTTTTGGGTGACATTTAAGATTATGACTAAGGCAATAAGGAATCATAAATGAAGGGTATCACCAAGAAAAATGGTAGTGGTTTAGTGTCCTATCACACATACAAGCCGTCATTTCAACTATTTCATTCAAATTGGCTTATTTCAAATTTTTTCACATGGATGACATGTGGACTTGTGAGTTGAAACTTCCCCCCAACCTAAATTAGAGCATGTGTCTACATAGGCTGGGTGGTAATTATGATTTGATAGCGCAGAGTACAATTTTATGCCATGTGAAATATCAATATTAATTTATAGTAATTAAATAAATGCACTAAAGATAATTAATATATAACAAATTTTCATGCATGTACCTGAAAACGTGGAGTATCTTTTGCAAGGAATGTGGAGGAATTACTCGTTAGCTTTTAAAAGTACATTTGAGCAATTAATGTAGTGGTGATGGAATGAAATGATGGCAAAGTGAAGTGATGGTGGAGTTATGGAAGACAGAGGAGATGGAGATGGATGGGTGGATGAATTTATTAGTGAAGAAGTGGATTCCCAAAAAAGTGGAAATCTTTATTATGAAGTGATTACATGTGTTCCTGGATTAGTCAAAAGGAGGGACACTAGGTCCGCTTCCTTCGGTTGTAGGAAGTTTAGAGGCTGGGTGTTGAAGAAATTGTTGCATGAATTCTTCCTTAGACATTGGTTTATGATATAATCTTAGACGGTGGTCGTAGACCAAAATTTTGAATCTAATAGGGTCAATGGTTGTTAGTTGTACAACACCACTGGGGAACACTTCTGCAACTTCATACGGTCCCAACCACTTTTTCTATAGTTTCCCTGCATTATCTTGATACCTGGAGTCATAAAGGAGTTCCCAATCACCTAGTTGGAACTTCTTTTCCTTTATGTATCTATCATGCCATTTGACCCTCTAATTTTGCACTACCTCAGTATGATGCAGGGTTTCCTTTCTCATCTCATCCAAAGCATTCAGCTGCATGATTCTATCCTTTTGTGCCTCAGATATGTCTATCCCAAGATCTAGTGCAGTCCTATGAGTTTTATGCTCAAACTCAATAGGCATCATGGTTGTCTTCCCATATAGTAATTCAAAAGGAGTGAAACTTGTGGTTGTCTTCTAGATGGTCCTATAGTCCCAGACAACTTATGGCAACCTATTTTCCCAATCCTTCCTTTGAATAGCCACTGTTTTGGTCAGAATTGCCTCAATTTCCCTATTGGTCACCTTAGACTGGCCATTGGCCTGAGGGTGATAAGGGGTAGATTTCCTGTGCCTCACATCATTTCATTAACTAATACTGTGACAAGGGTTGATGTAAACTAAGCCCCTTGATATGTCACTATCTCCCTTGGAACCCCATAATGAGTGAAGATTTCCTCATAGAGGAATTTTGCAACCTTATTGTCTCTAGCATGCTTCATAGCTTTAACTTCAACCCACTTGGTCACATAGTCAGTGCAAACCAAGATGTAGGATTTTCCATTTGATGGAGGATCAATGGGGCCTACAAAATCAAGCCCCCATTTATCAAATGGAGTGATGACTACCTGGGGATAAAGAGGCATCTCATCAGATTTAGTTGGTCAGCCCATCCTCTGACATCTATCACACTTCCTAGTATACTTCCTTGCATCCTTGTAAAGTGTGAGCCAGTAATATCCTATGTTAAGAATCTTTATTTATCTTCTCTTGGTTGCAAAATTCCCTCCACAGGTTTCATTGTGACATGCATGCAGTATGTCATATGTCTCATCTTCCCTTACACATATTCTCATTACATGATCTGGTTCAGTGTAGAATAAACATCCTGCAATCCATGAGAAAGAAATTTTTTTCTCAATGAGAACTCTTCTCTCTTTTGGAGAGAAATGAGGAGGAACTCTGTAACTAGATAATTGGCTATATCAACATACTAGGGTGTATGTACACTAATGGAAAACAAATTTTCATAAGGGAAGGAGTCATCAATGACTTGAGTGTCCTCGGATGTAGTCAATCTGGAGAGAAGGTTTGCTACAACATTTTCCTTCTCTGGTTTATCAACAATGGTGATGTCAAACTCCTGCATCAACAACAACCATCTTGCTAGCCTTCCTGAAATCAAGTGATTATTCATGAGGTATCTTATGGTTGCATGGTCTATATGCACAAATATCTAATAGCCTGTTAGGTAGTTCTTGAATTTGTTAAGGGCATAGATGACTGCCGACATTTCCTTTTCTATCACTGTATAATTAAACTCAGCCCCTTGGAGATTTTTGCTGACACAATAGATTGCATTCTCAATTGCTCCTTCTTTCTATCCCAAGACAACTCCAATAGCATATTCTGATGTATCTATATGAATATGAAAAGGAAGCTCCCAATTAGGGCCTTTGAGTACAAGAGCATGGGTTAAATCTACTTTCAAATCAAAGAATGTTTTGTCACAGTACTCTGTCCACTAGAACTTAGTATCTTTAGTTAGGAGATTGTACATTGGTGTTGACATTTTACTTAAATATTTGATGAAACGCCTATAGTATCTTGCATGTCCCAAGAAACTTCTAACATCTTTTTACTTTATAGGAATAGGTAGATTGGTAGTCACCTCAATCTTGGTTGGGTGTACTTGAATTCCTCTTTGAGAGATGTAGTGGCCAAGGACTACTCCTTCTTGTATCATCATGAAGCATTTCTCACTATAATGGATAGATTATGGTCTTCACATCTTTGTAAAACCTTTCTTAGATTCTCTAATGCTTCTCCAAAATCAACACCATAGGTAGTAAAATCATCCTTATAGATCTTCATGCAATCATGTGAGATATCTGAAAATATACCGATGACTGCTCTTTGAAAAGTTGCATGTGCATTGCATAAACCAAATGGAAGTATTGAGTAGGCATAGGTTCCCCAAGGATAGGTAAAATTTGTCTTCTCTTGATCCTTAGGTACAATCTGTATCTGATTATAACCACTGAATCCATCTAGAAAATAAAAATATTACTTACTTACAAGGGAATCAAGTACTTGGTCTATGAAATGAAGGGGAAAATGATCCTTTTTGGTGGCAGAGTTTAGTTCCTTGTATTCAACACAAATTCTCCATTTACCTCCCTTTTTAGGAACAATCACCAATGGAGACACCCACTGGTTGTTTGAGATAGGGTAGATAAATTATGCATCCAATAATTTATGTAGTTCCCCTTTGACAATCTCCCTCAATGTAGGGTTGATTATCCTTTGTGGTTGCCTCACTAGTGTGCAATCATCTCTAATATATATCCTATGAGTACAGAGCTTGGGTTCCAATCCTTTCATGTCATGGTACCCATGCAAATGCACATCAAGATGGTGCATCTTCAACAGGTTTGTCAGGGATAGTTGTTGCTCTCGACTCAACTTGTTGTTAATATTCAAATGTTTCCCTTCTGACACTTGCACTTGTGTGGTTAACTCAATCATTGTTGTTTCATTAATTCTTGGCATTTTTAGTTCATGTGGCAACAATGTATGAAGTATATTAGTTGTTGCAGGAAGTTTAGTTGTAGGAAGAGCGGGCAGAAGTGTCTTCATTAGACCTATAGAACCAGATTCTTGAGTGGATGGTTCTTCATGTATCTCACAATGGTTCTAAATTATGTGGGACAACACTTCATCTTCTTCTTGAAGCTGCATGAATGGACTTCTTCCTATCATCATGAGTTGTGCCACTAAATTGAATTCTTCGGCCTCTTCTCCAACATGTGGCCATATGGGGCTATCCATATCATGGGATGGTTGAGCAAGAGGGTAGAGAACAAGCTTTTTGGTGTTTTTCCCATTACAGTCATGTCCCCTGACCAACATCCAATGTAAGCATTTGTTGTTCCTATCCATGGCCTTCCTAGATTAATGGGATACCCGCCTAGTGTAGCTTTAGGAGAAAGAACCATGAAATCTGTTGGGTACTCCCAAGAGTCTATAGTTATCACAAGGTCTTCTACTATACCATCTAGTTTGACAGTGGAACTATCAACAAGCTATAGGACAGTAGGATTAGGTCTCATGTTTGCAACATTCAGTTGTTGCAAACATTTATTGCTGCCCTCAAGTCAATTAAAACATTCTTTATTTGGATCCCATTTATAACAACTCCTACCACAGGACTACCTGGGTCAGTGTATTTGGGAACAATAACTTTCCCAAGCATGATATTTGCTAACTATCCCACCACATGAACAGTACTGGGGTCTTTCTTTTTCCTACTTGGATTTTTGAGGCATGCTTCCTTGATTGCTTTGCCATATATAGAGATATCTTTTATGGCCTGAAACAAAGGTATCTTGACACATTTATGTTTCAATTGATCTAAAATGTCAAAGGTAGTTTCCTCCTCTTCCTTTTGTTCAACAACTTCTAACCTTTGAGGAAATGGTGGATCTTGATCAGTCTACTAAACTGGCTCAGGATTTTTAGGCACACTTGGCTGAATGAGAACATTCTAATGCTCCTCTTCTTCCATAGGGAGTTCAATGATGATGGGAGTGGAAGGATCTAGCAAATTGGTAAATCAGATGGATGTCACTCACACTCACAACATATGCAAGGAATTGATTAGGATCTACAGAGTAGACTGGTTGTTGCTATGGTTTTTTATTTGGGTAAGGTGTGGACTGGGTTGGTAACTCAGTGGGTCTAGGTGTGCTTGAGCTTGAGCTAGTAGGGGGAGGTATTATGGCAGGCTGTTGAGGCTATGGAGGTGGTTGCATGTAACTATTTGTTTGATTGGGCCATGGTTGTCCTCCCCTCCATTGGGATGTCTACTTCCAATTTCTTGGAGGTGGTTGCCAATTCCCCTATAATTGTTTCCAATTCCCCTAATATTGTTACTACTAGGGTGGAGAGTTTTGGTGATTGGGCCAAGTATTTGGAGGGTTGTTCCAAGGTTGAGGTGGATATCCTCCATAGTTGGATGGATATGGGGGTTTCCATTGGTTACCAAATGCATAAGAATTGAAATAAGGCCCAAAAAGAGATAATGGATCTGGTGGCATACCTTGTCTTGGAGCCCATGGTCTCCTTTGTGCGATGTAGTATACTTGATCATCATCACCCTGGATTGGCTTGAACTTAGGTGGGATCTGCTTGCTATCAATGTTAGCTACCATTTTGCATCTGCAGTCCTTCTTTTGTCTACAATGAGGGCAATATTCTGCCAACATTGCCTCTGCCTCCTCATGTTTCTTCTTTGCTTGAAGTGTATCCAGCTAAGTAGCCAAATTTTTTATGATGTATTTTTTTAAATCTACCAACAAGTGAGTAATCTTCATCCTTGAAACTCCATTGGTGGATGATTTACCCATAGAGGATTGGTAACCTCTTCCTTTCTTTGAAGCTTCCCTAGAGTAGTTCTGACATATCTTCTTAATATCATCCCAAGGAACTTGGGTGATATCTCCTCCTCCCATCAGGTCCAAAGCATCAATTCAGTTGTCATTGATCCCTCTAAGGAAGAGAAACTTTTGAGCCTCTTCATTGATTGTATGATGTGGAGATTTCTGCAAATAAAACATAAACCTTGAAATGTAATATTCCTCCAAACTCTCATCTTCCTTTTGTTGCATCCTAAAGATGTCATCTCCTCTCATATCACTACCCCTACAATATTCTTTTTATTTCTCAAGAAAATTTGTTTTCATATCATCCCAAGTCTTTATAGTATTCCTACCTAAGCTCATAAACCATCTTAATGCAACTTCTTTCAAGGTGGTAGGAAAAACTTAAGCCTATGAGCATTAGTGGTATAGTCATAACTTCTACAGAGGATATCAAACTCAAACAAGAATGTGTTAGGGTCTTCAAGGACAAGCCCATAGAACTTAGGAAGGACTGAAGCAGGGATATTTTTGAGGTTTTCAACTTTATTCTGATGAGCGATCGGAAATGGAAAGGATGGTTAGTTGGGTCTATTTTTGTTTGCATCAGCCATGCCTGCTTGGTGGAGTTCCAAAGCAAGTGGATTCTCAATAAAATTTTGGTCTTCAGAGGATGTGTCAGAATGGTCAAATTGGGAAATGCATCAACAAAAGGGTGTGCCTCTTCTTCTTCGTCGTCTCTTGGTATATTTTGAAGCTCTTCTAGTTGAAATGGGTCATTAGGAAGGAATCTCCCATACGCATCTCTTCTCCTTCCTCTATGCATGCGGTATCAACTCAATATCGGCCAACTCACACAAAGAATTGGTGAAGAATATCAGATCATTATTTTCCTAGATGAAGGGTATGCTAAGAACAAACTTCAGAGATACTAAAGCAAGAAAGAAACTATCAATGACTCCAAATAACTTCCTAGTTTGACACCATCCCCGACAATGGTGCCAAAAAAGTTGGCCTCCTCTAATGGTTTAATAACTAAGCCCTTAGAGTTGTGACTTAGAGATTGGGTATCTGCACTAAGTAGCTATCTCACTCATCATGAAGGTGCATTTCATTGTCAATCCAAGGACATAAACTTGAAATGTGTCAGCACTGTATGTGCACTAGGATTCCATTGTAATCATCCATAAACTAGAAAAGAAACAGTGTTGGGAATAAAATGTTGGAAATAAATCAACTTAAACACTGAGCATAAATCAAGAACTATACCAAGCATCAATAATTGGACTGAAAATGAATGATGGAAATGGAAATTCCAGCAAATAGATAGGAAACTACTTTGTCTGCCTTGGCTGCAGGAATAGTCACAAAATAGAATTTCAGTGGCTACATGAACAAACAACTGTTGAAATTGAAACGAACTGCTAAACAAAAAATGAATTTTAAACTAAATATTTGGAATTATCAACAAGTGGGCCCCCTTGAGAGAGTTTCCCTTAAGCTAACTCAAATGTAGCAACTCAGAATATCATATTATTTCTTGAAAACATGATTACAACATATCAACAATATAACTGTATTACTAAAACTGGAAAATGTAAGTACAATCTCAGAACATCCAACCTTATGAAAAGGGGCATCTAACCATTAGTTATAGAGAGAAAAACTACTAGCTAACCCTAATTACCTAGGAAGTCGACTCCATCAAAATAAGAGGATGCTACTTATTGAAAGCATAGAAAAAGATGGAGGAAGTTATGCATGCACCAAATTGGTCAAATTAGACTTGCTCCAACAAGAATCTAGTACAACACACTCCCTAGAATTTCTCAACAAAAAAATATGACTATTAAAAAGGTAGTTACAATCTTTTACTCAAACTAGGAATTTCCCTCCATTGATAGTTTTCCCTCCTTTGACCTTTTAATGACCACCTTTTTATTCTCTTCGCAACTAACCAAATGGCAGGAGTTTCTCCACTTTGCAAGCTTCGTTGACATCAACATCTGCATAATGATATTAGCACGCACAAACAATTGCATATCCAAAATTACCTTAAAGTAGCATCCATTCAATCCACGTGTAAAATTAACATAGATAATTCACATAGCATGTTAATGTCATTAAAAGTCACAAGGATAAACTTATGCCCAAGGTCTATGGTTTTAAGGAAATATCATGGAAAATTTCAATAACCAAGTGCCAAAATCTATGATAGAAACAAAAAATAGATAATAAACCCTATCAAAATTGAGCCATTAATTGGACTCATCAACATGTACCCAATGAGCCTTTGGAGAAGGCTTCCAAGTAGACTTGGTGAAGATCATCATAGATCAAATCAATGAAGACTTTGTAGAACTCAACTGAGAGCCCATCCACACCTGGTGATTTTTCATTGCTCATTTAGGTGATGGATCTCCTAATTTCTTCTTTAGAGATACAGGCGGAAAGAAGGGTGCAGTCTTTCTTGGATAGCTTAGAGGGGATAATACCTTTGATTAGATTCCTGGCATCAACACATTCTCTCCCATTTTTTTTTTATTTGAAAAGCTCTTGGTAAAAGAGGGAGAATTCACGCAGGGTATCATCTTGATTAGAGATGGTAGCACCATTAACAAAAATCGGGTTCATATGCTTCTTCAAGCCTTTCTCTTTAATGTAGTTGAAAAATAATTTTGAACCTTTATCTCCATGATTCAGCCAGTTGAGTTTGACCCTAAATTTTTGAATCTTGCAACCTCCTAAGAGAGCTCTTGGCTTGATTAAGAGAATCATACAACCTTTCATCCTCATGGGATTGCTAGATACCAGTTTCAAAAGCAAGGAGGGTGTCCTGGAGGAGGTTCTCCTCCCTCCTCCTATCCATGGCTCTCTTCTTACTAATGGTCTGAAAAGTGATTCCCCAATATTTTACTTTTTGATTCCACCTCACAATAGGGCTAGCATCTCTAAACACCCATTTTTTTATCCCCCTCAGGGTGCTAATGGCCTAAATACAGTCTTGGTCTTTTAGAAGGTTGGAGTTTAAAATGAAATTATCCCTACTTTTGGGATAGATTTTGACACCACTATTGTGGAAAATCCTGGCCTGGATCAGGTGATGATCAAAAAGAGTATAAAGATACAACGACACCTTATTGCCATCATTAAGGGGTTCAAAACTAAAAAAGTCTCTATTGGCTTAAAATCTATCTAGCTTGCAGTAGATTCTATTACCACATTTTTGTGCATTACACCATTTGAACCAGACACTATTACTTTCCTTCTTCATGCCCTCCAATGGATCTTGGACATTGAGTTTATTTCTCAGCCTAGACCAGTAATTTTTTTCACTGCCTTTCCATTCCATGTTCATACCACCTATCCTATCTTCCTGGATCTCAATCATGTTGAAATTTCCACCTATAAGCCATGGGACCTCGGGGAGATTGGCTAACCACTTCCACAGCTCAATACTCCCAATATAGTCATTAGGTGCATAAACTGAACAAACCCCAAATTTAGAGTCTCCTATTTGGAAGGTGGCCCAAACAACCCTGTTACAAGGAGAAATACCTGAATCAGTTAGGAAGGGTTTCCACTTATTAGCCATTAGAATGGAAATGCCACCTCTTCCCAACTCATGTTGGGAGGAGAAGGAGGTAGAGTTTCCCTAGATGAATTTCAAGTTGGTCTCAAGAGAGAACCCAACTGCCTATGTTTCTTGGAGGAGCACAAAATATTTGTTATGATCCAAATTTAGAAATATCCTCACCATGTATTTCCTGTCTGTGGATTCTAGACTCCTAACATTCCATGAAGTGTAGTTAATTATCATTAGCACCATTCGAGGGATGGGCTCTTTGGTACTCTTGAACATCTCAAAGAATTTTATAGCAATCTCTTCACTCTCCAACCTTTTGGGGGAGGGGATAGCCAACACAATGCTGGTATTTTTCCTCTTTCCCTTAGTGACTCCTACACTATTTTTTTTTATTGCAAGCTTAGATCCCTTTTTTCACCCTCTTTTCCTAGGCTCATTGGAAGGGGGAGTGGCATTCTTGTCTTTGTCCAAATCCATTTCCTTACTACTGACTTTATTAGCCATGGGACCAAGTTTAGCCTCACTAGTGGAAGCATCAAGACTTTTAGGGAGCTCCTCATTATCAACCTTGCCGATATCACCTACAGGTTCACTAGTTAAATTGGGGGTATCTTTAGATCCTTTGGAATGGACAATTTTATTTACAAACCATTTTCTTACCATATTAGCAAGGGATTCAAGTGATTCATCTAGTGGTGGAGAGTTAGTAATTTCACCATTGTTGGGAAGCACCACTTTATTTATCTCAGGAGTTCCTTTTCCAGAAGGTTTTCCATCTCTAGAGGATTGAACCTCTATAGGAAAAGCTTGAGAAGAATCATGCATGGTTTCCCCAAATTTGGGAATAATAGTTTCTTAATCAACCAAAACCCCATTGACAAATGTTTTGATTACTTCAAATTTATTATTATTTTTGAGCATTTCACCTTTCTTTCTTAAATCCTCTAAAACTAATTGTTGAGCATTATTTTTAGTAAAAATAAAATTTTCAGCAGAAGACTTAGAAGCCAGCACATGAGCAAAGGTTGGGGTGATCGAGACATGGGGAGGCGAGGGGGGTGACAGGGGAGTGGGGTTGTCACCAACCAACTACACCACATGACCTAGGGCAGGCCCCTCACCACTCAATCTATTAATGGAGGATGAGGGGAAGGGAGGCTCACTAGACACAAGGGAATGAGAAGGGGAAGCCTCAAGAGAAGGGGGGCCAATGAGCAGGGTTAGCAGAGGATGCAGCTAAAGGGGTAGAGTTAGGGACAACAACACAAGCAGACAAGAGGCCCAAGCTAGGGATAGTAGAAGATGCAGCCACGGGCCTGCCATCCTGACCAACACCTGAGATTACACTTTGGTGGTGCCAGATGCTCCCTTAACAAGAAGACAATTATTTATTGGATGCCCCTCTTTATGAAAAAGATAGTATGCCCCCATACCACCAAGGAATTCCATGGGGCAAAGATTGAATTCATTCTCAAATTTTAAGCCAAAATTTTTAGGTAGGTCAATCCCTGGATTTAGTGAAAGGAGAACTCTAGCATTCATGTCGGGTAGTGTAACCCTAGGCCTGTCGACCTAGAGAAAATTACCAAATGGTTCCAAGAGTTGTAGAACTAGTGTCCACATGTCTTGAGGAATGTTTTTTATTAAGAGCCATCTTGGGCTCAAGAGGGCTAAAATCTCATCGGAATTAGCACCCAATGTTCATGGTAGGGCTCTGAACACCATTTTTCCTATGCTCCAGTATGTCTTCTTTAAAACTTTAAATTGCATTTCATGATTCTTAAGATAAATTAAAAACAAGCCTCTCTATATCATTCTACAGAGGGTAATTTGCACATTGAGTTTTTTATTCCAAATAGAGTTGAACAAGTTATCAAGATATTTCCTAGCAGGGAGGTTGCTAGGGTCAACTGCGGTGAAAAAAATCTCAACCCCAGACAACCTACCCCTTACACAGTTAATATGAATGAGCATATCAAGATTAGGAGAAATAACAGTGGTGTTAGGAGGGAACTTACCTTCCATCCCATCATTGGCCAAAGACACCTCCTCGATACTTACAGAGTTGAAAACAAATTTTTCCTTCTTTGAACAAACTAGAGTGTCAAAGGCCACAACATCACGAAAGGACATGGGGGCAGTAGGTGCATTATGGTCCCCAACCATCTTTCTAAGTTCTTCCATCGACAATGGAGGGGGAAGAATCCCCCTACATGAGAAAAAAACTCCACGCACTAGCAAACTTCAGGCCAGAGAAGACAATAGAGAAGAATCACAAAATAAAGCATACGAGCAAGAAAATAACACAAGAATCTAACCAAAAGGAAGACAATAAATGCTCCCAAATACTGAGGGGAGCGGAGGGGTATTACCTATGTGGGGAAGAGTTGAATCTCCCCCACAAAAACTGGTGACGAACCCCTTAGAGTCTGCCAAAAGTTGCAAAGCGATCGCTTTCCTTGTTCCCCACCAAAATTTATTTGAAAAGTGGGTACCATCAAATAAGAATAAGAGAGGGTGATGAATGGAAAACTGTATTCAAAACAAAGGATGGGTTGCATGAATGGTTGGTGATGTCATTTGGATTGAAAAACACTCCAAGCAATTTCATGAGATTGATAAATGAAGTCTTAAATTCATATCCTGGTAATTTTATTATTGTGTATTTAGATGATATTTTAATATTTAGTAAGACAAAAGAAGAACTCTTGTAGCATGTTAGAGTAGTTTTGCAAAGGTTGAAAGAGGAAATGTTGGTGAATTGGAACAAGTGAAACTTCATGAAAGAAGAGTTAGTTTGTTTGGGGTTTTTTGTTTCCGAAAGTGGGTTAAAAATGGATCCAAGAAAGTGAAAAAAATTGTGGATTATCCTTTGCCAAAGAGTATGTTTGAAGCAAGAAGCTTCTATAGGAAGTTCATTCAAAATTTTAGTGGGATTTGGGGCACCAATTACAAAAATATTGAAAGCTAATAGAAAAGAATTCGTTTAGATAGTTACAACAAAGAGAAGTTTTAATGTATTGAAGTTAAAAGTGACAAAGCAACCTGTGTTAGCACTCCCTGATTTAGGAAAAGAGCTCTAAATTGATTGTGATGGAAATGGGACAATGGTTGGGGGAGTCTTGAGCCAAGAAAGAAAACCAATAGCTCACTTCATCGAGAATTTAAATGAAGCCAAAATAAAATATTCTATGTATGATCATGAGTTCTATTCAATTGTATAAGCACTTAAGAAATGAAGACACTATTTGCTACCAAAGGAGTTTATGTTGTACACCAATCATCATGAATTAAAATTCATAAAAAACCAAGGTAAATTAAATCAGAAACATGTGAAGTGGGTTCAACTTCTTCAAAGTTATTCATTTGTTTTGAAACATAGAAGTGGGAAATCTAATTGTGCGACTGATGCATTAAGTAGGAGATGTTTGTTATTGAATGAGATGAGAGTAAATGTTGTTGGTTTTGACTCTATGTGTGAGTTGTATGAGGAATATGTTGATTTCAAAGAGGCATGGACAATGTGTAAAAATCTAATGGAGAGGGATAAAACTCCATGGATACAGTATCTTGTTCAAGAGGATTTTTTGTTTAAGGAGAAGAGATTGTGTGTACCTCATGGGTCAATGAGGGAGAATTTGATAAGGGAAAAATATAGTGGAGGTTTGAGTGGCCATTTTGGAGTGGAAAAAACTTTGGTAGAACTAAATGACAGTTATTATTGGTTGAGGACGTGTGCAAATGTAAAGAAGTTGGTGCAAGGTTGTAGATTTTTCCTATATGGGAGTGAGGTAAAATATAGGGTTTTATCAACCATTACTAATACTAGAGAGGCTATGGGAAAACATTAGCATGGAATTTTTTTCGGGATTACCACAAACACAAATAGGTAATGATTTTATTTTTGTTGTGGTAGATAGATTTTTAAGATGGCTCATTTTATACCATGCCAAAAGTGTAGTGATGCTTCCCACATAGCTACTCTATTTTTCAAAGTAGTTTGGTAGCATGGCTTGCCGAAAAGTATTGTTTCAAATTAGGACACCAAATTTGTTGGCCATTTTTTGTGCACTTTGTGGAAGAATCTGGTAACATAATTGAGATTTAGTTCAACTTACCATCCACAAACTAATGGTCAGACCAAAGTTGTGAATAAAAGTTTGGGAAATTTGTTGAGGTGTTTGCTAGGTGACAAACCAAATAAGTGGGATTTGACATTGGCACAAGTGAAATTTGCATACAATAACTTGGTCAATTGGAGTGTGGGGAAGGTTCCATTTTAAATTGAGTATGGGTACAACCCTAGAGGTGTTGATGAGTTAAGGGATAGTGCAGATTTGGGTAGAAAAAGTGTTTTCATGGAGGATTTTACCAAATATGTCCATGATTTGCACAATAAAGTGAAGGAGAACTTAGAAAAGAGTGTAATTAAATATAAGGAATATGCTAATATGCATAAAAGAGTGCAATAATTTCATGTTGGTGAGTTGGTGATGCCACATTTCCAAAAGGAGAGGTTCCCATAGCGAACGTATAACAAACTAAAGTGGAAGAAAATAGGCACGTGTAAGATTTTGTGAAAGTTTTTATTAAATTTATATTAAATTGATCTTCCAATAGGTATAGATATTTCCCCAATATTTAATGTTGTTGATTTGTATAAGTACTATAAAGGAGAAACAAGTGGATAGGGGAATATACAATCAAATTTGTAGGATGCATATGAATGGATACATCAATTGGCAAAGAAGGAGTTTGAAGAAATTGATCAAGTGATTGATTCTCACATAGAAAAAAGAATAAGAAGGAATGAGTATTGGGAATATTTGGTCCATTGGAAAAATCATGCAGTTGATGAGGCTTTGTGGGTTAGCACTTCAGATATGGTGAAGTATGGAATTATGATTCCAACATTGTCAAAATGTTCATGATTTGCACACTCATGAAACATTTTTCTACCTAGTTTGTTTGATGTAGGAGCATCCAAGTGAATGGTGGATTTATATCACCCAAAAACATTTAAATTTTGTTTGTTCATTTTAGTTTTGGTTTTCTCATTTAGATTTGCAATTTTGTTCGGTGGTAAATTGAGGAGGAGCAGGGTGACATTCTTGTCATTCCATTGACAAAATATCACAAAAATTATAACTAAAAATCAAAATGGTTATTTGGTAGTTGTTTAAATACAAAAATCAATTTATTTTTTTATCCATTAACTTCCCAAGCAGAAAAGAAGAGTTTATTCATATTAAGTGTGGGAAAAAAAGAATAAGGAGAGGTGTTGAAAATATTAGGGGGTGCAAAAGGAAGTGAAGAGACACGCTAGAAGGAAGGAAGGCCACAAGGAGAAGATGAAAGGATTCACACAACAAAGGGAACTGAATGAGGCTATGTAGGAACGAAGAAAATATGCACAGAAGATGAGAGAGAAGTGGTGTGAGGGGGAAAAGATTGCTACATAGAGGAGATAATATTACATAGAGGAAGTTGAGGGGTTTCATAAGGGAAAGGAGGTTGCACAAGGGAGAAAACAAGGCAGAAAATAAATGAAAAGGTACACAGGAGTGAAGGGAAGATAAAGAGTGGAAGAAAGATTGCTAGAAAGAGAAGAAAAAATTCTAGAGCTAAGGGTGCCTAAATAGAGAAATAAGCAATTAAAAAAATAAACAAGAAATTGTTGATTTCATAGTATTTGTAAACTTGTGATACCTTTACCACATAAATAAAATGGGATTTGTAACTAGTTTTAACTGTGTGATTTTGAAGTTGAATGAGAATGTGTGATTAATTTTGTGTTGGTTGCAAAATTCATCAGTCTAATAAGACTTGTAAATTTTGATATTGTAGAAATGTAAAATATACTAATTGATCCTATACACCTGATCCTGATTTACTAACACCAGTTCATCATAAATCATCTCCCTTACTAACCATTTAATTGAATAATCTTTATTTGATTAAATTCATCATATTTCATCTTTTAATGAAATTAATCAATTTTATCTGATTAAATCATCATCTCCTATTAATTAAATAAATCATTTTTGTTTAATTTATCCTATAGTCCCTCTTTTAATTAAATAATTCATTTTATTAAGCTCTAAAGTCATCTCCTTTAAATTAAATAAATTAATCTTTATTTTATTTAAATCTAACACCATCCTCTTTAATTAAATAAATCAAACTTTATTTAATTAAGTCTAAAATCATTATTCCTCTCATTTTGATATATTTAAATCCTAAAATCTAAATCACAATGTCAAATCAACTAACTTCCATTAAAATTAATCAAATCATGATTAATGCTAACACTAATCCCTCAAATCCTCTAGATTTTGCAACTTGTGCAAGTAAATCAATTTAATTGATTTATAAATTCTTCCATTTCATTCAAAAAGGACATCAAGTTGGAATATTCCTCAAATTTGAAAATCTCCCCCCAAAAGGACTTTTCCATCCAACAAGGCATTAAAGGCCTCTTGCATTTCTTTTTCTTGAGCCAAGTGGTATTTAATTCATCTTTCATATCCCTCCAACATGTCACTTCTCCAATTTTGAATTTCCACCTAATTGCATTAATGTGCACATTCATCAAAATGTGCTCCACCTTTGTCCACTCTCATGTTGACAAGTGGCATTATGAGTTTGGTTGGTGTTTGATCCCACAATCATCCATTTTGCTTATTCTTCTATCTTTCTCTTCTATAAATAAAAGGCTCTCATATTGATTTTGGATCCACAACTTATGCAAACTTATCATCTTCATTGTTTGGAGCAATCTTCATCCATTTTCATAGTTTTTCATCATTTAATAGCTATGTTATCAAGAAATTTCACCAAGGAGAATCAATCTTCATCCATTGATCATCTTCAAGCTTGCAAGGAATTGGGAAAGGGCTATTTTCCACATCAAAATAGCACCAATTCTCCCATGGGATTGAGAGTTTGTTTGTTTTGAGCACGATTAGATAGCTTTTATTTGTGTTCTTCAAGTTATTTCTTGTTCTTGATATTTCAAATGAATCTTATGGGGAATGATGATTTAACTTGTATAATGGATTAATAATGTGTTTTTTGTTTGTGTTTGTGTAGGTCTAGGATCACCATTCACATTTTGGTGCTAGAAGGAGGGCGAATCTGAAGAAATTAACACATTTTTTCACTCAAATTCTACTATTTTTTGAATTTTTGTGTCTACAGGAAAGTGTACCACTAACAGAGTCAAACTCCACTGCTATCAGTCTAGCGGCACTATTTAGCGACACTATCAAACTTCAAACTGTGCCACTCAAGTCATCATCCTTAGGGTCCAGCCAACTCAAACTCCAAAGTCCGCCACTGGGTAAAATAGGGTCATAATCGCGCTCACTGTCCCTCCACAGAGTACCGCTGACTCGCTCCAAACTACGCCGCCATCATAGAATACACCATTGGGGTGGGGTTAAAGGAAATTTTCAAATCAATTTTAACATGCGCTTTTTACTTTTTATTACCTTTGACTTCTAAATGGTTTTTTAGCTATGTTTTCTGTAGTTTTAACTAGTTTTTGTAGGGTGGAGTGATTCAAAAGGAATGAGGAAACGAAAGTAAGGATTCTTATGGCATCATTATTCTATTGTATCAAGTCTTTTTAAACACTTTGGGGAGAAATTATAATCCCATTTCTAAGGACTTTGTCATCTTTAAGCTTTTTAGGACTCAATAATTTTTTTGGGCTTAAAAAGAAAAAAATAAAAGGGATTAAAAAGAACTTTAGAAACTTACTAGAGTTTGTTTTGAGGTTTTAAATTTGAACAAGCAATCTTCACATTTCAGTCTTGGTGCTTAAAAAGAATCCATTCTTGATTTGAAGGTTAAAATGAGCATGTGCTTTTTGTGTTTTGTAATCTCTTATCCAAAGTAATATCATTTAAAAGGCGTATGCACTTCTCTCGCACCTCACGATGATCTTGAGAATCAAAAGTATTTTGGTGATATTAAGTTGCATAAAATATTGCCTCCACACTTCAATTTGGATTCTTAAAATTGAACAAAGCTTGCTAGTGTGAGTGGAGTATATCACGTGTGTTCTCTAGACCGATCGAACTACGGATGTGCTTGCTCACTTTTGTTTACCCTTAGAGGGGCTTGCCTAAGAGACACGTCCGAAAGGAGAACTTGAAGGTGATTCCAACCATTTTTTCACTCAAGCTGGTATGTAAAAGGATAAGACTAAATCGTCAAGTCCAATGGTATGTTGGCCTTAGTCATACAGTGTCTTTCAGAATGGGGTAGTACCTTAAAAAGTATAAGAGCCCCTCATAGGATTGATCAAAGCCTTTAGTGGCTTGTTGGACGATCGCAAGGTGCCATGTCCCTGATCACCCTGACTAAGAACCAATTTGTTTAGAAGCCCAAATCCTTATATATTTGTTGGTGCAAGAACGGCCGTTCTAAAGCCGCCCCACATTTTTGCGGTTCTTGGTAGAGATTAGAAGCATGCCATGGGAGTTTCATGGGTACTAAAGCTTGGTTGACCCATAGAAGTGAGTGTCATGGAGGGGAGCTAGTGTGGTCAAGCTTTTAATCATCCGCCAAGAACAAGCGTAGCTGGATTTATCCAAGTGGGGATTCAACAAATATTGTCTCTTGACTATCCATAGGGTTGTGCATTTTCTTGGAATCAAAACACTTTGCTTGGATCTAAAACATTGGAAAACAAACATTCAACCATGATCATCAAATTTCAAACCCTTTAGAGGAAGAAAATACCTTTGACAAAATCCAAGTGCTATTGCTTGCCCTAGGGATTCCATCCTTAGAGGATTCTAAGCATTTGAATTTACATCTCAATTTTCTTTCACTAAAGTAAAAATTAGGAGACTATTGCCTTGATTTCCTTGATTTCCAAATAAGGGACTTTGTGGGATGAGAAGAAATTGGGACATTAGACATTTAGTTTGAAAACCTAATCAAAAAAGTGTTTGTGGTAAAAAAACTCATTAAGCAAAGATAAGAAACAATTGGACCCCACACATTTTCTCTTCCAAATTATTTCCCGAAAGATCAAAATCTGAAAACCAAAGTCCAAAGGTCTTAGTCAAAAATCTCGCAAGAAACGTTTGTCGATGATTTACGAATTTAGAGAAACATTGACCTTCAACTTTTACAAACGTGCATCAAAGAACAATCCAAATTTGTATTCATTTTACTATTATCAAAATCCAAGTCTCTTTCAAAGGTTTGAGTATCTCACATAGGAAGTAATAGCATGTTCTTCAACACCTTGGTCTAGTAAACAAAGTCTCTCTAAGTCTCTTAGGATCAAAATCAAAACTCTCATCCATCCTTCAAACATCAAAATCAAAATCCACCTCACAAACAACTCTTGGAAATCTTGAAAAAATCCTTCATGCTAAACTTTGGGAAAATCCTCTTAAAATCAAAAAATCAAAATCATCTTGTTTGACTAGGTGTGTGTAGATGAATCCTTCTTTGCACACTTAGTTAAATTATCATCTTTTGGACAAGTTTACTCTAGGACAACATCTAACCTCTTAGAGTTTATGATTTCATTATCCAAATCAAATCCAATCAAAATCAAATCAAACCAAATCAAAATCAAAATCCAAAATCAAATCAAGCATCAATCCAAAGTCCTAAATTTTAGTATCTCCTTCAAGGTTTCCTAATAGTTCCAATCATTCACCAATCATCCATCTCTCATTACCTCATAACCATCCTTTTGATCCTTAAATATCTTAGACTTTCTTTTTTGTACCTAAAGTTTAGATCAATCCAAGGAATTAAAGGTTCACCTCCCATTCTTGAAAATTGATCCTCATTTTATGGTCCAAACTAGATCTCAACACAAGAAGAACATGGAAATGAACAAAGAAACATCCACTTCGAGTGACTTGAGTCAAATAGCTGCCGAAATAAATCCCATTGGGTCTAGCGATCCCACGCTCAATCTCCCTCCACTTCCACAAGATCATCAAGAAGAAGGTGGCCAATTGGAGGACATCACCAAAAATGTTTTAGGGATGAATCAAGATGAGATTATTAAAATGGTCCAAAATCCTGAGACTCACAAAATTGTCAATGCCATTATGAAACTCAACCCCTCACAATACATGCTAGAATTGACCAAAGAAGGGGCTAAACTCCCTTCTGATTTTGATGTAAGCACTATTGTGGAGAAGCCTCCCAGGATTATGTCGCTGATATCATCCACACCATCATTTCAAAGAATCACTCAAACCATCCTACAAATTGCATCATCCATTGCTCCAACTCAACCAATTGTCAACAAGGGGAGCTCATTTCTTCATGCACTACAAACACACCCCCTTGTCAACAACCAAGACTTGGATGCAAATACCATATTGGGTTAATCTATCCCATTGAATCCACTACACCCATACGTTTCACTCACCTTTCATGACCCCAATGACCCATCCTCTTTTCATGCAACACTGACATATCCTCTCAACACACAAACATCTCTCCCTATGACTTCGTAAGGAGAAGGTGGGCTATTTGGAGAAGGGGGAATCTTTGAACCCTCATCATCATATTTTCCTCAAGGGAACACACCACCCATTTTTCCACCACTACCACCTTTTCCATTAACATCCATATCACTCCTCAGTTTAAGGATCCCCCTTTACCAACAATCAATCAACATAATCAAAACAACCCCCCAATCATAAATCAAAACATCATACCAAATCCTCTAATCTTGCCATCAATATGCAAACAACAGATGGAAACCATCCAAGCAACCCAAGCAATCACTCACCATCCATAAACGTGGTCTCTTAAGGACCAAGCATATCAATCACACCATCCACTACACAAATCCCTATCATCAATACAATGATACCTCTCATCACAACAAAAAAAACCATTCTGAATCTACCACCACCACCACCACCAAGACCAAATGTGGCCAACCAATATAAAATCACATTGCAAGCATCTCAACAAGCCTATCAAAAGGAACTTCAGTAGTTCCAAGCTCAATAAGCACAAAATATGCAAGTTGCACAACAAGTTGCTCAACAAGTGTAACAAGCACAACATGCTACCCAAGCTCAACCTTTGTTGTAACAACAACAAGCCACCTAGTCTTCCCAAGTTGTGCACGCAACTCAAGTTGCACAGGTTGCACAAGTTTCCCAACAAGCGTAAGCTCAAGCGTACACATAATATCAAGCCCAAGAAGCACAAGTGCAAGCATAGTATCAAGTTGCCTAGTAGTAAGCATATCAACAAGCCCTGCAATAGTATCAATCAAAACAAGAAGCATCCCAACTATTATCCCAATAACAAGCATTGTTGGCACAAAAACAGCAAGACCAACAACAAGCGTTGTTGGCACAATAGCAACAAGACCAACAACAAGAGTTTTTGGCACAATAGCAAATGTAGGCATATCAACAAACCTTGATCTCACAGCAGAGCTTGCAACAAAATCCCATCAACATACCCACCACTCCACCCATCACTTGAACAAATCTGCCAATTCAAAACACGTTCACTCCACCTCCCAATCTGCAAAACAACGTGATGACACAAATCAAATTGCTCTCGCAACAAGTGCTCAATCTCCAATCAGGGAAAGCAAGAAAGACACCAAGAAATCTGTGCCCCTATCCATTCGATAGGATCCTTGCAATGATACCATGCCCAAAGGGATTTGAAATCCCTAAATTTGACAAATATTGTGGGACGAGAAACCTTGAAGATCACATCAGGGAATTCCAAGTACATTGCATGGAGGTCGCATATGACGATACATATTTGATGCATCTATTCCATCGAAGTTTGGTTGGTCTTTCCATGGAATGGTTCTCTCTCCTTCCTCCTGGAATAAAAAAGTTCCAAGAAATCGCAGACGCACTCATAAAGAACTATGCATTCAACATTGGCATGGATGTTAGTCTAAAGGAACTATTTGTGCTCAAAAAAGCTAAAGGGGAATTACTCGATTCCTTCTTGCAACGATGGCGATCCAAGGCCAATAGGAAAGAATGGATCATGCCAGAGGAACAACAAATTTGCACCATCATTGCCAACCTTGAGAAAACATTGTCATTCCATCTTAAGATGCAATGTATCACCACGTATGACCATTTGATCCCCAAAGAGCTCAATATCGAATGAGCCCTTATTGCACAAGGTGGGACACCCACATATCCTAAAAAATGAGACAACAACCCTTCCACTAGTTATAACGAAAAACCTCACACTTGGGAAAAAAGCATAAATGTCACTAATGATGGTGTGGTGGATGCAAAGGTCATAATCAATGCTCCAAAATAAAACACACAATCATACTAACAACTACAAGGCCACAATCAAAACAACACGCAAACCAATGTGGTATCACAACAACCACCCAATAATCAAGTCAAAAATTTGAATAATCAAGGGGGACCACCCCCGCGAAACAAATATCCCCCCAAGTGAAAATACACTGCTCTTGGGGAATCAATTGAATTCGTCATGAAGAAACTAGTAAACAAGAATCTCATCAAAATTCCCACTTATGAGAATTATCAAGAACCCCAAGTGAAACCACCATGGTACAATGAAAATCACCTTTGCAATTTTCACAAAATCAAGGGGCACACCACAGCCAGTTGCATGAGGCTAAAAATTTTGATCTAAGACCTCGTCGATGACAAGGTCATAAACGTTGAACAAATAGCTGGAAATCAAGACCTTAAAATATACACGAATCTGATGCCAGATCATAACAAAGGGAAAAACCATGGAAAGACTAAGTATGCTAATGTGAACCATGTGTACGATCATGTTGTCGCATCCCTAAACGAATGGGTCACTATTGTTAAAATCAAGGGGGCCAAAGCTGATTGTGGAGTCACCACACGACAAAAAAGTTACCATTGTTGGGTCATCACAGCCATCTAGGGAATCCACCTCCAATCAGAAATATGTTCCTAATGGCTACAATGTCTTAGACTAGCTAAAAAGAACCCCTGCTTAAATCTCCATCATGGAGTTACTGAAGATTTCATCTGCGCATAGAAAAATCCTTGAGGAAGCATTGGCTTCATCTACCATCTCTATGGATCTTGATGCTAACCAATTCCAAGCTATGGTCAAACACATCACCACCCCAAGTCTTCTAACATTTTTCAATTAGGACGTTCCCACCCAACCATCTCATAATCGTGTGCCCATCTTGAAGTACTGGTTCATAAAAACAAAGTCAAAAAGGTCTTGGTCAATGGGGGTGCAGGTCTAAATATCTATTCACTCAAACTAATAAAGAATTTTGGATTCTCTAAGGAAGCCATTGAAAAAGGGAAAGGTATCACAATTAGAGCATATGATGATTAGGCAAGAGTGTCTCAAGGCACTATGTAACTCCCTATTCAAGTAGGACCAACCATCATGGAAACCACATGCCAAGTACTTGACCTTGATTTTCCTTATAACATTCTCTTGGGGCATCTGTGGATCCATGGGATGTAGGCTGTCGCATCAAATTTTCATCAATGCGTCAAATTTCCATATCAAAATCAAGAGGTCACGATCCACGGTGATCTTGAGCCCTTTGCTTACTACAAGAACCTAGAAGTAAAATACTATAAAATCCCCCAAGTGCCAAAGAATTATGAAGGCCCTACAACTCCATATGTAGACCCAACTAATTTAGCCTCCACTTCTGAGACAATGACACTTGCCATTCCTCATATCTTCGAAATCAAGGTCATTATCCAAGACAATGGGTGTGGGGATTACAAAATGAAGAAAAGTGCTTTAGGGATAGGAGAGTTACCTCAATCTCCTAGGTCTCATGGGCAACCCCAACCAGCTGAAACATCATCCCAAACCTTTAGAGCAGACCCTTCAAGATTCAGATGTTGGGGAGATCTAAGTTGGGAAGTGGTAGATGAAAGAAACATATCAAGCTTGTTGTACCAAGATGAAAGGCTCGTGCCTGATCTTCCCATGGACAAGAGCAACAAAGGATTACAAATGATGCTTGGTATGGGCTATAACAGAAAAAAGAAACTTGGATAGAACGACAACGGTCTTCTAGTACCTCTCATTTTGGAGAAGCGTATGAGAAATCTTGTCCTCGGATGTACCCCTCCAAAGGTGACCATACTTGGCAAAGGTGCCCTGGTTAAAATAGTCAAAACTCCCCCTCAGTTATCAACAGTTGCCCTTCAATTACCAGTATCCACAGGTTGAGTCATAGATAACTTTACCTTTGGCATAACTGGCATATGTAGTAGTGATGATGAGGATCCTATAACTGACTTACCCATGCTTTTCGAGGATTTCTCCCTTCTCCTGATTAGTACCCTATCTTTTGAGTCAAACAACCAAACCCATGAGATAAACTTAGTCTATCCCCAACTCATCGATTACGACCAACAAAGACCACCAATTTTGGACACATTCAAAAATGATGAGGCGCTCTTGAAATTCATGGGATTATGAGATACTATACCATGTGGAGATCACAAGGTTCAGTTTGACATCATACTGGAAACACATGCCTATTACGGGGAAACTATTGAATCCTTCAGTCACAAAAGTGAAAATCTGAGAATAATCTCTAGGTCTTTGAGTGAAAACCACATTGTGGCACTCTCTGACCCAAAAATAGTAAAAATAAAGGATGCATCCAATGGAAAAAACCCCTTTAAGGCACCGAAGGATGAAAGATTCAATCTTCCCCTCAGTGCTATTCATCAGGAGAAGTCAGCAGTCTTAGCAGAGACATACAATCCAGTCAACTTGGGAATAGAGGAAACACCACATATAACCTTCTATGCAGAATCACTTCTGACAGAAGAGCAGGAACTCTTAGTTGTGTTTCTTAAAGAAAGAAAGAAAAACTTTGCATGGACCTATGCCGACATGCTTGGGCTTGATCCAAAAGTTGTGGTTCATCACCTAGCTGTATATCCCAAAGCAAAGCCAGTCAGACAAAAGCTAAGGAAGATGCATCCCAAGATTGCATTGTTGGTTAAGATGGAACTACAGAAGCTCCTAGATGCGGGATTCATACGGTTGATTGATTATCCAAAGTGGGTCTCAAATCTTGTACATGTTTCAAAGCCCACTGGGGGCATTCGCATCTACACGAACTTCAGAGACCTCAACAAAGCATGTCCCAAGGATTATTTCCCTCTCCCAAAAATTGATATGATTATGGACATGATGATAGGACATGAGATGCTATTGCTAATGGAAAGATTCTTGGGATATAACCAGATCATGATAGCAAAGGACGACCAACACAAAATGACCTTCACTTGTCCATGGGGGACATATTGTTGGAATATGATGCCATTCGGGTCGAAAAATGTGGGAGCTACCTATCAGAGGGCCATGACACTAATCTTTCATGATATGATCCACAAAACTATGGAATATTACATGGATGATATATTGGCCAGGTCAAAGAAACGTCGAGATCACATATCAGCTCTAAGGTCCATCTTTGACAAGCTAGAAAAGTACAAGGTCCGACTAAATCCAAAAAAGTGTCTTTGGAGTACAATCTGGCAAGCTCCTAGGGTACATTGTATCTATGAGAGGAATCAAGGTAGGCCCCACCAAATTCAAAGAAATCCTCAATATGGAGGCACCAAAAACATTGAAACGACAAAGAGGCCTACAAGGAAGACTCCAGTGCATCTATCGATTCATAGCACAACTAGCAGACAAGGCTATCCCATATTATCATCTACTCCACAAGGGGGTAGCATACAAATGGGATGAGAAATGAGATCAGACTTTCAACAAGATCAAGGAGTACTTACTCACACTGCCAGTTCTCATGCCACCAATTTCAGGCAAACCCTTGATTTTGTACATATTAGCAACAACAAGAGCTCTTGGTGCTCTCCTAGCACAACACGATGAAAATGGGAAAGAGAGAGATATTTATTACATTATTTGAACTATATTGAGACATGAGATGAATTACATGTCCATTGAGAAAGCTTTCTTAGTAGTCATGTTTTCTGCAAAAAAATTCATACATTACATGCTAGCACATCAAATAAAGCTCATTGCAAAGATATGCCTACTCAAGTACCTGCTTTCTAAAGAAACACTCATAGGGAAGACAACTAAATGGGTTATGATCTTGGCATAGCATGACATTGAGTATGTGGAATGCAAGACTATTAAAGGGAAAGCAATAGTAAAGAATTGGCAAAGGCACTGATATACTCAGAGAACCCACTTGTATCAAAGTTCCCTGATGAATCAATCTTCAACCTAAGTGTAGAAGATCACTAGAAAATGTACTTTGATGGATCCTACACACAACATGGGTTACGAGCGGGAATCTTCTTCATCACTCCACAAGGGAATTTCATACCTAAATCATACAAGTTTCCATTTCCATGCACAAATAACATCGTGGAATATGAGGCTCTTGTCATAGGGCTAAGGATTGCGGTACAATGCCAGATCATGCCACTCAAATTCTATGGATACTCACATCTCATAATCAATCAAGTAAATGATGAGTATCAAATAAAGGACGACAAGTTGACTCCATACAAGAAGTTGGTGGAAAGCCTCAAAGAATTCTTCATTGATATCACATTTGAGTAGCTACTAAGAGAAAATAATAGAGTGGCAGATGCCACGACAACAATTGGATCGCTATTGGATATCCCACGCAACATCCCAAAGCTAGAATTCCTTGTAGAGCAGCTTCTCGTACTAGCATTCGAGGTACCAAAGTCTAAATTTTTGTGCAAAATCGTTGGTCTCGATGATCCCTGGTATCATGATATATACACCTACTTGAGAATAGGAGTTTTCCCCTCCGATATAACCTCGAACCTCAAAAGATCCTTTGTCAAAATTTCATCCCATTTTGTCATCCTAGGAGATACCCTATACTGTAGAAGCATTGAAGGAACACTTTTACGATGCCTAAATGTTGAGGAAGCTTTGACCGCTTTAACCAAGGTACATAACGACATTTTTGGTTCACATTCAAGTGGTATGACCTTGGCTAAGAAATTGCTAAGGACTAGGTACTATTGGCCTACAATGGAAAGGGAAGTGCATGACTATGTCTGAAGGTGTTTGCAGTGTCAGCAACATGGGGATCTCATCCATGCACCAGCTCAGGAGCTCAACCCAATTGTCACACCTTGGCCCATTTCACAATGGGGGCTCGATCTCATTGGAAAAATCACCCCCACCTCATCCAATGGACATAAGTTAATCATCACTGCCAATTGAGTCCTTCACAAAGTGGGTGGAAGCCATCCCCATGACCTATATCATAGGAAAGTAGATATCCAAGTTCATTCTAAACTACCTAATTTTTCTCTATGGTGTCCCTCAAGCCATTATCTCAAATAATAGGACACCTTTCAAAAATTAGGATGTTTGCAACCTATGCCAAAAGTTCAAAATCCAACATCGCTTTTCCACTTCGTATTATCCCCAAAGAAACAACCAAGATGAGGCTACAAATAAGACCATCCTAAAAATCCTCAAGAAAACAGTCAATGATGTTGGTCATGACTGGCACCTATAGCTGAATCCCACCCTATGGGCCTATTGAACATGCATCTGCACACCAACAAGTTCCACCCCATTCTCCCTAGTCTATGGATCAGAAGCCATACTCCCCATTGAGATCGAGCTTCCATCCCTAAGGATATCATTGTAGAATCTCATCACAAATGAAGAATATCATGTATCATGACTGAATGAGCTAGAATTACTAGATGAGTGGTGCATGGATGCCTTAAACCATTTGCGAGTCTACAAAAATCTCCTCAAGAGAAGTTACAACAAGAAGATCAAGAGTCAAACCTTCCAAATCAGAGAACTTGTGCTGAAGGAGAATCAACAAAATGTTCCAAATCTAGATAACAAGGGCAAGTTTGAACCCAATTGGTTGGGACCCTTTGTCATCATCGCAAGCTATAAGTCAGGGGCATATCAACTATCCACACCTGAAGGCGAAACTCTGTAGGAGCCCATGAATAGCTCCCATCTCAAAAAATTTGATGCCTAAACTTTCAAGGTGTAAAACCAAAAATACAAAAAAAAATCAAAAAAAGGATTGAAAATAGTAAAGAGAAAAAAATCGTCCTCTAGTGAAAACCACTTCGGTGGTGCTTTGGGCAAGTACCTTGGTGAAAACTTGGCAAACAAGCACCTTGTGTAAATAAGCACTTTCCATCCACTAGGATCTCCATGGCTTGTTCTGCATCATCCATCTGTCACATTTCCATTGCATCCATCCATCACCCATCCGCGCCCGCATCATAGCTTGATCTTGTGTTCGCATCATGATCCCTCCAAAGTACTACTTGGCCCATTCCCAAGGTCAGTTTGTCCTACCTGTATCGGAGTAGTCTATTGCATTACGCTGGGGGCATGTTCTCATCGAATTGGATTCATGTATATTCTTCAAGTCTTCCTAAAATCAAAAAATCCAAAAATCCAAAAAATCCAAAAACATTCGTAAAATCAAGAAAATCCAAAAATATTCAGAACATATCAAAATCCAAAAACAGGTCAAAAAGTTGGTCAGAAAAAAGTCAAAAATAGAGTTATCTTGTCAAACTACGGGTCTCTGAGCTATGAATGTAGGCAAGGTTAATATTTGATCTTCCCCTGAGACACTTAGGTCAGTCCTTTAGGAGTCTGTCATAATAAACTAACAATCCATTTGCTCATATTTCATCAATAATCGAGTATGTGTCAGTCAAACTATGTGGTCTCTACGTGTATAACGTACGAAAATCTAATCTATTGATTAACCCCTGAGGCCCCTAGGATAGGTCTTTAGATTAGTCTATTGGTCAAAATCTTAGAAAACCCCAAAACATTGGAAAATTTGAAAACCAAAACATTTGCAAAACACTTTGAAAATACCAAAAACAGCCTCAAAACATTTCAAAACATCAAAAACATCCAAATATTTGAAAAAATCCATCTGTTCCATCTTGCTTTCACCCGCGATAAACATCACTCATAATAAATCATCATCACCCTCAACCTTTGGTAAAACAGCCAGAAACAAGTCTAGCAGGTTAAAAGTGAAAACTCAAAATGTCAAGGTCTCAAGTCTAAGTCAATAAGTAAACAAGTTGGTCAGCTCTTGATATTAATATCCCATCATCCAGTTAGTCTCATCATCATCTGATAACATCATTTCCTAGGATGCATCCTTCCTACAATGGACATCAACATCAAGCATCACCGTAGTTTAGTCTCGGCTAGCAGTATGAAGAACATTAGCTTGTTTGTCTACTTGATCTGTGTATTTTAACTTTCTTATTGTACTCATTTCGATGACCTCTCGATGATGTCCAAACAAAGGGATTTAGAGAGAAAGGAATGGGGCAATGATCATTATCTTTTTATCTATTGTGCTTGTTGGATATTCTTGTAATATAACCTCAGTTATGCTTACTTTGTTTGGTCTATAGGGATGGTTTTTTAGGTGTCTCGTTGACCACATAGGAAGGCTTTCCTTTCTATGTTTTGGTCTGAGATGTTTGGAATATCTGAACTACATTCTGAATAAGGTATCGTATGCCAGCTATAAACAGGAGTACTCCTATCTGATTGTCGAGTCAAATTCCATCACACTAGGTGCAATGCCATCCTGGTTCTTTATACCTTGATGCATCGTGCCTATGTGTGTTATCAAACATAAGGTAAATAGCCCTTTTAAAATCCCAATTCTTGATAAGAAAATCATCATCATTACCATCATCTCTAATAAAGTCTCGTAGATCATGGGCTTGTTGGATCCTCTTTTTATCATCTTATTTCTTTCGTCTTCTCTTCGCGCTAACATGGTGCCATGACAGTTAATAAAAAACAACGCTAATGCATCCATCCCGCATCCACAAAAAACTGTCAGCATATCATATCATATCATATCATATAGGAAACACTGATCATCTCACATGCATTGCATTTCATCATTTCATAATACAGATTGGTTATTCTAATCATCTCATAAACCATACATTTGCATTCATTGCTTGAATCATCCATACATCATCATATGCATATCATCTATTTACAATCATAAAATCAATCATCATTTAAGCATTAACATCATCATATGCATCGTCATATCATCATATAAACATTATCATATCATGTTCATCATCATGTCATCCATACATGCATCATCATATCATACATATTGAAAAGGATACTGAAAAAGAAAATGAATATGTCATAACATCTCATAACATATGTCATCATTCATTAGGTGCATAATATAGATCTGTTAGTCTAAGCATATTAAGATCATTTGCATATCATAACATGTGCATCCATTTGCATCCATACATGATCATCATAAAAAGTACATAGAAAAGATACTAAAAAAGAAATGCATCCATCCATCCACAAACATATACATAATCACTACATCACATCACACAAAAATCATACATCACATTGCATCACATAAAAACATACATCGCATTGCATCACATAAAAGCATACATCACATTGCATCATATAAAATAGAATCACACATCACATCACATATAGAACATCACATATAGAAAAGTAAATACATACATCCATCATGCATAAATAAAATAGGATACATCTCATATTGAATCAATCATACCATATATATCAATAATGTAATTGTCATGGTATAGAGAATTAGGATCAAATGTATGTATCAATCAATGTATACAAATGCCTACGGGGCTATAAAAAATGGAGCCCATGGATCTCAAAAAAAAAAGTGTCGATGATAAAAAAATGTGAGGTAGCCCTGATGGTTGCTCCCCTCACCCGCCTGTCTATTGGGTTGGTCCTGTCTCTGTCTTGTCTATTGTGAAAAATCCGGTACCTGAGCCGCTCAAGGCACTACCTAATAATAATGTACCTGATAGTACTTAGCCTCTCTAATAGCATCATGGTACATCCACGTAGGTACTCTTCGGCCCTATGTCACAACTACCATACTCTCTAGCTGCTAGCATTGTCCCACCTCCTATGCTAACTGCAGCTTGGTGGCCTATCTCTAGTGCATAGCCTGATCTCACTCCGCTGTGAGGGCTTGGAACTTTTTTCGGGCCTGGTCCCTCTCTATTGTCAGTGTCGAAACCTGTGCCTGGAGCTGTTGTATCAAAACATCCCTCTGATCTAGCTGAGGTGGTGGCGGCGATGGTGGCACTGGTTGGTCCCTCTAGGGCGGTTGTTGCGGGTCCCTAGGCACATCTCTCTGCTAATGCCCATTCCCCTAATCTCTTTGGCCTCATTGATCTAGAGGTGGCACCATTATTGATCTCCAAGTCTTATGCATTTGAAGTTTGTTAATGATAGCTAATTATTATTCCATCATTAATTTTATCAATATTAAGTACTAACTAGATACTTATGCCTCATTGGAACTTATTAACCATAGTAAACCTATTATTATTTACTTCAACATCAACAAGAGTCTCCAAGCTTGCACAACAATAGATTTGTAGTTTCAAAAGGTATACTTATCTTTTAAATGCTCGGGTATTGCATACTATACTAACAAATCAAGAATCAACAACTGAAAATTAGAAAGAAGAATAAGCTATTGGGCCAATCTATGGTTAACTTTGGCATGCTATTTACTTCCCATTAATTTTTCTTAAGAAAATCCTCCTTATATATATGTTTGCTAGATCCTAAATGCCCCTAAACCAGTATGAAAGCAAATTGACCTCTTATAATGAAATGTATTTAAATGGCCAAACCAAGAAATCCCTCATAAACGACACCTTGATAATAAGAAATTAATCCATTTGAACAAACCAAATACACATTCTATGTTCTTCATCACATCACCTTAAATAATATTTTCCACTATACTATTTTTTATTTTTTTTATATTAAAAATAATTCTTTGTGAGTTGAAATCATTTAAGCTAAATAGTTGCAATGTTCTAGATATCAATTAAATTGTCACTTTTTTGGATGTTCTCCAAAAAGGAGCCTCTTATTTGAGAAGGATTCATTCAAAAATAAAAATAGGAACCATGTTCATGTTAAGGAGGACTCCATGTCTTATCCCTATTGTTTGTGTTAGAATTTGATTATTTTTTGTCTCTCGAGGGTGCTTCCTAATCTAAAGGTTGGACATACATCAATGATTAATGTTATTCAAATCACCAAGAAAAAACCTTTACCCCTTTTGGAAATAACAATACATACTATAAAATAAGACTTTGTAATATCCTTCTTCAATGTTTCTCATCCAGTTTTTATTGAAAAATATGAAATAGACTAGGGTTAGGATGACTTTAGTCTTTAGAAAAAAAAGAAAAAAGTATGAATAGCTTTATATTGATGATCTAATCCCAACTATTGATTCTTTATTGTAGTGTGTTTGGAACTTGAATAGATGGCATAAAAAAAAATTTTTTATAGCTAGCCAACCATGTAACGAGATTCTCACATGGGACAACTTAATACAAAGAGAGAAACAAGGTATTTTGCATTGTCTTATGTTGTTCCAAAATGAAACTAAAGAAAAAAATAAAAAAAATGTACTTTTGTGTAGATTACATGGTCCTTCAAGAAAGGAAAATTTTGAATGTCCTCTTAGCACACTCTCTTCTACTCAAACTTATGGACTAATCAAACTACCTTCCATTTTAACTCTATGATTTTGTGGACTATTTTAAATTTCAACTAAATGAATATTTGGAGTACCTAATTAGAGAGAAATAGATGAAAATTTTAAAATAAATCTCAATTATTGGATCGATTTTGAGTACATAATAGATTCAAATTAGGGGGACTTATCTTGCTCTATATAAATAGACAATCTTAATGTCATAATGATAAACTCTTTGATTTTATAATAATAATATTTTAAGGAATCATCAAGAAGACATGTGCTCCTTCAATTGTTCTCATGCTTTTATGGTCTCCCTCCATTAAAGGTTGGTTTAAAATTTTAAAAATGGGTTTTACAAAGGTAATGAGGGGTTGATACGATATAAATGCATCATTTATTTAGATGTATGCTCCTATCTCTATCTAGTAATGTAACAACTTGGAATTAAAACAAATAATGTGCATATGAATTTGGAATCCTGCATGATTTACAAGTTACTCATATTCATGGTATCATTCATTTTTTCTATAGGCATAAACTCTAAGATCTTATTGAAAAAATTCTACAAGCCCTCAAGTCTTTTTGACATAAAATTTGTTTGTCTCATTTTTCATAAATTATATTCAATAAATTATTCTTTTTTTAATAGAATTTATTGTCAAAATTAATAAAGAGGTTCAAACACAGTAGTTTATATTTGGTGAAGACTTGAGGCAATATTAATTTGGTATTACAATCATCTATATGCTATTAAAAATTTATAGCAGGTACTTTCTTTAAACCTTAGCTTTGGAACTTATGTTCCATTTTTTTAAAGTAATGAAACTATATAAACAAGTTAATTCATCTATCCTCAATAAAAGATTATAATTTAACATTACTAGTGAAAATCATTTTTATCTCCCTTGAAGGATGGACACCAAAAATTTAATGTAGACCTATTGTGATGAGAAATAAATAGGCTCTAATAACAATTATTGGGAAATTCAATCTTTATCCAAATATGACTTCAATGGATGAGATATAACACTTGAATACTACAACATGACAATTTGAAACTTATAGGTAAATCTAAAATTAAGTTGCCTTAATATGGAGTTACCATGACTAGATCCATCTTCTCTATGATGCCAAAAATCAACCAACATAACATGCTTATAAATAGTACCTTATGTGAACTTATAACAAAAATATATAAATAATGACATCAACATAAGATAGTAGTGATGAGGCACAAATCAAAAACATAAGAGCATCACATAACATAGGATTTACATGGAGAAACCCTTGCAAGAAAAAACTCCGCCAAGAAGAGAGGCCAAGTATGCATTATCATCAAATAAATGAGATTATAATAAATTCAATTTCATTCTCCTCTTTGCCTCCAACATATCAGCACCTATGTACTTGTGAACAACTTCCTTATAACTCAACTTGTCCTTATTCCTGTAATGAAACTCTACATTCAACCGTTGATCATGATTTCTACATCCAAGAAGCTGATTTTATAGACTTGTGAAGGGGTCTAATACACCAAACATGGTGTCTAAAAGATGACCCTTCATTCTAAACATATCCAACCCTTGGATTACCTCCTTAGAATACAAAAGGACACTAGTTTTGGCTCTAGTACTTTCCCTCCAACTTGAGCACTTGAACTTAGAAAATAAACATTACATTAAATGAAATAAATGATGGAATACCAAGAGACACCTATTGCCTATTTCCAAGGACCCACTTGGATAAGACCAACATTCACTCATTTGTTCTTTTCCTTATATTTTACAATCCCATTCTAGGCATCCACATGTAGGGAAAATAATATTAAATAATTATATTCACAAGTCACCTTTATTGGTGCTAGTGAAACCCATCACCCCTTATGAATGTAATAAAAATAATGGTGAGAATAAATATTAAAAATATTTTCCCAATACACCCTAAGTACCTAGAGATACTTTCCAAGTATGTTGGATCCATGCAATATGACATAGGATTTAAAAAGTAGATGGCACCTAAATCCTAACATATTCTTGTGTATTTATCTTTGTCATAACAATGGGAAAATTTGAATGGAAATTAATTCAAGGTATATCACTATTACCAATGATAATGTGATACAAGAGTATCCTAGGTGTAAGAGAAATCTTGAATCAACCAAAAATATTCTTTCACTTTTTATTTGTCAATTTTCTATAACATTTGAATCATCATCTAGGTACTATAATTCCTACTACATTCTATTGAAGTTACATATTTCACATTGTGGTTGGGAACACATGTTCTCCAAAGATGTGGAAACAATCCATCCAAATTCTAGGAGAATTCTAATCACCTTAAGTAATATAATCTCTAGAATTACTACTAGGCATAGCAAAATTTAACAATCAATTTCACTATTTAGAGCTCCTCTTTGCTATTGGTCAAACTTTCTATGAGGAGTTTCACATCTGCTTCAAATAGTCATATTTTCTAGGTACCTAAGGTTTCTCATACTATGGAGAATAATATTCCTACAGAGAAAAATATGTTATAGAGAGTGGGTCACATAGGTGAGAAGGGTTTAAGAACTATGAAAATAAAAATCCTTATTGAGGGGATAATTGATTGTAACCTTGAGTTTGAAATTTGTGAATATTGTGTTTGTGGAAAGTAAAAGCATTTTTTCTATTTTATTGTAGTTTCTCATAAATTTTCTTGGGTATTGGAATTGATAAATTCTTATGTTTTATGTTTTATTATTCCTTCAATTTCAACATCTATTTATTATATTTGTTATTGGTAACTATGATAGAGGGACATGGGTATATTTCTTTAGGAGAAAACTATAAGTATTTAGTTAGTTTAAAGAGTTTAAGGCTCTTGTAGAAATTAGACTAAAAAAAATATTAAGATTTTGGGGACTAATAATAGTGGTATTTTTTAATAGGTTTCACAAGAATCATGGAATATAAATACATAAGACAACTCTATACACTTTTCAACAAAGTGGAGTTTTAAAATGAATGAATAGGACATTGGTGGAGAGGGCTAGTATTATGCCTAGTGGGCTCCATCTTAGAATAAAATTTTTGGGTAGAAATGGTTGATATGACTTGTTACCTTGTAAGTCTCTTGTACATACACTTTTGTCAATAAAATTCATATGGAGGTATGATCAATAAAAATTCTTTCATTGAGACATCTTAGAGTTTTTAGTTGCGAGGCATATTATCATGTTCCTAGGAATAAGAGGTCAAAGTTAGAGAAGGTCATAATATATATTTTCATTGGTTATGGTAATGGTGTGAAAGGGTACAAGCTTTGGGATCTTTTTGGCTAAAACAATTTTGTATGGAAATTTTTTTATCTTGATAAGTTAATACTTCTTCCACTATATTCTAGCCATAAAAGGATGAGAAAAGTATGTGGTTCAACTACCCAAAATGACTGTAAAATTTGAACAAGAATCCCATGAAGGATTTGAAGAAGAGAAGTGTTCAAATATTTTAATGAGTTTTGAAGAGTAGGTAGAACCTCCACCTATACTCTTAAGGAGGTCCACTTAACACAAGAAACAACCAAACAAGTATAGTCCTATCGATTGGAGATCTATTTTTTCTTTTATTATTAATAGTAATGAGCCTACAAATGTAAATAAAGCTATGGGTATGAATGATGTAGAGTCTTAGAAAGTGGCCATGAATGAAGAGATGTTTGTGTTAAAGAAAAATGACACATAGGACCTATTGATTATACTCGATGGACGTAAACCTATTGGATGCATATGGGTGTTCAAAAATTAATTTGGTTCAAATGGTAGTGTTGAGAAGTACAAGGTGAGATCAATTGTTGGGATATTCATGTGCTAAGGGGATTTATTATGGTTTTATTTTCTCCCTAGTTTCTAAGTTGACATCCATTTAGTTTTATTATCTATTGTAGTAGCATTTTATATTTAGGCTGAGTGGTTGGATGTGAAGACACATTTTATTCATGGTGATTTGGATGAAGATATTAATATTTCATAGTTTGAGAACTACATTAAAAAAGATAAATAAAATTCGGCTTGTAAGTTGAAGAAATGTTTTTATGCTCTCAAGAAATCTACTAGGATAGATAGTACAAAAATTTTCATACATTTTTATTTGGATTTGAATTTATAGCATCCAAATTAAATTGTTGGATCTATTATAAAATGGACAATGTTGCTTCCTTATTCTTACATTACATATTTATGATATGTTATTTTTGAATAATAAGAAGGGTAGGGTTTATGAGTTGAAGTCCCATCTTTCAACAAAATTTGAGATGGCCTTAGGGGTGAAATGGTTCATCTTAGGGATGGATATTAGAAGACATGGAGCTAACAAAAATATTTTTGGGGCTAAAGTATGTGAACTTAGTGTTGTAGAGATTTAGCATGTCAACTGCTAGACCTTTTTTGTGTTCTTATTTTAATGGGGACTAATTTATTAGTTAAATGGTGTTTGAATTATCCTACTGAGATGGTGGATATGGATAGATGATAGTGTTGTTGGGAGATTAATGTATGCTATGGTCTACACAAGACTAGACATCATCCAAGCAATGTCATTCCTCGATCATTTCATTTCTAATCTTGGATGAGAACATTGGGATGTTGTGAAGAGGGTGTTTAGATGTTTATGGGGTACCACTAATTACTCCATTTATTATCATGGTAATTTTATATATGACCAAAATTTAGTGACTATTCATGGATTTATGGACTCAATTTGGTTTGGGGATGTTAATAATAGTAGGTCCACCATTGGATATGTTTAGTGATGCTATCAGTTGGATGGGAAAGTGATAGGTTATTGTTGATATGTACACTAGAAAATAATAGTACATGGTAGCTATTCATGCTTGTAAATAATTCATATGACTCAAAATGATTCCAATATAGATGTAGGACTAAGTCTAGGATCTATTACAACTCTATGTGATTGTCAAAGTGCCATATGTCTGGAAAACAACCTGACCATTCATGAGAGGAAAAAGTGTATTGATGTCGAGTACCATTTTATTCATGATATGGTAGAGGATGGGAGGGCGGTGCTAAAACAATTGATGCTTTGTATAATGTTGTATATTCATTGACAAAGCTATTGAGTATATTAATTTTTAGGCAGCCCTATGAGTCTATGGGCCTCTCGACCCCTATTAATTAGTTGATGGTGTTGATAATTCCTTTTTTTTTTAATATTTTAAATAAGTGGGATAATATTAGGAAACAATTCTCAATATTTCTCCTAATATTAATTATATAAATAATGTATTTTTTAGACTATAAAATAGAAAAAATTAAAATTTGGGCTATAAACTTCATTTTGAGAAAAAATAAAAATTGTGGGTTATTTAGCATGACTTCTAGGGATTCCTATTTCATAGATATTTTAAAGACCCAATGACAGGTGACACTGTTATTTATTCAAGTAACATGGAGCAATGAGCGAGAAAGGGAGCAGAGGAGGTATTTTGAAATCCTCAAGGGAAGAGGGCGAGGGTGATGTTGATTTAGAGGATGCAGATGGTAATGTACAGTTTTGGCCTCTATTTCTCTATACTTTGCTGGTGTTTAAAAATTGCCTTGGCTTGTTTAGGTCGGTCGATGTGTGTGAGGAGGCTTGTGTGGGCAAGGAGTTGCTTAAGGGTTCGAGTAGCTATTATTTACAATGCTTATTCTTGGTTTTATCATGGCATGGGAGCTTTCTCTTGAGGTTGATTATTTTATGTCCCTTGCTATGGATTCTTACCATTTTTGTTCTTTTTCCCTCCTTTTTGAGGGTTATTAAAGTTATTGTTATAGCTTCATGTGGGGTTGATGCTTTTTGGGTATGACTCAATTTGAATTTTCTAGACTAGCAAGTTGGTTAAAGGCTTTATGGTTTTCATGAGGTCGAGTGTGGGAAGTGGTCTATCCATAGTTTTGCTTTAGTCCTTTATGGTTGCTAAGGTTTCATTCCTGAGCATCAAGAATACTTTTGGTTCCCATTTAATATGGGTTTAGAGGTTATGTCACTCAAAGGGAGCTTATGTTACCCTTTCTTTTGGTTTTGTGTTGTTGGGTGGGTTGTACTTAAAGTTTTTACTAATGATCATGATATTTTTGTGGTTAAAGGGAGTTGGTGTTGCCCTTTATATTGTTCTTTTTTCTATCTTTTTGGTTCTTCAGATTGATTCTCCTTTTGAGGTGGGATATCTCCTATAAAGGTGTAGGTTGTTCTTATGGATGTGGTTGAGGGTTTTTGTGACTCTATTGTCTTGGTGGTGTGGCGAGCTGATAAGTTGGGGGTTGTTGTCATGGGAACCTCCTTTTTCTTACTAGGTATGTAGAGGATGAGTACTTTGTTGATGGGGAGGAAGCTCTTGGCATTCTTCTATGATGTTATGGAACTTAATAGTGTGAAGTAGGATTGTTTCCTGCTAAAGCTTGTTTATGCAAAGGTGGTGTATTCTCCTATTGAGGTAGGGAATATCCAAGCAGAAAAGATGGAGTTGTTGCTAGGGAACTTCTACTTCCCTTATTTTAATTTTGTTCTCTCTCTTCCTATTGAGGTGGTGGTTGAGAATGGGAGGTATTTGTCTACTCTTCCTATGGAGGTGGTGTATTCTCCTATTGAGGTGGAGAATCTTTAAGTGGATAAGATGGAGTTGTTGCTAGGGAGCTTCTGCTACCCTTACTTCAAATCTATTATTTTTCCTCTTATTAAGGTGGAGGTCAAGAATGGTGATGGGATCTTGGATCTGCATCAAAAGGCAACGAATGTAAGTGTTACTAGGCTTAAGGACCTCATTTACTTTTTTCCTGAAATGGTTTAATTTGGGGGTGTTTCCTTTGTGTTTGAGTAGTTAGTTGTTTCTTGTTTATTTCCTTTATGACTATTTTGATTTGGTTGTTGGTTAGATATGGTTTATCTTAGGTAGTGTTATTTGTTATGTTAGGGTTTCAAGTCCCTTCAAAACTTGTTTGTAAAGGGTTTCGGGGCCCCTTAAAAACCTATTTTACCCTTAATAAAAAAAACCTCTCGATTTAAAACTTATGGCCTCCAAAAGTTGGGTTTCCCACAATGGAAATATAAAAGCATCTAGACATATAAAAGAGATGTAGGAGTGAGTTACACTTGTTGACCAGCTTTTGACACATGTTAATATGACACATCATAAGGAATATTTGGATGGATACAATGAATCCAAAATATAATTTTTGAGTATGTATTTGTGATAGGATCTAACTTCCATTGAGTTGACTTCAATCTTTAGTCATGGGGTGGATCTTTCCAAATCACTAGATCACTATCTTGTTTCTATTGGGTTGAATAACATATTTAGTTGTGGGGTGGCTCTTACCAAATCACAAGATCATTATCTAGTTTCTATTGGATTGCCTATTGTATTTATCCATGAAGTGGCTACTACCAAATCACCAAATTAGTATCTATTTGAACTATTGGTTCATCTATCATCTTTTGCTAGAGGGTTGTTTCTACCAAATCACTAGATTAGTATCTAATTTATATTGGGTTGGATACCATCTTTTTCCATGAGGTATCTCCCACCAAATTTCCATTTCAATATCTAATTTCTATTGGATCATTTATCATTTTAGATGTAGGGTGGATTTTCCAAATTGTTAAATCAATATCTAATTTCCATTGGACCAACTATAATATTTAGCTATAGGGTGACTCCCACCAAATTATAAAAAATTTAGTTTTCAATTATCATAATTATTACTTTTTCATTGGGTTTCCCTGGACTCTTTCATGTAGGGGTCCTTAAAATCCCTTGTCACCATTTCCATTAGCCTAGCCCTATTATTTTTATTTTCCCATTGCTAATGTATTTGGTCCATTAATCATCATGAATCACTACAATTCTTCTCACCTCATATTTTGTTAGGGACTAGATCACCATATACCTCTCCCATTAAAAATAAATGCTTAACATCATTCTTTCTTCTACACATCGTTATCAAATGATAAGTTGTGTTTCTTATCTATTCTTAGAGATCATTCATTTTCATTATATAGACATGTTTAATCCTAGTGATGATTTAATATTTATTTATCTATTATCCTAGTTTTCATTATTGGCATGTAGTTACTACTTTCTATGGTTGCTTTATAGGAGCAAGTCCAAGAGCCAAAATAGCGATCAAATACTAGGTCGAATACCAATATTTATCCTTTTTGGTATAAATTATCCCATACATTCCATGATATATGTTACTGTAATATTCATTTAAAAAATACATCCCATAGACTACCATAAGTCTACTAAAGTGGGAGTAAAATATAATAATATATATTGCATACCCTACAACTTTGTTATTATGTTTTTGTGTCCATTTTAGCCAAAGCCTATTTTTTAGATTTTTATCATGTCTTGAATCCTTATCCCTATCCCAACTCATCCCTATTCATCCATGTTCCATTTCCATTTTATTCCCATTCCTTTGTTTAGTGTTCCTCTATGTCCATCTCATTTAATTTTTACCCCCTTTTCATGTCTTTACCATATCTTTAATTTTCCTTTAATTTTATCCCTACTTGCCTTTTTGTTAAACCATTAAAAGTTGAACCTAGCCATATCCTATATTAAAATATCCACTTTATAATTCCCAAAAATACATTTTCAATATTAAAATTAATATGACCAGCCACCATAAGATGGCCACCTTTGAGCTTAGTGAAACCTTGATTCTCATTCATGAGCACTACCCATAGTTTGACAAATAATAGGGTGGCATTGAACTTTTATCTACCCACCACTAAATTGGAATGTAAACTAGTTAATTTCTAGGGCTTCCCACCTACTTAGTTTTCATCCTCAAGTTCCCTTAGAAAGTTCTTTAAATTAAGAAAAAATTACCTAATTTTTACTTAGGAAAAATAATTTATATGTTGTTCATATTATTTTGGATATCGTTGCTCATAGATGACACCCAAAAATACCTTCAAATATTATAGGAGTTCACTATCTTCATTCCAAATATCAAAAATAATTTTATTGTATCCTTGGACAATATTGCAATAAGATCTTCGCCAGTAGATAGCTAATTTGAATTCTTTTCCATTTAGTGAGAAATTGCCTTTTCTGTATTTTCTTTAGAATTCACTTATTATTTTGATATCTCTATTATAAATATTCTCCGCAGCCATCCAATTCATCTTCAACCATTTCCACTAACATTTAAATCCATTTTCCATCTCCTACCCTCTCTATATCCATTGTTTGACCATAGCCTTTATGTGTTTCCATTTCTATTTATGTTTCCTCTCAAATTTTTTATCAAACCCCCTCCATTTTTAAAAACCTTATACCATCCCTCTTGATTTTGATCAAGTACCTAGCTTATCATTTTACAATGTTTTTGTGTTTTTCATCACCCTTCGCCTTGCTAATGTTACCTCATTGTTTACCACCTTTGAGTGTTGTTAGCCATTTTATATAAAACCCTTACCATAATGATTCATTTTTTTTCTCCTTGTCATATTAATCCACTATAAGATTCCAAGAGCCATTTTTCATGAGTTGTCACCTTACTTCCAAAACCTTTCTCCCATCGTACTTGATTTGTAGTGCTTTCATTACCAATCAACATCATCATAAATTTTTTAAGTGTTTATGATTTGATAATTATTGATTTCACTCTATCTATTAGTTTAATATAATATTTATTAGCAACATGTTGATTTAGACTAATATTGAAATATTTCAATGAGATTAATTGAGGCAAACTACCCCTTAACCATTTATTTTTGTAAAGATTTCACTCAATAAGTTAAATTGTAGGTTAGTTAAAAATATTATTAATATTTCCAAAATAGGTTGTAGAATAAAATTACCCCAAGTTAAAACTAATGATGAATCTCCACTAAAATTTGTAGATGATAGATTGAAAAGGTCAATGTTTCTTAATAAGCTACTGCTTTTTAATTTGAGGCCCTAAATTGATAATTTTTAGGTTTCCTTTTCTAATACAATCCATATAGATCTCTTGAACTTACATATGATCAAAAACCAAAATTTTATAAGATGAAAGTAATCTTATTATATATTCTATCCTTCTTTCCTACCATTCAAAAACAAAAAGTTTGCTAGACATTTTGGCACTTCCCTTACAACTCATGAGTTAAGATCTCTTGGGACACTCTTGCAAGCTATTATCAATCATATCTATTAGCTTCAAGATCCCATATTTTATTTACTAGGTGAAGTCATTCCACTAATATAAGTTGAATTATTTGTTTCAATCATGTGTATTTGGACCTTGTAAGTTTGTATAAAATTACATATCTTCTTCTACCTAATAGGTGTATATTTTTTAGGAGCTTGAAAAATCTATGAATTAATTCTTGAAAAATTTAAAGGGATCGCCAACTTCCTAGATAATTTTACCCTATCTCATCAATGTTGTCATGGCGTCTATTAAGACAAGTCAATTCTATCATGTTGGCTATTAGGTTATGGATGGCCTTGAACCCCTTAATATATCCTAAGAGTCTTAATTTTATAGGTCAATTCTAGAGGTGATTTTCATCATATTCCTATTAGAACAACCTATTCTATAGGTGTATCTACAACCACTTTTTTATTAATCTTTGATTTTATACTTAGTCAATTTAGATTGATATGTTAATTACACGTCCTAATTATTGAATTTGAGCACGCATTTTTTAATGTCCTATCAATTGTTAGTCTCAACTCTACTGATTGTAAATTTGTGTTAAGATAGTTAGATATTTTATTCAAAAATAATAATTTACACTTTGTTTGCACATGCATTCACACTCTAGACAAACCATTTAAAAGGGTTAAAACAAAACACCCTTTTTCCATATCACTTTCATTATCAAGAGCTTTTAAAGGCTAATAATTTGGGTTCTTTCAATGCCAAAAAATTAAAGGGAGATAATTATGACTATGGATATTCTACAACTCTTATCTATTCCAAATGTGAACTAGGAGGAGGTATCCATAGATTTTATTATTGGGTTGATTAGCTCTAAAGGAATAGATTTCATCATGGATTTATGGGTTGACTCACAAAATATAATTTTTTATGCTTTATCACACTCATTTGTAGTAATTATAGTAGCAATAACCTTTATTAATACCATTCAAAAGCTACATGGGAATCCAAAAATCATTGTAAGTGATTGTGATCCTATATTTACAAGTGATTTTTTGACAAAACTTATTCTCATGTTTAAGAACATAGATTTCTTGTAGCTTAGAGACATATGAAAAAATTGAGGTAGTAAAATGTTTTTTGGAGGGATATCTTTGGTGTTTTTATTAAAAACATAAGAAAGATGGGTATAATGGATAGCACTAGCATAATGGTGGTATACCACTTCTTTATACATTTCATCCAAAATATCTCCATTTTTAGTTCTATATAGGTAATATATATTATCCATCATCTCCTTTTCATAGACACATGAATAATTTAGAGTATTTAAACATATTCATCACCAAAAATAGACACTCAACAGTCTGAAGGAGATCTTAGCAATGACACAAAATAAAATGAAGTAGGAATTTGATCAACACTAAAATAAAATAAAAATGAGATAGGAGATTAGGTCTTTGGGTGGTTCCAATTTGAACACCAAAAGAAGGATGACAAGATTGTACCTAAGTATGATGACCCTTATAAAGTTTTGTAGAAGATTGGTAATGTAGCATACAAATTGAAATTACCTAAGTCAACATAAATACATCTATTCTTCCATGTTTCCCAATTGAAAAAGGTTATTAGATAGAGAGTTTTAATTGATAGAGTTACTAAATATTAATAAGTAACTTAGAATTAGTTTGAAACCCAATGGAATCCTTCAAACATGCACTAAGAGGTTATAGACAAGGGAAAGTATAGAACATTTTATCAAGTGGAAGAATTCTCTTTTTGAAAATTCTATGTGGGAAAATGAAGATTTCATGCAACAACATCCATTTTCTATTTGTGTTGAGGATAATACTTCTTTGAAGAGAGGGGAATGTTATAGCCTTAACCAATTAATTGTATTAAGATACATATAGCCAACTTATTCATTCCATAACCCTTAATTTTAAGTAATACAATTATTTGTATATAGTTAAATGGGTAACTAGGTTAGCCTAGGTGACATCTATTACATTTAAAGAAAATGTTACAACAATACGAAATATATGGCCACATAACCCCATAAAATAAAAATATGGAAACATGTATTCAAAATTCACCATACACAAGAATAGAGAAACATACCATCAAGATGACACAAGATATAGCCTAGGAAAACCCTCATGAGGGAAAAACCCAACCTCTACAAATGTATTATTCAACAATGAAACATTACAATAAACTTATAGAGACTCCATGAATACTTCTCAAACATCAAGCTCCTCCAATGCATAATGGGTAACCATGCAACTGCACATACCATGCCATGCTTCACATATGCACTCCTCAAGAGAGCTCAATACAAATGACAACCAAAATCAAATTTTATGATAGACAACATCAAAAACTATTCATATGCTTGTTTTTTATTGAAATAAGCTTGCACAAAACTATCAAGCGGTATTACATAAACCATGCACCTAATATTATGAGCTTACAAAACCATGTCCCCCTCATTTACTTTTTGGTACTAAGTTTTTCCTTTTAGTACTAAGTTTTTTTTAATATTAAATATTTTTCAATGTGCAAGCCACACATTAATATTTATCACAATGTTACAATACAAATTTATAAGTGAACCCAAATAAATATTTAATGTGGCTAAACACATCTCCAAAGATGCACCACAAATAAAGATTTTTGTACATAATTATACATTTCTTTCTAGTGCAAGGTGTACAACACACATTTTCGTAATAGGTATAAGTATTGTATATAGGAGGTAGTGTTTAATTTTTAGTATTATTTTAAGAGTTTTATTCCTTCTGGAGATTTTTGGGGAATTGTCCCCTCAAAGTGGCTTATTATTATCAAGTATTTCAAATAATATTCTAAGCCTATTGGAGAATAAATATGAGACTTAAAGTATGTTCTATTATATTATTCTCTTGTGCAAATAATATTCTAAGCCTATTGGAGAATAAATATGAGACTTAAATAATATCTTCACCCTCACATGGACATCCAACTTTCCCACTCCATGATATTTGATCATACATTATTTATTTGTCTACATGAATAATCAAATACATTAGAACCTTTAAATTTGTAAGGTTAATAACATAAGTAATTCTAACATAGCCACTTGGAAATTTTTATACAGATTATCATTTGATGTCATCAGATGGTATTTATTTTGATCAACTTAATTTATGGTGAAGATTTGGTTGGACACACCCATTGTATGAGTTCATTGTCTCACCAAGATGGTATTATACTCTAAAAATCTAGGCATCACATAAAAAGTTGTCTAAAAAGTAAATGGACCTAAAGTGATAAGTAAAGTAACATAACCAAGAGATTTGGGAATAACATTATCAAACCCTTTTTATAATTACCCCAGATTTTGGAAAATTAGAGTAACTAGCTTAAATCACCTCTATAAATTATTTTTAATACATATTCTCAACTTGGATATTGTCTACTAAGGCATATTTTTCTCTAACATATACATACCTAGACGTAGGGTTGGTTTGCTATTTAACATGCATAAAAAGTATGGATATGACTAGGCTTAAAGTATGAGATGAAAGATATGAAGAATCATAAGACATATGGCATGTACCCTCAATATAAGGTGTATCATCCATAAAAATAGAAGGTACAAGTAGGTAATGTTTCCTTTACAAAAGATGTATCACACTTGGTGAATAATACGAAGAAATGCACAAAGGTGAGATATAATTAGAATTAACCACACTAATATCACTCTCTATAGATGAAGTATGTAACATATGATAACTATGGAGGAATGATGTAAGAGTATCCAATAAAGAAGGGAAAGTGATGATCAAATCCCTAAATGAATAAAATGAGCATATGTGGTGATATAATACTTCCATAGAAAAGTGATAGAATGACATAAGTGAATCAAGAAAAAAGAGATCACATGCCACAAAGTATACAAACATGTCAAAATCAATGACGTAAGTATGAATGTGTGCAAAGGATAAAGGACCATGAGAATCTAGGATGTGAAAACAAGGGTCTATCTAAGGATGTAGGGTTTACATGTGAATAAGTAATAAAGGCTCAAAACTCTAATAAGAGTGAAATAATTCTATAAAAAATAATTGTATATCAAACTATTAATCCTAATATAGATTAAAATATGTAATATAAAAATTCTAAAGCCAATCCCAAGGGTGGGTAGGGTGTGTATAAGACATAAGATGTGAAAATACACATCAAACCTTGAGATAAATCAATGAAGCAAAAGAGTAAAAAATAAAATCATATCTAAAGATGACATGAAAATCAAAAAAGAAAATATCTAAAAATCCTAATGTTAGTTTACGGTTTTAGAAACCCTAATGAATGGGTGTGTTGTGTAAGATTAGATGGCTTCACCAAAATGGTACAAAAATATAAAAATCCCCTTAGGTTTAGTTGAGTAATTAAATAAAATGCATACACCTAACCACAATTAACCTAGACTAATGAATAAGAGAGCAATATTTGAGAACTATATATATATTTAGTAACTAAAATGTGCAAAATATAAATGGAAACAAAATTTAGCTCAATATCTAACAAGTGTACAAAGAATGAAGAAGATACAAATCTTGTAAATCATGGGTAGGATCAATAAATATTAAATTGGGAATTGCTTTAAATTTTTTTTTTTTAAAAACATGCAAGGACAAGTCTAGTTGTTTGGGACTAATTTGCAACCATGATCTTGTCTTGCAATCGTGAACTCATCTTGTATATTGTGTTGCCTTTAGTTCTTTAATTCACTTTACCATTCTTGAACTAAAATATCTTAAGACTTGGAAATATTTAAAATACCTTGTGTGTTTGTCATTAGATCACAAAGACCTATCACTAGAAGTTGGACAATATCGAAAATAACAATTTTTCGTCATGTAAATGTTTTTAGATTGATTAGGTAGAGCTAGATTCCTTCAACTACCAAAAGTTGAACAATATAAAAAAATCAACAATCTTTAGTCATGCACATGCCTCCAAAATGATTATGTAGAACCAGATTCCTTTTAGAGCAATTATTGAAGCGTTTAAATAATATGATTTCTCTCTACGATTGGATAATTAGAATGAATGCATCATATGTCTTTAAATATAAGAATATAACAAAATATCATGCAACTTTTATTTACTTAATCTTTGATAATAAGGATTAAAGTAAAAAAGCAGATCAAATTTTGAATTGAAATTTTTTAATTAATACAAGATAACTCTACGGATGACCCTACCTACGAGTATGAACTAGTCCCAAGATTTAAAAAGAAAAGAAAAGAAGAGTAATGATATTGCTATCAGAATTCAACCGTGTAGTTTCAAGTCAAACTCATTGACCTCCTACTTATCAAAAGAAGAGTAGAGTACACAATTAGATAGTGCCTTAAAAAGGTCAGTGCATAAAAAGACGTACAATAAAATAGGGGAATAGCAAAATGGAAAGAACCTAACTCTGCAAGAACAGGTCAGAATAAAGAAAACAGAAATCCTTGTTTTGGGTTAAATCTGACGTTCCTGTTATAAAAAACAACACAATCCATGATTGAAATGGGAAAACTAGAGGTTTTGCGACCCCTTGCCTACGTACAAATATCTTTCTGTGGAAAAGTTTGATCATCTGCACACTGTGACTGTTCAGGTGGGAAGATTGCTCGTGTTAAGCACCGTACTCGTCTACTTTAAGGGTGTTCTTAAATATACTGTCCCCCTTTTCCTGCTCTGAGCTCTGACGTTTTCCTCTGTGTTGCTCCATTATGGAGCTCGCTACGGTCTAAAAAAATATCTTATGTGGTGCTTTGGAAAATCAATTTCTAGGGTTTTGAAGATTTTACGAAATCATCTTTGTAAATCTTCCAAATCGAGCTTGAAAACTCTGTTCCAGTTGCAAAATCTGTTAGTATCATGATTACAGCGATACCAAACCATGGTGAATGTCATGGCATCAAAAATCGGTTATCTTAAAGAACGTGCAGTAATGTGCAAATTGATAAGCATACAGCTCAAACTAGGATTTTCTGAGGGATGAACTTGGCCACATGGCAACCACAAGCATTGAGGTTGGTCTGAATTTAAATGTCTATTTCTTGCTTTTCCTGTTCGAACATGTAAAACTCTTTATAAAGGCTTGACATTTATATTTTCACAAGCATTTCTCTGGGTTTTGGTACGGCTGAGGAATCTAGAGAGGCTTTTGGTTTCTATGGAATAGTAAAAAAAGAAATTGGGATTCAGTATGGTTGGATAATCTAGAGAGGCCTTTGGCTTCTATCTATCGATAAAAAAAATTCTTACTTACAATATTATAGGTCAAAAGGTCTTCTCTTGCTGGGGTCTAAAAATTCATTTATATTTTCACAAGCATCTCTGTGGTTTCAGTACGACTGGGGAATCTAGAGAGGCCTTTGGCTTCTACAGAACAGTAAAAAAGTTCTTTGGCTTTCAGTACAGTTGGGGAATCTAGAGAGACCTTTGGCTTCTACTGAACGGTTAAAAAATTCATTCTTACAATATTATAGGCCAAAAGATTAGAGAGGCCTTTGGCTTCTACTGAATGGTAAAAATATGTTACAACACTTATAGGCCAAAAGGTCTTCTCTTGCAATAGGGTTTAATATCTAAAAATCCTAAAACCCTAATGAATGGGTATGTTATCTATGATTAGATGGGTTCATCAAAATTAAAAGAAAAATAATTTTTTTCTTAGATTTAGTTTAGATTAATTAAATAAAATGCATATACCTAACCACAATTAATCTAGACTAATGAGTTAGAGAGTAATATTTAAGAACTGTGTATATTGAATTTAGTAATTGAAATGTGCAAAATATAAATAGAAACAAAAGTACTTAGCTAAATATATAACAAGTGTACAAAGAATGAAGAAGATCTAAATCTTGTAAATCATGAGATTAAGATCAATAAATATTGGGAATTGCTTTACAAAATGATGAAAAAATTACTTTGTGCAAGGACAAGTCTAGTTGTTTGGGACTAATCTGCAATCATGATCTTGTCCTCCACTCATGAACTCATCTTGTGTATTATGTTGCCTTTAATTCTTTAATTCACTTGACCACTCTTGAATTCTTCTTTACATTTCTTAAAATATTTTAAGACTTGACAATATTTAAAATACCTTGTAGGTTTGTCACTAGGTCACAAAGAGTTGTCACTAGGAGTTGAAGAGTATCAAAAACAACAATTTTTAGTCATGTAAATATTTTTAGATTTGATTGTGTAGAGCTAGATTCCTTCAATCCCCAAAAACAATATCAAATTTAACAATCTTTAGTCATGCACAAACCTTCAAAATCATTATGTAAAACTAGATTCTTTATGACCCTGCGTGTATGAACTAGTCCCAAACAAAACAAAACAAAAAAAGACTAGATTACATAAATAGTATCGACATAAAAATAATAAATCAGTGGATAATAATGTATAAAAGCAAATGAACATTGGAAAAAATGACAAGTAGTAGGTGCATAAAAAGTGTACAATAAAATAGGTTAAAAGCAAAATGGCAAAAACCTGGCTCTACAAGAATAGGTTAGATGAAGGAAACATAAATCCATGTTTTGGGTTAAATCTGAGGTTCCTGCTATAAAAACAACACAATTTATGTTTGGAATTAAAGAACCAGAGGTTTTCCAGCCACTTGCCTACGTACAAGTATCTTTCTGTGGAAAAGTTTAATCAACTGCACATTGTGATTGTTCAGGTGGGAAGATTGCGCGTTTTAAGCACCGTACTCAACTACTTTAAGGGTGTTCTTAAAGATACTCTGTCCCCATTTTCCAGCGCTCAGCTCTGATGTTTTCCTCTGTCCTCCTCCATTAAAGAGCTCGCTACGGTCTTTTAAATATCTTATTGGGTGCTTTGGAAAATCAATTTCTAGGGTTTTGAAGATTTCGTGAAATCATCTTTGCAAATCTTCCAAATCGAGCTTGAAAACTCTGTTCCAGTTGGAAAATCTATTAGTATCATGATCACAGTGATAACAAACCAAGGCGAATGTCATGGCATCAAAAATTGGTTATCTTAAAGACCGTGCAGTAATGTGCAAATTGATAAGCGTACAGGTCAAACTAGGATTTTCTGAGGGATGAACTTGGCCACATGGCAACCACAAGCATTGAGGTTGGTCTGAATTTAAATGTCTTTTTCTTGCCGTTCCTGTTCAAACAAGTAAGACTCTTTATAAAGACTTGACATTTATATTTTCACGAGCATTTCTCTGGGTTTCAGTATGGCTGGGGAATCTAGAGGGATCTATGGCTTCCACTGAACGGTAAAAAAATTCTTACTTACAATCTTATAGGCCAAAAGGTATTTTCTTCCAGTGGGGTTTAATACAAAGTTTGTACTTCTCTGTAACTGTAGTATCTGGCCCACAAATTTCTAGCAGAACCAGAATAATAGGAATATGTTCAATATCTCATAAAACAAAGTCTAGATAAACTTTGGATGATTGTTGGGTTTTAAATGCTTGCCATAAAAGAGCAGCACAGGGTTTTTTTTTGGCCAATTTCACACTTTTAGAGAGCATTCCTGGCACTGTCACCTCCAAGAATCCTCAGCTTTTGTTTTTATTGCTTAGAAATTATAATGAGTCTTTGTGTCTAAGGACGGGTTTTTTTTTGGCCAATTTCACACTTTTAGAGAGCATTCCTGGCACTGTCACCTCCAAGAATCCTCAGCTTTTGTTTTTATTGCTTAGAAATTATAATGAGTCTTTGTGTCTAAGGACTGGTTTACTAGTTTTTGCTTCAGTTCTTATTGAAGTGATTTTGGATTGTAGCCTCTTTTATTTGGGATTTCTATCTTTTTCAAATTAAAGAATACTTTGTTTTATGTGGTTTGGGGAGCCCAATCCTACATGATTGTGTTAGTACTGGTGTATCAAGGGATCTCTTGTCCATGTCATGAAGATGCTGTGTGTGGCCCTCACATTCAAGTTTATTAAGATGTAATTAAAGACAGAGATCTAAACAAAAGTATTATTTGCAATATTCTAATGAATTCAAAAACCTAATCAATTTTTTGTTTTTTTTTGAAGAAACGAGAATAATATTATAGTTGGAAGAACTCAAAATAAATGATGAATTTATGTGGAAATAAAGAGCTCATATGAAACGGTTAAAAATAGAGGAATGTAACAATCTCTTCTTTTTCCACAAAACTGTTATTCACATATAATTAAATTACATCATAATTTTGCATTTCTATTTAGAGGCAAGTTTTATCTTCTATTTAGAGATTCAACAAGACCTTCCTATGGTCATTTCCAAAAAAAACTCATTATGATATAGTTGATGAGTTATTTTTCTTCTTTTCATTTGATGATATGATATGAACTTCATTGAAAGAAAGTTAAGTGGAAACTAGTTCCTATACTAATTTAAGAGAGGAGATGAATATAAAATACAATCTAAAATGATTTGCAAGAAAGAAACAATACAGCAAATTCATTCATCATAACACAATAATTTATCTCAAAAAATCCCTTTCAGAAAAACTCAACCTCCAAATATTGAACTAATGTATTAACTAGCAATAATCTCAATTACAATATAGCCTAGGCAGGGAGATTTCACAAGAGGCAACACCAACACTATGTACTCTCTAAATTTGACTCACCACTATTGTGTGTGGATCAAGAATGTGGGACATGTGCATTGCACATGTGTGGCTTGCATCTAAACATATTACTTATACTTATGTCACAAAAGCAAATACAATGGAATGGTATTTAGAGGACTACCCTCTTCACAAGAAAGGAGTGTCCTAAATGTGGCAGCAATGTTTGTTTCAGGGATGACAACTATTCATTTGGGATTTCTCCTTTCAAGAGGGAAAAGTTACCTACAAATGATAGTATTGAGTCGTAATTGTGTTAAGTTTCACAACTTCTATTTGTACATATTGAAGAGTTCTTGACAAACATTTTTAAGAGTAGTTTATGCATGAATAAATACTAGCTCTACAAGTGCTTCTCAAATATATAAATTGATGGCTATTCTACACTCATTTTGTTATCTTGTGATTTCTACGGTAATTTCTTTATCTAGAACTTACACAACAATGAGAGTTGGTATTTGTTATTAGTTCACTTAGAGTTTCTTCAACCCAATATATTCTCCCTCCTAAGCACATAAAATGCCCAAGTGTAGATGGGAGTAAAGAATGGATGAGTGAAAGATCCTAAAATGGTTTGAATGTGTAAGCATGCTTTGACTTTCTAGCAAGGTGTTGCTTTACGTTCATTTTGAGTTGAACTATTTGATTGTGTGGTACAAAAGCTAACTTTGCAAGCTTTTTAGATTTAACGTAAACACATTTTTAGTTTTTAACTTTTTGAAGTGTTTTTTGCATTTTTGACAGCTTTGTGGTTTTTGGCTATTTTTGTGATTTTGAAGTGTATAAGACTGCTAAAATGAAACTTACCAATTAGCTAACACACTTGCAAGGAATAAGAAAAATAAATAAAACTAAAACAATTGATTTTCCCCCTTTGATTTGAATGCAATTTGAAATGAGATCTTGAAGAAATGACAACTATGCATGCAAGTAAAAACTAAGAGAATTTTTACACCTCTTTTCATGTTTTTTATTGTTTTATTTTTATGTTTAAGAAATTTAATGTTATGCATGTAATGAAACTAACTAGTTGCTAGTTGTTTTAAAAATTCTACCTTGTAAATGTTGCATGAAACCAATTTACTATAATGTAAATCCTAAGAAGATGACATGATATAATTCTTTTCCCTTTGAATTCAATTATTTTAATTAAAAAATAGACTAGGAATGTCTAGGCATGCAAATAATCCTAAATGAATTGATTCTCCTTTTTGTTTTGAATTAAAATACTACTTAATTTATCGGAAAACAAAGATATTTGTTTGCTTATTTTATTGTGAAAAATATTATTTTTAATTTGATTAACTAATTGTTTGATTCTATAGATTGAGTACTTGAGTTTTTTGTGGTCTTTGTTGATGGATTTGTAATTGTTTTGAAATGTCTTGAATATGACAGCTTTTCTTTGAACAATATATTGCAAGAAATAATTCAATCTAAACTAATTTTATGAAAGGAAAGTAATTATAATATAAATATGAGCTAAATACAAGGACCATCATTCGAATGTCATTGTCCCAAAGCATTTGAATAACTATAGTACTCTAAGAATCTAAACTAGCAAACTACTAAACTAAATAAAATTGTTATTGAAATGTAGAACTCTTACATTTGGATATTGAAGATCTAGTGCATGCAAGAGTTGTTTGGCGATCTACGAGTCCTCAAGGGCCCAAATTTTCATCTTAAGTTTTATATGCTCCCTATAGGATATCCCTTTGTGACAAAGATGAAAACAAGGTTGAGGATAAACAAAATTATGAAGGAAAAAAGAAAATGTGTATAATCACTACTACTACTTGGAAATTTCAAGTTGTGAGAAAATGTCTTGCAAAAGAACGTAGAGGTTACAAATGTTGTGGAGGGTTATGTAGAAGAAATGCAGGCTTCTTTATTGTGGTCTCTTTGTTAATCTTCCAAAGTTGAGATGCTTGTTAGTTGGTTGTGTGTTGATGAAGCTTCTAATTTCTTGTGTATTGCATGAAGATCAAAAAACTCTAGAGAGTGAAAAGAATTTTTTTCTCCCAACTATGAAAATTATATATATATATATATATATATGGATCCTTATGAAAGCCTAAAAATATCATATCTATAGGATTTCAAAAAAAACTCATATTAGGGTTTTTGGGTGCTCACACACATCAAAGGAAAAAGCTAAAAGGCTAAAAGGCTAAAAAGCTCTATAATAATCTCTTTCATATTGCACATGAATACATGTAGCTCTATTTTGGATAAATAACTATGCTTTGTCATTCTAATTTCACAATATTGGATGTATGAAAGTATACAACCTGTTGTTCTTCTTTTTCTATTTTATTTTCCATTCAAATGATTGTGACTTTGTTTCCTAATGGATAGGAACTAGTTTGGAACCATTCACCAATCTCACACCATAAAATCAAATCATAAATCAATAGTATATGAGTAGTATTAGTTTTTGTACATTCATAACCTCATGATATAATCAAGGATCTATCTTCAATGAGCCTTAAGGGAATTCATTTCATGTGGGTTATGATTGTATATTGTTATCATCTATATACAGGTTTAGATATAGCTAGTTTTTCTTGGATCAATGACAGTCTTTGGGGCCAAGTAGACAAGTTGGGTTTGGCTATCATGTATTAATTATTATTTATTTTATGTGATTTCAATACCTATTAAGGTATACCTCTGGGAGTACCCTCTCAAACTTATATGTCAAGCTTTAAGCGTAGGATACATAACCCACTCTCATAGAGTTATCTAAAAGTCCTCCATAGTCGTAGATGAATTGATTTCACTCACTTGTTTACAACCCTGGCCTTGTGAGTGGAGTTTGGTTCTAGAAAGTGGAGCAATGATTTTGAGACCTAACAGGTGTGCTGATAATTTTTTTTAAAACATTTAGGCCTATGTTCTTTGTTCTTTATCATGTGGGCATAAAAAATTGTCTATGAATAACTATTATTGACTCTCTAGAAGGTGTTGAATGGTTTTGGTGTATTGTTGGTATGCTGAAGTATCACATCTCTTAATTTGGTGAAATCCATAGTAGCTCCTAGGACCATAATCATGTGAGGGGTTGTTATTTTTATTCTAGTTTTGTTTGTTTTTATGTTGCCTTGGTAAAAATGGTTGGAAATGTTTCCATCCATATTTTGGTAAAAAAAATACTGTGGAGGAACATTTATACAAATATGTGTTACTTTTCCCGAGGGATTTTTAAGATAAACCTGTCATACTCCCTACATGGTTCAATTTTATGAGCCTTGGTCTTGTGAAAGGAACAAAATTTATTAGTCATAATCCCCTGTTGTATAGCAAGGACCATGTCTATTATCACTTGAGGATCTATTTCTTTGTGATCTATTAATTTTATTCCCATAAGGGTGATCTATGGCATGGATTTATTAATTTCCTTAATTTAAAAAGTTATATTTTCCCATGCAAGTTCTAATTATTGTTTCTATTGTTATTTTTTCCAAGAGGAGTGTATGTCACTCTATATATTGTGTTGCTTCTATTAATTTTCAAGATTATTAGAATTAAAGAGTTGTTATTATTGTTTTGACTTTGATTATTGTTTTGTTCTCATATGACCAATCTTTCATTACTTCCATATTTTTCTTCTACAATCAATTACAATTTGGTCAATTTAAAATATACTTTCTAATGCTTCCATATAGGATCTATATGGGATTTTCTATACTTATTCTTGTTTTAGTATTCATGGAATGGAGGAAGATATCATATATTTCACAATAATCCATATGAAGAGTACTAGTTGAGGAGTATAAAACTTGCCTCCATTGAGTGGAAAGTAGGCTACATATTTGTTATTGTCTTCAAATTGAGAAACCCTTTGATTCTAATCTTGATAAATTTGTTTGTATCAAATGCAATGATGAACTCCCCAATTATTTTAATAAAGAAATGGAAACACCAATTAAGATAAATCCCCTCTTAACATTTTTGGGAAGATTTGAAAAACTATAGTATCCTAGTGAGGAGTTCTTGAATGGAAAAGGTATAGGATTTTATGTCGTCATTTAGATCTCCCCCCCTTAAAATTAGGAAGGTCAAGGAGTAGCCTTAGTAGTATCACATTCCTCATGGAATTATCAAGGGAAATTTGAGTTATTTTTGATAGGTCCTTGAAAAGGGATCATGCATAAAAGAATGTGGTCCACCAAAGGAAGATCCTATTGGGGTAGTGATATAGTTTGGTTGGAATTGGAGTGGTTAATTTGGTTTCTAATATATAATAAATGTTGTGTATTTTGAGGGCACATTATTGTTTTGAGGAAGACCAAGAAAGGGGACATAAATCTATGGGTCTTTCCATGCTCCACCTAACTACTACATAGTCATGAAAGTGAGCGATGGGAAATAAGGCCCAGAAGTCGCATTCACATTACATGAATATAAATTTACATATGAGGGGGGTTGCAAGATTCCTTATTCAAGTCATCTTGGTTAGCTATGAATGGATTTTTGTTTTGTATTCTTTGGAATTTGAGGCCTTACATTCCCTTGATATGAGTCACAATGTATTTATTCAAGAAATCATGTTTACAAGGTTCTAATTATTTGAACAAAAGTATAAATTAACTCTTTAGGGGTGGTTGCATTTGATTTCAAGTTGTGTGGTTAGTTATGCCATCATGTATGGGGCCTATTTGAATTTTTTTGAATGTATTGGTTTGTTCACATAGAGGAGGTGGGATTCATCCACCTATACACCCCTTACCTTGGAGGCCAAATTTTTATCCAAATTTATCTCTATCTCCCCACTCTAAAAGCACATTGTAAGCCATGCATCCAGCCTAATCAATATCCAATACACCATAAGGAAGAATGGTTGATGGTCTTAAGAAAGGATACACAAATTTATAAGAAGTTATTAAAATTCCAAAATAGTATTGAGGCCTAATATATGCACATTAAAGTGAAAAATCCCAAAATAGCTTGGAGTAGAGGGTAACCTACTCTTCTCCTGCACTTCCCCAAGGTATAAATTTCTTGGGGGCTTAGCTCAAATGAAAAAATTCCCTTCCATGAGGCGTATCTTTCAATTAACCCCCCATTTTTTATAGTCATTTAAATCACTAAAGTTGAGGTCATCCCCTTGGTGATGAAATCCAAGATAGACCCCCTAAAAAGAAATTTGAGAAATGGTATTTTTATGGTTTGCAAGTTCACTTGAAAGTGTGAGAGGAGAGCATACACTAAATACTACTTTGAGATCAAAAGAAACAAGTTAATTTTAATCCAAAAATATAAATGTGGGTGAATTTTAACCCAGATTTTTAGTGTGATGAAATAAGAAATGCATACAAAGCAGAAGGTCTATAATCAAGTCTTCAATATATATCTTGCAAAACTATAAAGTTAGTAGTTGCAATCATGCGAGTCTTTGACACATGAAAATTAATGCATAAAAATATGAGCTAGAAAATAGCAAATGAGTTAGTCCAAGAGAAAATAAGCATTATAACCATATTGCTCACAATTTTTTAATAATTAAAAAAAAAATGTTAAAAAATCATTTTGTATGCAAGAGTTATAGATTTTTAAATATTAAATAGAAATAATAATTTCAAATGATTATACCTAATTTTGGAGGAAATCATGAGAAATTTACTTGATATACTATGTAGAGCTTTGAGTAAGCTTTCCAAAATTTGGTGTTTATGATATATTCATTTAATATTTTAATTCACTATATTACCTATGGAATAGAAATTTTTATAGATTGATTCCTTAAATTATTCACATTTATTGATAATATGTTTATTCTTCTTTTCATAATTACCAACATATTTATCCTATGATATAAGAACACATACCTTCATTTTTAAACATGTAAAGATATTTCTTTGCACCCCTTATTTTACACATACTAAAATATAATTTAAATTATTTAATTTAACCATCCATTTTTTTTCATTAAAAGATATATTCTCTACTTTTATCCTCTAATTTAAATGGATTTATATTCTTTCCTTTATCCTCATTAAATTATTTCAAGAAATATTCTTTAATTTCATCTTCTTCACCAATTCTAAATTTATTAGCAATTACAAGTATAGAAGATTTTTCTTGCATCATTTTATCTTATTGAATGGTCAATTGCTCTTATTGTCACATTAACCATTATAGAGTTTATGTGATATCTTTCACGTGACCTTCAAGCGAATTCACTATTACATTCAACTCTTCCATGGTTTCCTTTTAAGCACTTTTTGAAAAAGTCATAAAATCCTTCATAACTTCACAAGAATCAAATAGATTTGATACCAAAATTGATTCATAAACTCTTCAAATAGAATTAAAAATTTGATAAACTAATTAAATTAGTTTCTATTTTCTTCTACAAATGAAGTTTACTCTAGAGAAGAGTATATTGCGGATAAAGTAGAAATTAAACTTGTAATAATTCATACCAAATTTAGATTTGTATCTGAGAAATCCTTAATATGGAGGAAAAATAGATTTTATGATAGTGGAAATGGTCTTTCTACCTTCATTATAATATTGAGAATTTATGTGCATCTCCTCATTTATACAAATAGTTTAATTCTATAATATTTATCTAATTATCTAATCTCCAAAAACATGATTGCTAACAAATTTAAATTCTCTCTTTATAGATTTTTGTAACAAGGTTCTCTTTGGCCTTATAATAATTCCCACATGCATAGGAAGATGAAAAATTAATTGTTATCACTCACACTCCAAATCTGAAGTGCTCACTATTAATGGATAGTACTCCAATCATGACCCAAACTTGGTCTCTACTACAATTGCGACCTTTTCAAACTACTTATTGCTCTAATTTTACTATTATGTTCTTGCTTCTACATCTAATTTCACTTAACTATTTAAGTTTAGAAGTCTCATTATATTTTGTAGATTCAATGATAATCACCAATGGTTTATTAAAAATTAGGCCTAAAGTCTAACACAACATTGCATAGGATAAGTGATTTTCTTGTCCTTAAGAGATTCAATCATATTGAAGTTATGGTGCATAAGCCAATTGGAAAAGGGAAGATTAGTAACTACTCAATACCATAATTTCAAATAATCAAGGTAATCATTAAGCACATAAATTTTCATAAAATCCAATCAATAGCCATCAATTTTAATTAGAATATATGTGTGATGGGGTTTGAACCCCAAGAAATAATTGTAGAAGAACAGATTGGAGAAATATAAATTGTGTTTCTAGCACATCCCTCTTTGTAGTAAATATTACTAAGCCTCAAGCTAGATGCATTTTAAAGAATTTTGAAGCATAAAAATTTGAGACTTTAATTTATTCCTAACAAATAATATTAATGGCTCCCAACTATTGACACATAGCCTATATATAATGCTCCCTTGAAGACTTTTTAAGGACTCATACATTCCATTAGATGAAATTAGTATGAGGAATCCTCAATAAAAATACTTTATATTCCCTTGAACATGCAAGCAAAACAAAATGGGTACCTAGTAAAGCTTGTTGAGTTGACTATAAATAATTGATAAGAGAAACAAAGCAATGTTTTTCTAAAAATAATTCTAGTGGTGAGGTTGAGCAAAGGATGATGGAAACATACTTATATAATTTTTAAAAATTGGTGATGCTTGGAAATACATTATAATTGGGATTTGGGTTCACAAGATCAAAACTAACTTTACTAGTGTGATATTTGTCCTAACACTTCATGGTTTGATGTCTCTATTACTAATTTAGGATTTTTATATATTGTAAAAAAAATCTTGCCACCAATGGTGGTACAATCCTCTTCTTTCGTGTCCCAAAGAGGTACCATATGTTAATTTTGGGTTGAGAAGGGCCAATAACTAATAATATCATATCTTATAATCAAGTGGATGATAATGAAACACATATGAGCAAACCAATGTATGCCATTTTTGGAGATAATCCGTACCTCCCCACTTGGATATCCATTGACTTCTTCAATTATATGGTGAGTTTGATCTTAAGATAGACTTGCTTATTTTATTATGATTAAAAAGTCATCTTAAGGGTTTCACAAAGTGGTCTAAAAAGGCCCAAAATGTGATGGGAAGACCTAGAAACTCAACTTGACTTGAATCTTTAAGAAAGACCACTATGAAAAGATCATTAAAATGTTATCCATCAAATAGTAATGTGACCACCCAAAAAAATACACTTTTGAGCCCCACCAAAAGAAAATAAAAAATAACCATTAATCTTGTTACCAACATGATTAAGTTTTGTGCCATACGACTCCTAGCATACTTGATCTAAGAAATTAGGGATTACTCAAAAGGGATGTGACCAACATAGTAAGCAACTAAACTCTTATTTGTAAACCAGTTGCAAATATAAATGCTAACATTGAAAACAACAAGCACTAGAGATAATTTTAGATTCATAACCTTATTGTAGACTTTTAGAATAAAATATTATGTTTGCATTTTGAAAATTCCTTGTAATAGGCAATCATAATTGACTTAAGTGTCCCCACCTACGTTGTGTTCTAACTGGTAATCGAATCTTTGAACTAAGGGTGGGGATCCTCCTAACACCTTGTAGCCCTACAAGGCATTATAAACCTTATGAAACCTTTGATTTGGATTTTTGTTATAATTTGTTGTTGACCTGATACCGGCGGTAATTAGGATTTAAATGACCGGCAACGAAGTCTTCAAGTGGATGTTTGGCTTCTAGAGAGTACCATCTCAACCCCGACAAGCCCCAAGTAGTGAGTCATTAATACTTCAAAGGATTTTTCTAAATGACACGGGCCCCACTTCTGCCAGTTTTATATTCCTACAACTTTCATCTCATCACACCCCGATAAGTTATTGATTAAAATCATGTGTGACTGACGACCGTTGATCAAGATCTATGTATAACAAAGCTTAGTGCCTATTCTAAAAGCTACCATAAAAGGTGTGTACTATGCACGTTGGTCCAACCATAACATGTGGAGCCCTAGGACACCAACAATATTTGTTCCCACCACCTTTACAAGCATTTTGTAAATTCCAAGAGTTCTACGGCTACTATCTTCTAGAAACATGCCCTAGCATTCAAATTGCTCTCATCAAACCAAAAGAATTTTCTAGTAGGTACTTGTACTTGCCAATGGTGAGAAGTATGTAAATTGGTAGGCATTTTTAAAAATTGTATGGGTTGTTTATGCATAAAGCTTATAAAATTACAATTATAAGATATGTTATATTTGTGTGTTTTTTAGGAATTTATTTAAAAGATATCACAGAGGATATTATTGAAATAATCATTTGGACATTGCGATATTTAAAAAGTTGACATGCAAATGGGTCTTGAAGATTTTTTTCAAGATGTCAAGGACATAATTATAGATGTGAAAGCTTTAAGACCTATTAGGGCTCTATTTAAAACCATGTACAAAAAAAAGATTAAAAGTGAGGGCATTGAACACATGGAATTTGGACCTAGCAAATTGGTAGTTTTCAACTACTTTCCAATAGCAAATTGTTGAATGAACGCATAAAAGATATGATGAGAGAACAAGTACTATGAAGAATGTAAAGGGAAACCCCTTCACTATGAATAGATATTTTAAAAAGGTCTTTGATTTAAACCTAAAAGCTAAGGTTCATTTTAGCTTAAGTTAGTAAGCTCTTGAGTATAGAAAGGATATATTTAGCAACAACTAAGTGGTTGTGATACCCTAGAATCAAAAGAGATCCTTATAAGTTGGATCCAAATGTTGAATACAAGATAAAAATTGAAATAGAAACACTAACAATAAATTGTTTTAATCAAGATAAACATATGGTAAACTATAAAATATATTAATGAAACAATGGAGAAGCAAACAAAATATCCAAACCATATTAACACCAAATATATGTGGACAAACCCTTATAGGAAAATTCCATGAACAAAGAGATCAATCATATATTAGTCTAAATAATATTATAGCAATATAATCCACATATCCCTCTAACTAATAGTTATCCAATAGCATAATAGTACCTACATAAGAACCTTAAAAACTTTATCCCTTGCTTCCATTTTATAGAAAAATAAAAAACAAGAAACCACCAAGTAGTATCCAAAAAACTAGGAGTCAAACTAATGAACCAAGAGAAAAAAATCTAATGCCCCATAGTCATGGTCAAACAACCTAGAATACAAAGTAATCCCTCTTTCACCTTTCCCACCTATCTTATGTGTTAGATTTTATCATGACTACCATATTGACCAATTTCTAAATATAGGTTTAATCTATGGGAGCATTCAACGCCTTGTCATAACAATCAAATCAAAATATGCTCTTTAATTTCCAAGTTCAATATTTTCAAGTATCCTCCCTATTCATTTCCTTCTTACACAACAATAAAAATATTGTAGAAAAAATAATAAATAAATAATATCCCCACCCTCACATGGACATTCCAAATTTCCCACTCTAAGATGTTTGGAGTACATACATTATTTATATTCTATATAATTGAATATAATTAATCAATACTTGATATTTACAAGGTGAATGGCAAACCTAATCCTAATATTCTCCCACTTGAAATTTTGCATTACAAACACATAATAGGATTTAACTAAAATAAATGAATCAAGCATGAGAAGTGGTAAAACTCATGGTCTCTCTACAACAACAAAAGTTGTTTATGCTCATTAGCTTAGTGAGAGAATCTACACAACATTATCCAAAGTGCCAACTTTGTGTAACATGACTATATCACCCTCATCCATCTTGAAAATAAATTGTTATTGAAGATCAATATACTTAGTACAAGAATTTGACACCATATTGTTTACCAAATAGATAGTTCTTAATCACATATGATCTTGACAAGTCTACACTCAAATCCAATACCTATTCACAATCTTTGCAACCATGTTGCCTCCTTATAGGCATGTGTAGTACCCATGTGCTCTATTTTTTTAGTAGAGAATGCAACCATGGGTTGCTTCTTACTCATCTAGGTAACTATACCTCCAAACGAAGTGAACACATAACTACTTGTGGACTTCTTATTATCTAAATCACTTAGACTAGTCTAAATAAACAAAGCTTTATATGTCAAGCAAATTACACACATTATCAATCCCATGATAATCAAAAGTCCCTCATAAATATTTGAACACTCTTTTTACATAATTTTAATTATATCTACAATAAGTAGACATAAACGTGCTAACAACTCTCATTGCTTAGGAAATATCTAGTCTTATGAAGATCCTAACATGCATTAGGCTACATATGACACTAGTATAAGTAACACTGTGAATATATCCTCAAAATTATCATCTAACACATGACACTAATCCAAAGGTTAATTAGTACCAACAAGTAAAAGAATACTAATTGGCTTACAATATCACATAGGAAATCACTACAAAATAGTCTTAACATACTTACTCTAACTAAGGAAAATATTTATGCCAACTTGATCTCTACTAATCTCCACACCCAAAGTATATTTTGTTTCTCCCAAATCCTTCATGTCAAGAGTAATATAAATCTAATCTTTGAGTTCCCTAATCATATCCTTATTTTTTCCAATTAAGAAAATGTTATTAGCATATAGGACAATGATTGATAATCAATTAGAAATAAACATAATGATCAAAATCACTCCTAATAGAGCCATGCTATGATGCAAAAGCATCAAATTATAATCATGTTCATAGTGAATGCTTCAAACTATACAAAGACCACTTTAACCTATAAGCCATTTTTTCTTTACTTTTAACATAAAAAATTAGGTTATTTCATATAAATTTATGCCTCAAGATACCCATGCAAAAAATATAATTTTAACATCCATTTTCTCTACTTCAAAATGTGAATATAATAGAATGAAAAAATTGAATAGAAGTTGTTTTTTTAATCAGAGAAAATATTTTAGTACAATCAACCCTCTCAACTTAAGAGTAACCTTTCACCATTAGTCTTTCCTTGTACCTCTCAAAGTTATCCATTTGCTTTAAATTTATATTCAAATGCCTACTTGCATCCAATGGGATTCCTTCCCTTGATAAAATATATTATATCCCATGTCACATCTATAAAATACTACCATCTCCTACTACATTGCCTCCATCTAAGACTCATGCTCCATCAAAGAAAGATCTTCCTTCATAGACTAGTTCATTGTCAATACAAGACAAAACAAATACATAATATAAATGTAGTGGGTTATACCTATCAACTAGTTTATATTTCCTTATAGACCTTGTTAAGGGTTTACTAAGAGGTTTCTCTTCTTATTCGTTTGAACTCTAAATTTTAACCTTCTTTGTTATCTACATCTTCTTATCCAAGCGTTCTTCCACTTGCACATATTCCTACTTCTCTATTTTAGTTTCAAAATGTATGTAGTATTTTCTCTTTTTTGTATGGTCAGGTAGTTATCATAAAAAAAATAGATCTAAGCTCCCTAAAAATTACATCTCTAAAATAAAATATTTCTAGGTTAAAGGATTCCAAAGCTTATAGCTTTTAAATTGTCACTATAATCAATAAAAATACATATGTTAGCCTTGAAATCTAACTTAGATCATTTTTTAGGCACATGAACAAAGGCCTCATGTAGCCAAAAACTCTTAGGAAAAAATAGAGGATTTTTTAACTATTGACACTTAATATGGTGTCTTAGCTACCAAAGAAGAATAAGGAGATTTTTTAGTAAAATAACATTTACTTACAACCTCATGTTAAAAACAAAGGTCAATCCTAAACTTGCACAAACATACATTTATGTATTTCCATCAAATTTATTGTCCTCCTTTCTATGGTAGCATTTTGAGTGGCATATAAGTAAATATATTTTATCTCACAACATCTACATGTCTACAAAAATTATAAATTTTCTAGAGAAATATTCCCCTCCATTATTTAACCTTAATATTTTTCTAATCTAATATGATTTTCAATAAGAACCTTAAAATCATTAAACTTGTTAAAAAAATAGACTTATGTATCAAAACATAAATGCAAGTATAATAAAATTAGTCATCAATAAAAGAAAAATAATAATTAGATTTACTAATAGAAGTAAAATCCACAAGATCAAAAACATCAATATGAATAACACATGTAGACGCCTAAATTTTTCCATACTTGACCATTCTATACTTTACCTCATCCTAGCCAATTAAATAAATATTTATTATTTATTTAGTCCATCATTTACCTTTATCCCCCATCCTTTTTCTTTTGATCGGTACATTAGGAGTTTTTATCTTGGCTCAAGCCAACATGGAGGCACAATCGAGGGACCTCCTCCCTAGCATGAAATCAAGTGAACAGTACAATCCCATAAGCACGTAGCCCAACAAGGGAACAAATCCCACAAGCACACCATCCCAATGAGGGATTGGAACAACACATGCCTAGATTCCTATCTCATGGTATGAATCCCATTAGCAACCTCAACACTATGATTCAAGCCTGCAAGAACATTGGATCAGCGGAGGCATAGTGCCTGTGATCACAATTGCCCAACAAAGGTTTGAACCTTGGTGGCCACAACAACAACACCACCACTTTACCATTGCACTATGGGATGAACCCCACCTTTATCCCTCATCCTTAAGTAAATAAATTCATATTTATTTAATTAAGCTTAACCCTTCACCTTTATCCCTCACCTTTAATTAAATAAATCTACATTTATTTAATTAAGTCTAACCTTATCCCCCAAATCCTCTAACTAAATCAATTAATTAATACCTACTCAATTAATTGATTTAGGCTAATTAACCTTCATTATAATTTTCCCATATTTAATTCCACTTCACTTCCAATCCTTGTCCATTTGATCCTAACCATTGAATCTATCTACATGGATCAAGATTTAAACTTTTTAAGCCCTCAATTCATTCTCTCACTCTCATTCAATCCTAACCATTTATTATACATTACATCATGGCCCTTGATTTATCCCATATAAAATCTATAAATTAGAGGCTTCTCATCCCATTTAATTGTTCACATTCTACATATCCTTATGTTTACATTTCCATCATCTATCAATCTTAATCTCAAAATTATTTTTATGGTCTAGTAAGAAACCAAAATCTACCATTCATCACTCATCAAAAAGATCAAATCAAGTGGAGCATTGGGTGCACTTCACTTTAGCTCAACCGAAGAAGCGAGATGATAAAGGTACAAGATTCAGTTCATTGTCTTTTATGTTTATTAAATTTTATAATTTATTGATCTTCAACATCCAATAATCTATTTTCTTAGTTCTACTAGAGTTCAAATTGACACTCTTTTATTTTCAATATAGGTAGTGCTCACAAAATTCAAAATGTGCAAAATAACTAGATAAAGCATCTACCATATTTTTATTAATCATGGCATTAAGACCATTTTAGCAATATAACCCAACTTATGGTGCCACAATATACATGAATAGGAGGTCTTAGTTGTAAAGGAAATGTTATATAATATGTAGATGCATCCAACCTAAATAACATACCACACCAAGTACCCTTAGCTAGCAGCAAATTCCATCCTACCAACATATAATCACTACTATAAAATGTGACATGCATTCCAAAATCATTCATATTAGAAATAGAAATTAAATTTTATGCAAGGCCTAGAATATGCAACAAATCTATGAGATATTTTACCCCCATCACTAGACACAAATTTTACCTACTCTTATCCAATATTCTTTTTTGAACTAGTGTATCTAAGGAACACCTCACCACTATCATACTCTTTGTAAGATGAGAAAATAGCCCTATGATAAGTCATGTGTTGTTCAAATGAATCAATCAACCATGAGTTTTCATTAACAACATTAGAAATAAACAAATAAAGAATAATTTTCATCATCAAAGCTTTTTTATAAAGGATTCATCAGTAATCCTTTTCCTTGCTTAAATGGAACTATTTTCTATAGTTCCAATATTTGAGTGTACTCTTAATAGGGTTTTGATACAATCCTTTTGATTTGGATCTCTCCTTATCCTCCATTTTTTTACAATATTTTCCTTAGATCTACCCCAAACTTGTGATGCATCTTGGAACCCTCATCCATGGATTTCCTCCTCATTTATTCATTGAAAAAATTGATAATAAGGGTATCAATATTGTTCTCTATAGTAACACCAATAAGTGTAACAATTAGGTTCTCTCAAGATTTAGACAAAGAGAAAAACAACACAATACATGTATCATATTCATCAAGATTACTAATGTAAACAAATCATAGTTGACTCAAAATTAAATTAAACACATTTAAATTCTCTACAAATAAGTCTCATTTCATTGTCAAATAATAAAGTTTCTATTTTGAGTACAATTTATTTACTATACTTTTGGTTTGATATATTTCACCTATTCTCTTTCATGTTAAATGTGATAGTTTCATTGGAAACATTCAAGAGAGCGGATTTACAAAGAAAAAAATGAATGACTCCTCAAGCCTTTTTTTAGGATTTTTAAATTTTTCATAATATTTTCCTTATCTATTATAGCCCTTCACAGCCCTTTCCTCAAAGAGATGTTCTCTTTTCAATTTCCACAATTCATAACCAAATCCATTGAATTTCTCAATATTTGAATGGGATATGCTTGACATGGTCTCAAACACACGTGTATCTACAAAACCACTCAATAAAATTATCTCATTACAACCACAAAAAAGCTCCAATAAAGTTGTCCCGCTCTCTAATCAAGTTGTGGCCCTAATGTCAAATGTTCAATATAGGGTAAATGGTGTAATAGAAACATTAAAAATAAAGTGTTTTAATTTAATTAAACATGTGATTAACCCTAATACATTAATGAAATAATTATGAACCAAACAAAAATACAAAACCATATGAAAATTAAATATACATGGATAAACCCTTATTGGAAAAAACTCAACAAATAAAGAGATGCAAACTTGTATAATCTTAAAAAGAGTATATCCAAATATAATTATCCCTTTGACTAACAATAATCTAACAATATAACAATACAAATAAAAGGACCTTATAAATCTCTATCCCATGTGTTATTTACATAGGAAAACTGGAAACAAGAGTGCTATCCAAAAAATAGAAGTCAAAACAATGATCCAACTAAGAAAAATCCAACACTACATAGTCATGGTCAAGTGACTTGGAATAAAAAAATCCTCTTACACTTTCTTACACCTTTTTTATGCATCATATATTTTTCATAGCCATCATATTGACCATTTTTTAATCTAGGCACCCCATGAGGGTATTCAATGCCTTGTCATACCAACCAAATTCAGAAGATACTATATAACTCTCATTTTAGCATTTTCCAAGTAATGCAATGTCTTTGTTGTTGCACCAAAAGATCAACTTGATAACACCCAATACAAACGTTAGATTTATACAAGATCCACAAGAGGCGGTTAAGCCATGCCATGAATCTAGAGGGTGGTTCTGAATAACCAAGTGGACGAAGGCACCAACCTTCCAACAATCCCCCTAGTGTGATCGTAAGATTTGAACTCATGACCTCACTTTGATACCATTTTTTGCAATTCCTTTTCTGTTGTGCCAAAAGATTGACTTGATAATGCCTAATACAAATATAGATTTATACAAGATCCACAAGAGGTGGTTAATCTATGTCATGAATCTAGAGGGCGGTGTTGAACAACCAAGGGGACGAAGGCACCAACCTTCCAACAACCTCCTTGTTCAGTTATTTTTTACACAATAACCAAGGTATCTTAGATAGTAAATAATAAATAAATAATTCCCCCGCCCTCACATGAGCATCTCATTTTCTCACTCAATAAAGTTTGAAGATCATACATTCTTTATAATCTACATAGTTGAATACAATTAATCAAGACACGATTTTTAAGGTAAATAGAAAAACTAATCACAACACCATTATAGAAGAGAGGTTGAGTTCATTGACTTTAATAAACTAAGATTTATGTACAACCTAAGAGAGGTTGTTTTGGGGATTTATGTAGAACCTAAGATGTTAGAAGGGGCCCTAGTGTTGGCATCCAATATTCAACATCCTTGCTTCAATAGATTATTTCAATATGGGACATACCTAGCTCAATAAATTCATAATGAATTCATAAATTTGAAGAATTCAAAAACTAAAAATAACTTTAAAAATTATTCAATGCTATTTTACATCTTCTTGTACTTCAAATAAAGGATTCCTCCTAAGGGAGATCAATATTATAGACTTCATATAACAGGAAAGGAATATTTTTAAAAGGTAAATGAAGCTATTAGCATGTTAATAATGATAAAGGATATCCCAAGAAATTCATCCAAAGTATTAAGAAAGAGAAAGGTAGATATGGTTTCCCACACAAGTGTAATGAACCAAAAGACCCGATTAGAAAATGCGTAAATGATTTGGATAAGAATATAAGAATAAATAGGTGGTTAATATTAATCTAGAAAAAGAATAAATAAGTTGAACAACTCAATTATATTGAGGCATTTTCAAAGGTGTATGAAAATACTACTAGATAAAGTTTAGATAGTTGGACTAGTGCTAAAGAGGAAGGTGCCTATAGAATAGAATCCTTAATGCAAATTATAGAGGTAATATCTATGCTTGGGCCAACTTCATTTGCAATATCAATTGACCAAAACTCTACAAAAATAGAGGAAGAAAGACTATAAGGGCTTCTCCATAAATAATATCATTTACCTTCCAAATTTCAAGAGGGGAACCTCCTAAGGTAACATCACCTTCGATATCATCCTCTCAAGCACAAAAAAGTGTCATAAAAGGTTCAGTTCTAACTAGTTCATCTTGTTAGTTATGATAACACTAAAGTAGTTGAAGTGATTATACCATTATTGTCATAATTGCATCCCCTCTTCGTCAGATATGACTATAAATGAGTGCTTCTTGTACACCAAAAATAGATTTATTTAAAGGTATAAAAGAGGTTAGAAATGCTTGAAAAAATTCCTATAATAATTTTCTTATCAACAATTCTTTTATTATAATTGATGAATTGAAAATGCTTACATCAATGATAAGGAAATTAGAGATAAAACTAATAAGTAAGCAAGAAGAGAAAATGTTTAACTAATGGGAGAAGATATAGATAGCACCAAGAGTGCATTTTCACCCTTTGGAGTAAACATAAAAGACATGAATTTGAGTAAGGGATAAGGCTAGGTAAAGAGAGTGGGTATTTTCTGTAATGGCACAAATTTACACCCTTGGAAAATTCTCCATTTATTTTACCTTTACTTTAGAAACTATAAGTTGGATGATGCAAACTTGATATCGTTAGCTTATTCCTTCCACGTGGCCTTGTCTTTTTATGTCGATGAAGGAATTTTTGTCAGGGACGCACATGCACTATGTAGAAGTCTGCGAGTTGTGCTTATGTCCTAACAGGATTTCAACCTCTGGAATCTACATAATCGTTACGTCTTGGGTTGGCTATGAAGGTAATGTCTTATGTCCTCCCTTGACCAATGAAAATTAACCTTTTACCTCCATTTTGGCATTTCAAACTCACTTCTTCACTCCATGCAATTCTCTCACTCTCTCATTCATTCTTGCAACTTCTTGATCACTCTTTTACTTCCTCACTCTATCAAGCTTACTCTTTCTCTCTTCTTGGTGATTCTTTCTCTCTTCTTGGTGATTCTTTCTCTCTACTTGGCATCTAGAGCACATTATTGTTGTAACTCCACCATCTTTGTAGGTTGACGAAGCTCCATTCTCTCGGCATGGTATCATCTTTTCCTCTCACCCTTGAGTGCTAATAGGAGGAAAGGTGATATTTATCTTGTTATTTTATTTGCATCATTGTGTCTTATAGAGTATCATCCAAGTTGTCTTTGCACTCTATTTAATAGTGTCTTTCTTTCTCTTCTTTATTGATTTTTCTATCTTGTTGCATTTTTGGTTGTCCATGGAGGTGGGAACACTAAAGCGGGGTTCTAACTAAGGCAAACCTCGAAACACAACCCAAAATTTTTCTTTTTTTTGTGTGTGTAGGTGTTGGTTTGTCCTTTTGAATTCAAAGCTAAAGAATCAAAGTGTGGGTGGAGTGGTACCTTTTCCTTTCCTTTGTCCTTTTTGCATTAGAGTAGTTTCTAGTATTCTTCTTGTTGTACTTTCTCTTTCTTACATCCTCTTTGTCAAATTGTAAAACTCTATTAGTTGGGTTGTTAGTAGGCCCTTTGCATTTTCTATCTATTTGTTAGACCCTTGTCCATACAAGACACCAGCACATCCCTGAGATGCCAGTGTGCCATGCTAGAGTCTGGTTCCTACACTATCATCCTTAGACATTGGGCTATCTAGTCTAGAGTCTGAAACATTTGAAGCTAGCTCACCTAGTTCTAGATACAACTAATTTTAGTAGAGGGGAAACAGTGTGGTGTTTTCCCTTCCTTTTTATCCTCTCTCAACTCGTCAAACACTCTGAGGTAGTTTAGGGAAATTCATTCCTTAAGGCTCTCCCATGACCTAGATCCTTGGGGATGATGAATCCCCCTTCTCTACATTTTTTGTGAACCCAATGTGAAAGTCTTGTTTTCGTTCCTTAGTGTCGGATATCTTTCTCTTGTACCCTAGGTGTGTTGTGGGCTTGTGTTTTGTGAAGCTTTATGAGCTTTACGACTTAGTCAACAACCTTTGGGCACGTTGTTAGAAGGAGTGTACGACATATAGAGATGGATTCTAAGAAAGTCACTATCGGTCCTACCTTTGAAGAATTAGTTTTGTGAACAAGTACAAGTTTCTCCAGTCCTTTTGAGGAAGCCCCTCATATTCCTACCCCTCCTACTTCCCCTTCTTCTTTGTCTATGGGGGAAGATGATTCTCTTGAGGTTCCCACAGAGAAACATCTTTCGCTAGATAAAACACTTTTGGAGTTTGGTAAGTATCTAGAGAAAGAAAGAATTATGGCTAGGGTTGCTAAGGTTATTGATGACTTGAGAACTATGTTGAACAAGGACATAGTAGGTCTACAATTTCTTTGGGGCCTTGTAGACATTGTGGACACCCATGTCCCATCGCACAATCCTAGGTTTGGCATTACCTAAGACCTTAGGTCCGGACCGTTGAAAGACAGATAGAAGTATCAATGCCTAGGGTATCAATATGCATGGCCAAGACTAGACCTTCCATTAATACTACTTATGGTCCTTAGTCGGCCCCCATCATTAAAGTAAACAAGGTACCCTTGGGTTTTGGTTGCTCCAGCTCTAATGTTCTTGGTGGCAATCTTGGAACCCATGCTAGTCCTAGTGGTGGGGTTTCTGCCGGTATGGGGGCTGGTGGTTCTGGTGGTTCTAGTGGAGGTTCCACTGGTCCTATCTCATCTTCTGGCCCTTTAAATGCCTTGTTGCAAAACATGGGTCAAATGCAGAACTAGCTAACAAACTTATCTAGTTCTACTTCTCAACCTATCTTTCAACCTTTCTTTCGTCACAGTCCTTTATCTATTGCTATTTTAAACACTCCTATCCCTTAGGGGGTGGAGATTCTAAAATTTGAGAAATATGGTGGTCGTGGAGACCCTCATATGCACGTTTCAGCATTTAATGCTATGCGCACTGATTTGTTCCACCATGATGCTCAAATGGCTAAGATCTTTCCTAGATCCCTTAAGGACACTACCCTTGAGTGGCACAATTCCTTACCAGATAACTCTATCTTCTTGTTTGATCTGTTGGAAAATCAATTCCTCCAATAGTTCCAAGCTAACATTAGGTCGAAGATAACCTTTTTAGATCTCATCTGATGTAACCAAGGCAAACAAGAAAAGGTGACTGATTTTATCGCTTGATATCAAGTGTTATTCTCTCAAATTTCTTATCTACTGTTAGACTCAGATGTGTAGAAGGTTTTCATTGGCAAATTACAGAAGTCATGGCAAGAAAATTTTTCCTTAATGAAATATCCTTCTTTTGCACACTTGTGTGCCACGTTGTGTGAGTACCAACAAATGGTGGAACATTTTGGGGGTTTGTCTTCTTGCTCTCGTTCTGATAATTGGTCTGTAGTGTCAGTTTTTGGAAAAAACAAATTTATTGCAAACTTGGTCTCTACATCTAAGGACAAGGGCCTAGGGTGCAATAGGAATTTCACAAAATTATCCGAGTCTCATACTGTCATTTTAAAGAAGTTATTAAAAGATAAATGTTTGAAATTGCTAGAACCTCAACCTCTAATTGGGCCATATCCTGATTGGTATGATGAGCCAAGCCATATTGCAATCAAGCCTTGAGGATATGTGTATGACTTCAATCCTTCAAGGAAATTAGATTTGAGTGATGAGTTACATCCAATTTTTGATTCATCATTCATTTGTTATTTATCCTCTATCCTTCAAAAGGTTAAGCTCTCTTTCATCAACTTTTCCATTGTGGAGATAGAAACACCAACACGAGGTTTGACTGAGGTAAGCCCATATATGGCACAACCCTTCTTCTCTCTTTGAATATGTAGGTTACATATCTAAAGGATATTGAAGGAGGATTGAAGACTATTTAATCATTGTTACATTCAAACCCTACAACTTGACAAGATATGGAAACTCAATTATCTCAACAATCGACAAAGATCCAACAGTGAGATCTGAAAGGAAGAAGCCTCTAATCTTGCATCTGAGGACTATGAAGACATATTGCAACTTTAGCCATCCAGACATAGGTTCCCTAGGCACCCTTTTCCATCTGAATCTACCTTGGGTTTACAAGTTAGATACCTCTATGTCTGCTTAGTCTATTTCTAAATCTTAAATTTTAATGTGACTTTCCAGTTTTATTGTTTTCACATCAAAATAATGCATTTTCATTGTTAGCTAGCCATATCATTGCATTTCATTCAAACTACATTACAAAACCATTCATCCCCTAAGAGAACTTGGGGCCCAAGAGTTGATTGACTTACTTTCTAGGTTGTAAGTTAGTCTCATGCCCTTGATGATCCTAAATTCTAAATGATATAATAGCAAAAAGTGGTACTTAATAATAGCAACAAACATTTTCCTTCTTGTGTGAAAGAATATCCAAGAATCTCTCTGAGTGTGGTACTTAATAAAATGCAACAACTCTTCCATAGAAATATGTTTTGTATCATGGTATACAATTGATCTAAAACAAGATATTGGATTTAATGGAGGGTTCTTTAGGAAGAGGTTATTTTCTTAAAAGAGGAGAAAAGCCTTGCTCTAATCAACTTGGAGCTAAATGGGGGGCAAGTGGACAAGGAGAATTTTATATGGATGGGATTAATTAGTGGTTAATAGTGATGAGAAGATATGACTAGTTAAAAGATGGAAAGGGCATGAACCTTGAGGTGGTAGATGATAGGCAATAGGTAGTACTTATTGAAATACAATAGAAGAGTTACACTATAAAGGAACAACCCTACATTAACAACATTATACCACTCCATTGTAAAACTAACAAGAAGATCTGACATGATCATAGTATAAAATTAATATAAAAAGGAATGCAAATCCACCTACCTTTCAACTTTATATTTATCATGAACTCAAATTTAAGCTCAAGTCCTAGATTATCGAGTCAAGTTCCCATGTTGAGTTGGACCTTGGAATTGTAGTGTAATAGAATACTATAAATTGAATTGATTTTTCTAGTTTACATACATCTATATAGTTAGTTGATTTAATTACAATTACAATACATTACATATTTGTGGTATATAAATTATACAATTTTTTACATCCATGGAATTCAACCAATTACATAATTTAATTACTACAATAAGGGTTTCAAGTCTCTAGTCTTTGATTTTTTGAATCTTCAATTCTTCAATCATTAATCAACTCTAGAAAGAAGAAAGGTGTAAAGTGATCCCTATTAGATATACACACTTACACTTTATCTTATTTCTTTTTATTATAATTCCTATCATTATGTCTCTAAATCTGATGCATTTATCACCTATTTGCTATCAAGTGGTTCGGGGATTAGTTACTCCTAAGAAGTTTTTAAAATTATTTTGTTCATGATATATATTTGTACATTGAGAGTGTGAAGGATAACAAATTATATTGTCACATGTGTGTGTGTACTCTTCTTCTTCCTTTCTTTTATTTTAATGTTGGAATGTCTTAATAGTGGTATCAAATCCAAATCAAGAATTATTGAAGGTAGATGAAGTGAAGTTGGATTGTCAACTCATACTCATTTAGTTTTTTCAAAGGAGGTTTGATAGGGCCTTTAGAGATTTTATTATTTTTCATTGAGAACTTATGTATATTAGCTTGCAAATATTTTTTGGGTGAAAAATGTGTTGTTGTGTTGACTTTGTTCATGTTGGATCCACCAGTGGATAGGACAAAAGTAAATTCCATTTAAACATCAAGATAAATATGTGAATATCATTGAGAAACGCCTAAAGAAGCCCAAGTTTATTGTCAATTATTTTACATGGGATGGTTCCATGCACTACAAACTTGCTAGAATGAGTATGTGCCTAATAAATTTAACTTTGAGTTCCTTTAGAGAATAACAACTACAAAAAATTGGAGAGAAATCATACTTTCGTTGACTTTGAACTTTTTCTTGTGTCTTGCAAAGATTTTGAAGAAGTATGGTGGGGTTACAAGATGTTGGAGATAACTTTTTGATATCTTGTGATTGATGATCTTACACTAGTGATTTGAATACACTTAATGTTTGTACTTTATTTTTGGATAGTTGATGTGTATTTATACCTCCTTTGATTGCACCTAGAGAGTGCTTATGTCTACTTTGAGTACTAGGTTGTAGTTGTTGACTAGCATATTTTAGATATTTTTAGTGGGAATATAGAGTTGTCCCAAATTGAGAGTTGGCTCGATCACTTATTGACCACATTGTTTATTGGCCCTTTTATGTATTTATTTTCGATGATTGAGATGCAATTATCCTAAAGGATTTATAACTTGAGACTATTAGCCATTAAGGATTGGTCACTATTGAGTATAATTTGTTGCATTTTATAGTATTGTAGATTATGATAGCTTTGACAATATTTGGTCCTTATTAGTGCAATACTAAGGATGGGTCATGTAACAATTCTGAAGATGATTGATATCTAGTTTGAGTGCGTTATGATTAAATGAAAAGCTAATACATCATTTATACATTATTTTTTTAAAGATTGAGTTTTGAGATTACATATTGTAGATTTGGCCATTACAAATATGATAGAGATGAGTATGATTTCTTATGACTATGCATGGAGCCAATACATCATGATTTAGAGTAAGCAACAATAATGAAAGTGACTAACTGATGTTCATCCTTAAATTGATCGTCTTTGATTGGAGAGTGATTGCATCAATGATTCGAGAGTGCAAATTCACCATTTTTTGGAGATGGTCAATGACATGACTTGATACATCATATTTGAGGATAGATGCTTTTTTTGTGAAAGGTGTACTTGTTTTAGTGCCAACATGTGCCTTTTTATTGAGTTTGAGAGTTTTGTGGACTATGATGGTTTCACATTTGTAGATAGCATAGTTGCAACACAATTTTTGGGGCTTTGTATTATTCATAAGTGTCAACATGAGTTATCCATTTTGTTATCTCTTTGGCACATGGTTCATTTGAACACACTAAGTGGGTGTGATGCCTTAATTAGGTGGAGAAAGATCACATGTAGTGATTTCATCACCATTTAAAGTTTTGAGTGCACCATCTACAATGCAATAATTGCAAAGACCAACAACTCATTGGAGACTTCAAAATATAAGTGGAATTCTTGGCATGTTCACATATCTCAATGTTAATCCTAAGTCTACCTTAACTTTATATTACAAGGGGATTTGTTAGATATGATCACTTATACTTTGGTTTATTTGTTATTATTATTATATCCCCTATCACTATATCTTTTAAGTTGAAATATTTATAACCTAGTTACTATCAAGTGGTTGGTTGACTAGTTACAAGCAAGAAGTTTTGGGAGTTAATTTCATCTTTGGTGTATATATGTAGATTGATGTGCATTAAGAGTATGGAGGAATATCCAATTATATTGCCACATATGTGTGTGTATTATTCTTCTTCTCTTTCATTGTATATCCTAGAATGTCTTACCAATCCCAACCATAAACAAATTCCTTATTCGTCACGTCGATCAATAGAACCTAAATTAGTCAAGGATATAACCCATAGTCTAGATAGTATTAATTGTAAAATAACTTAGCTCAACATACGGTTCTTCATGTCTCATTAAGTTCATTACATTTTAATCCATTAGATAATTTGTGTATTCACTAGTTAAATTTTAATAGTTCATCAAGTCTCTCGGTTCACTAGTCTCTCTAGATCTTACTCAAGTCTCAACTAGCTAGCCTCCTAGTCTAATCAATTTTTAGTTGCTATAATCTATCCTAACGATAACCTAACAACAATATTTGCCAAAATCTCAGTATTATAGAGCTATTCTTGAGATTGGTCTACACTAGTGCAACACAAACCACTTTGTACTCCCTCCTACAACTCCTACTGACACTAGAAGGATCTTGATATGCATATCCCATAGATTGGATCATAGTTTTACATCTTTAATGTACACCTATGATGAAACAACAGAATGTATGTAATGAGATTTTACCTAATCTTATGCCCTATGTACCCCTCACTTGATTTTATTATGATGTGGTGAGATCAGGGATCACATGGACCATGTCAAGAACCTTGGAGCTAGACTTGGAATGCTACTTGGATTGCTTATGTTCCTAATGAATTTGTCTTGTTACTATTATAGCCTAGGGATTTATACTCTCCTAATACAAGCTATTTTTCCTATTTCATGGCAAAGACATTCAATAAGAAAGTTTATATTGGATTTTGGCAATTGTCTTAAGCACCCAGTAATTACCTTGTCAATGTCCTACCAATCTCACAAGCACCTTTTGAATCCTAGCATTTCCTAATCAATGCCTAAGGTTTAGTTTGATGATTAAATTCAAGATTGTTTTATTGTTTTACTAGTTCCCTAGTCCTTTAGGGTACCCAACTTCTTCCAAGATTGCTTATAATTCAAGTAGGTTTGTTTTCTCAATGTAGGTTCATTTTCCTTATATCTAGATTAAGTTATTTCACATGGTCTAGTTCAAATTGCAACAAAAGCCAAAATAGGCTACCAAAAAAATATAAGATTTTACCAAACACATATAACAAATTATATCATTAGAAAAAATCACATAAATAAGAATAAAATTACAAGAGTGGTATATTATTGTATTAGGTAGGGCAAGATTGTGCCATGACAAAATGATTGTATGAGACAAAACTAGATCACATTATGGATTGCACTAGATTGGGACCCAAGCAATGTGATCACCTCTTTGACACACTATGGTCTCAAATGGCATAATCATATCCTTTGAAATCAAATTCTCAAAATTATTCAAGTTTTCTTAAAAAATATAAAACAATACAAATATAGAACTTAACAAATTGCAAATTTACATTCTTACTTCATAATAAAGATGCTAAAATTCCAATTGTATGTTCCCAACATAATCAAAATGCTAAAAGTCATTTTCGAAATTCGACAAGCACTTTTTTCCCACAGGCATTGCTCCATCATAATTTTCAATCATCTAAGTTTCTACTCCATCATAATTTTCAATCATCTAAGTTTCTTTTCCATCATGCATTTATAGTAATACATTCATTTCAATGATCAGTAAATATTAAAGTGATTTGTTTATATGTTCTTTAATCCAAATTCATTCCTCATGGCCTAAAATCATTCCTAGCAACCTATGCATATGAAAAATAATCTATACTCTTTTTCTACCTCAATAACTAATTTTACTTTGCATGCATAAAAAACACAATGCATGCTTTCATTTTCTATTCATTGCTTTCATTCATGCATAGAAATACGCATTACATTGCTTCCTACTTTAATCATGTACAAATAGTGTTAATAAAGACAAAGTTTCCCCTGCTTTCCCATGGACATAGCCTTTATGGTGAACCACATAAATATGGTATTGTGTATGTTCATTAATTATTTTATCTTGCATATGATAAATCTATTTTTGTAGTTTTTTATTTGCACTTTACATCAACAATTAGTATTGGAGCTTGTTGAGAAGCTGTCAAAAAATTGTGAAGAATTTCTTAGAAGATGGAAGAGACAGATAAATTGAGAATTGAGAAATTATCAAGACAGAACTTCGGGATATGGAAGATACAAATGGAGGCATTGTTGATTCAAAGAAATCTCTATATTAAGTTGGAAGGAAAATACAAGAAGCCAACTACGATGGCTGATGAGGAGTGGGAGAAAATGGATAAGAAAGCAAGAGCAACCATCATCATCTCTTTATCTAGTAACATATTATTTAATGTTGCAACTGAGAAAATGGGGAAAGGATTGTGGGATAAGTTGTCTAATATGTATGAGATGGTTTCCGCTTCAAACAAGGTTTTTCTCATGAAGAAATTATACAATTTGAAGATGAAAGAAAGAGGTAACATGCCAAACCATCTAAATAAATTTAATACATTAATCAACCAATTATTTTATGTGAATATAGATCTGGATAATGAAATCATTGTTGGAAATAGGATGCCATTTAATTGCAATCCTAAACATTATTTATTTCATGTATCTCCTAAGTCCTTGGAAAGTGTTACCTAACACTAGGACTAGAAAGAGATTAATATTTGATGAAATAATCATGTTAATTGATATTTCTAATTAATTATAAATGTTAGGAGCATGTGAGTGTGTCTAATATGAGTTCCTACAAAATAGGGGCACATGGGGTGCCCACATGGTAGGTGACACTCACCTTGAGTTCAGTTAACTATTTGGAGTAGGAGATAACACTTATGAATGCATGTAAAGATCCTAGGAGTTAGGGTTTGATTTTTGCATGCATGAGGTTCAGTTTAGTTTAGTTCAATTCAATTTAGTTCAGAATTAGTTTAGTTCAGTTCAGTTCAGAATCAGTTTAGTTCAGTGTAGTTATGGTTCAATTATCTTCAGTTAGTTTTAGTTGAATGCTAGTTGACTTCAGTTAACTTGGAATGCATGACTAATGACTTGAGTTGCATGACAGATAACAGGGACTACCTTCAGTTAACAAGAAATAACTTGGACCCAACTTGGGCACCCAAGTTGGCTTCTTGGAATTAACTCCTTTGCATGGTAAGATATTTCATAAGGCTAAGTTAAGTGGAACCACTCTTGGGTGCCTATTTTGAGGATGAAGCCTTGAAGATATTTACAGAATAAAGGTTGAGTTGACACTTCAGTTTGGGACACCCAAATGCATGAAGATGAGGATTTGACATTGTTCTTCACGGTTAAACTCTACTTGGAAGAGATAGGCGTACCTTTTAGAGATAGGCGTACCTTTTAGGGATAGGGCTTGAGCATTGTAATTGTAACTCTTTTGGAGTTTACAAAGTTGTTTATTGCCTATATATCTCAAACAAGTTGAAGAGAGTTTGTATCAGTTTTATTGCAAGTTGTGAAGAAGATTTGGTGAAGGAAAAAGAAGCATTCTCAAGAAAGAATTGGAGTTATTGTAATCTACTTCAGAGATTCAATAATATATTAATTCTTGGTGGAGTTTTCTCCTGAAAGGGTTTCTCCACAGTATATGCTTGTGTAATATTTATAATATCATGTCTAATTCTTCTATCAACTTTTGTCTTCTTTCTACAAACAGTAAAATGAATTAATCAAATAATCACCCACAAAGAATCTGTAACAAGTAAAAGCATATTTTGATCAACAATATTAAAGTTTTACCAAGTATTAAGCTAAGAAAACACCTCAATTTTCAACATTTGGTATCAAAGCTGACGTTGGGTAGAGTATTGGGACACCTTTCTCTTAAAAGATTGAAGGAATTTTGGCTTAGTGGGAGCTTTTATTATTTTTGTTATTGCAGATTTTGGAAAAATAAGTTTGTTACAATGAGTTTGAATTCACATTTAGAAATTGAAAGGTTCAATGGATCCAATTATGAGATGTGGAAACTAAAAATGGAGGATTTCCTCGAAGAGAGAGATCAATGGTTACATGTTGGTAATGAGACAAAGTCACCTACAACAATGTTAGATGAGGATTGGGCTAAGCTTGATAAGAAGGCAAGAGGGACCATAAGATTATGTCTTCTTGATGTTGTTATCTTGAATGTTTCATAAGAAACTATTGCATATAAGTTGTGGAAGAGAATAGGTGATATTTATCAAACTAAAAGTCTTACTAATAAGTTGTATCTGAAAAGACAATTGTATTCTTTAAAGATGAAAGAAGGTGATTATGTTGCAAATCACTTGAATTCTTTTAATTTGATTCTAAGTCAGTTAGCATCTGTAGATGTAAAGCTAGAAGATGAAGATAAATGCATTTTGTTACTTTGTTCTTTACCAAAGTCTTGGGAAAATCTAATTGTTGCTATAAGTGGTAGTGGTGCAAACCTAAGATGGACAATATAATTCCTACTCTCCTATCAAAGGAGATGAGGAGGAAGTCTAAAGAGGGAATCCAAGATGCCTTGTTTGTAAAAGTTAGGCCTGAGAAAAAGGAACCTAAGGGAGACAAGGAAGGAAAGGGTAAGTCTAAAGGATGGTCTAAAACCCCTGGTAAGAGTAAGGTAATTTGTTGGAACTGTGGGAAACCAGGACATGTGAAGAAGGATTGTAAGAACAAGAAAGAGAGTTTTGATTCTTCTACAGAGGAGTCCTCAGATGACAGTAATGATGCATTGGTTATTTCAGCTAATATTGTTTGTGATAACTCTTTGCTTCATGTTTCAGAGTGATCTTCATAGAGAGGATGGTAGTCACAATTGCATGTGTGACTCGGTACCATGGTTCAGTGGGAGTTGTTGGTAGTGACGTGGATGCATCATTGGTAAGGTTATCTTTATGTGATTGGGGATATGGTTTTTTTTTTTCTTGGTTTAGAGTGGTTGCTATTATGTCACAGTTTACTCTTGATTCTAGATTAGAGTTTGGAATATTACATGTTCTCTTGAGACCAAGATGTATGTTATGGTGCATGTGATCTCCTAAGAGGAGATTGTTAGATCATGGATGTCATGTTTATGTTCAAGATTGGAGCTTTGACATTGATCTTGTGCAGTTCTCTTATGTATTGGGTACATTAATCATTTGCTTGATTACTTCATGAAAGTGTTGTGTTGCATTTGGAGTTTGGCATGGATTGGTTGGTTACAGGTCCTCATGGATACTTGGAGAAATAGGTGAGGCTTGAGTTCTCTTATGGTAAGAGATATATGTTGGAATGGTTACTTGTAAGAAAAGTTTTTCGAACAGAAAAGACCGAGGAGCCTACACCTTGGTTGAACGTGAGTTCAACACACTCGGTGGTTACGCATGCCTTCGAAAAGGTAGTTTGGATATAGAGACTTGGGAAAGGTATTAGTTTTAATTGCAAGTAAGTTAAACTTGAATGTGATAGTCAGAGTGCTATGTGTTTAGCCAAAAAAATCCTATGTATCATGCTTGTACTAAGCATGTTGATATTCAGTATCACTTTGTGCGAGAAATGATTGAAAGTGGGAAGGTATTAATTGAGAAAGTTGAAACTTTAATTAATATTGTAGATTATCTTATGAAACCATTTCCTACAAATAAGTTCTCTTGGTTTTAATCATTTGCTTGGAGCTTCATGATTATGCAAGTTGCATTTGAAGTTAGCATGGATTAAATAGTTGGTGCAGGTAGGCCATTGGCCTTGAGTCCTGTACTTGATTTAAAATTATTATTCCTTGTTTACAATAATTGCAATGTATAATGTCAAGTGGGAGAATGTTGGAAATAGGATGCCATTTAATTGCAATCCTAAACATTATTTATTTCATGTATCTCCAAAGTCCTTGGAAAGTGTTACCTAACACTAGGATTAGAAAGAGATTAATATTTGATGAAATAATCATGTTAATTGACATTTGTAATTAATTCTAAATGTTACGAGCATGTGAGGGCGTCCAATATGAGTTCCTAAATAATAGGGGCACATGGGGCACCCACATAGTAGGTGACATTCATCTTGAGTTTAGTTAACTATTTGGAGTAAGAGATAACACTTCTGAATGCATGCAAAGATCCTAGGATTTAGGGTTTGATGTTTGCATGCATGAAGTTTAGTTCAAATCAGTTCAGTTCAGATCAGTTCAGTTTAGTTCAGTTCAGTTCAAAATCAGTTTAGTTTAGTTTAGTTTAGTTCAGTTCAGTTATGGTTCAATTATCTTCAATTAGTTTTAGTTGAATGCTAGTTGACTTCAGTTAACTTGGAATGCATGACTAATGACTTGAGTTGCATGACAGATAACAGGGACTACCTTCAATTAATAGGGGATGACCATTCTTGCATGAATGGTGTTGAGAAATGTTTCAATTAACAAGAAATAACTTGGACACAACTTGGGCGCCCAAGTTGGCTTCTTGGAATTAACTCTTTTGCATGGTAAGATATTTCAGAAGGCTAAGTTAAGTGGGACCACTCTTGGGCACCTACTTTGAGGATGAAGCATTGAAGATATTTACAGAATAAAGGTTGAGTTGGCACTTCAGTTTGGGACGCCCAAATGCATGAAGATGAGGATTTGACATTGTTCTTCACGATTAAACTCTACTTGAAAGAGATAGGCATACCTTTAGGATAGGGCTTGAGCATTGTAATTGTAACTCTATTGGAGTTTACAAAGTTGTTTATTGCCTATATATCTCAAGCAAGTTGAAGAGAGTTTATATCAATTTTATTGCATGTTGTGAAGAAGATTTGGTGAAGGCAAAAGAAGCATTCTCAAGCAAGAATTGGAGCTATTGTAATCTACTTCAAAGATTGAATAATAGATTAATTCTTGGTGAAGTTTTTTCCCGAAAGGGTTTCTCCACGGTATATGCTTGTGTAATATTTCTAATATCATGTTTAATTGTTCTATCAACTTCTGTCTTCTTTCTACAAACAGTAAAATAAATTAATCAGATAATCACCCACAAAGAATCTGTAACAAGTAAAAGCATATTTAGATCAACAATCTTAAAGTTTTACAAAGTATTAAGCTAAGAAAACACCTCAATTTTCAACAATCATGGTCATCTTATTAGTGTTCTCTCTACCCGATAGTTGGGAAGGAGTAGTCATGGCAATCAACAGTTCGGTGTTCGACAAGCAAGGAAGTATATTGAAATTTGATGATGTTGTCAAGACTCTCCTTAGTGAGGACATGAGGAGAAAGAATCAAGGAAACTCCTTATGAGATGCTTTGGTATTTGGTACTAGAGGGAGACCTCAAGAAAGAGGCAGACATAATAATAGGTGAAGACCAAAATCTACTAAGAGATCTAAGTCTAGAGGAAGAAATGGAGGTTATTGGTTTTGTGGCAAAGAAAGACACAAAGAAAAATTGTCAGTCATAGAAGAAGGTGCAAAATCGATCAAAATAAAATGAAGTTAACACTACATATGAAGAGGATGAAAGTGCATTAGTTTTGTCTACAAGTGAAATTGCAGCTGACACATGGGTGCTGGACTCCAATGCTTCTTTCAATGCAACTTCATGTCGAGAAGTTTTTAAAAATTATCAAGAATGAAAACTTGGTAAGGTCTACCTTGGTAACAATGAACCATGCAACACTATTGGTAAGGGTGATGTGTTGTTGAGATTAAAAATGGAAATAATTGGTTGTTGCGGGATGTGAGACATGTTCTTAAGCTCAAGAGGAATTTGATTTATGTGGGACAGCTTGATGCTCAGGGATGTAGCATCACTTTTTTTTCAAATACTTGGAAGGTGACCAAAGGAGCCTTAATAATTACAAGAGGCAGCAAATTGGGCACTTTGTATGTGCTAGAGAGTCACGCTAAAGTGGGAGTTGTGATGGCAATTGTGGACAACATAACGAAGCTTTGGCACAAGAGGCTTGGGAAAATGAGCAAGAAAGGACTTGAAATTTTGCTCAAAAGGGATCAACTTCTAGGTTTGAAATTTGCTGAGTTGTGTGAACATTGTATTTATGGAAAACAAAGGTGGATCAATTTTTCTAAAATCAAACATGACAAGAAGACAAGGCCATTGGAGCTCATGCACTTAGACATATTTGGTTCTACGGAGGTTGCCTCTATTAGAGGGGAAAATTACTTTGTTACCTTTCTTGATGATTGCACTCGCAAAGTTTGGGTTTACATGTTAAATATAAAGTTTGAATTATTTGGCAAATTAAAAATTTTCAAAGCAATTGTTGAAAATCAAACCAACAATAAAATAAAGTGCTTGAAAATGGATAATGGTGGAGGTTGATAACTTTTGTGTAGATAATGACATACAACACATTAAAATTATTCCTTTCACCCCTCAAGAAAATGGTGCAGCTAAGAGGTTGAATCGAACAATCTTGGAGAGAGCTCTGAGTATGCTCTCTAATGCAAGTTTGTGTAAGGAGTTTTGGGTAGAAGCAATTAATATTGCAATGTACCTGATTGATCGAGGCCCTTCATCTCAATTTGATTTTAACATTCTGGGGGAAAAGTGGTTGGGAAAAAGGATTTCCTACAATCATTTACGAGTCTTTGGCTGCGAGGTTTTTGCTCACATTCTCAAGAAGAGAACAAAATTGGATGCCAAATCAAAAAAGTGTATTTCCATTGGCTATGAAGAAGAACAGTATGACTATCGGTTATGGGATCTAATTGCCAAATAGTTAGTCCACAACTGGGATGTGATATTTAATGAAATTTTCTCACCAGTTGTGAAGATGACTACCATTCAAGCAATCTTGGGCTTGGTAACTATGTATGACCTCGAATTAGAGCAACTTGATGTCAAGACTGTGTTTCTTCATGGTGACATACAAGAGGAATTGTACATGCAACAACTTGAAGGTTTTGAGAAAGAAGGGCAAGAGAATTTGTTTTGCAAATTGAGGAGAAGCTTGTAGGGACTCAAACAAGCTTCGTGATAGTGGTATCTCAAGTTTGATTCCTTCATGGTTGAGCAACACTTCAACAGATGTGAATTTGATCTATGTGTCTACTACAAAGTATTGGACAATGGTGAGTTTGTTTTATTGTTGTGATATGTTGATGATGTGCTAGTAATCAACACTAATATGAGTGTTGTTAGTAATTTGAAACAACAATTAGCTCACAAGTTTGCAATGAAGGATTTGGGAGCAACGAAGAGGATTCTTGGCATGACCATAATCAAGGATAGACAAAAAAGAGAGATCAGACTGTCACAAAAAAAACATTAATAATGTCTTGGACATGTTTAACATGAAGAGTGCAAATGTTGTAAGCACACCACTTATTGACCATTTCCACTTATCCTTCAAGATGTGTCCCAAGACATAAGAAGACCAAGAGTATATGAAAGGAATTCCTTATTCATCTATTGTCAAGAGCCTTATGTATGCGATGGTATGCACTAGACTCGACATAGCTCATGCAATGGGAGTAGAGATGAGATTTATGAGAAATCCAGGAAAAATTCATTAGCAAGCTATTAGGTGGATCCTACAGTATTTGAAGGGCACTTCAAACTATGTTTTGTGCTTTGGAGGGAAACATGAATAGCTACAAAGTTTTGTTGATTCTAATATGGCCGATGATTTGGATTGACCCATCTGGATCAAGCTCCCCTTATGAGCTCTTTGTTCGGACACAATTTCAAACCTCCATGATTGGTATGGCCCCCTTTGGTGGCCTGGAGTTGGTTGACTCCGTTGTTTCTCTACTTTTTGTGTGGGTTTCAAGGGCCCTTCAAAACCTGTTTCTGTTGTTTGGCTCCCTTGTTGTTTTGTTGTTCTTGGTTCCTTCTTGGCTCTGAGGGCTTTTTGTGTAAAGGGTACGACACCCTATAAATGTTGCTTACCTTATAAAAAACAAAGATCAACTACTGGTTATGTTTTTACCTTTGCTAGGGCAGCAATCAATTCAATTTCTAGATTGCAACAAGTGGTTGCACTCTCAACTACCGAAGTTGAATACATTGCTCTCACTAAAGGTGCTAAGGAAATGATATGGTTGCAACATTTATTGGGTGAATCAGGTTGTAAATGACAAGTTTTCACTCTCTTTTGTGATAGCAACAGAGCTATTCATTTGGCCAAGAATGTAGCATTTCACAATCGAACAAAACATATTGAGCTAAGGTATCATTTCACCCGAAGTGTTCTTGAAGAGGGCATACTAAAAGTTGAAAAGATACATACACAAGTGAATCCAATTGATGCATTGACAAAGATAATTTCAAGGGAAAAGCTCGAGTTTTGCAGGGCTTCTCTTAGCATTGTCAAGATGTGACAATAAACCTGGAAAAGTGGGGGAACATCTCTGAGCGACTTTCTTTGCAACAATGGTTGGACATCAAATGGGAGATTGTTGAGATTTGAAATCCAACAGTCATAGACAGTTCAATTCCCAATGTTTTCTCCCGCTTATGTTTGTCTTTTGGGTTTCCTTCAGAGACTTCTAAGTCAATATAGATAATGTAATAAGTATCATATTTATGGTATTGTAGATGTATTGTACAAACAATGTTAATAAAAACAAAGTTTCACCTGCTTTCTTGTGGATGTTTGCAAAGACATATCCATTACTTATGTCTTTTTTTTATAATTTAACTTTCTTTTATTATGTTTTATTTTTTATTTTCTTTCCCTATTTCTTTTAATTTAATTTAGTTATTTTCTTTCCCTATTTCTTTTAATTTAATTTAGTTTTTATTTAAATTTAAATTTTTATGTCCATAAAAGGTTGGGGTAAGTTATGTTATAATAATTAGTATTTTACAATTGAAATAGATTTTATATGAAGTTTTTAAGTATTTAAGCACACATTATAATATTTTACAAATTAAGAAAAGATAATTATAATGAACTAATCAATACAATGGGCATCGAGGGACTCCCATGGATTAGGGCTAGGTCCTTGTCTAATTAATAACACGTGCCCATTTTCATTCTGGATAATCTCCAAGTCATCATAACTTAAACAGTGCATTGTATATCGATATTTTTAATTTTTTAATAATCATAAGCAATAGCCAGCAAAATCAAACAGATTACAGGTATGTTCAACTAATTCATTCTATCACACTCTGCCGTGTCCAGATTATACCGAGACGGCGTAAATATATTTTAGTTGTTTTCTTGGGATGTTATATGTAGCTTTTTCCCATTTGGGTAGTGTTCTTCAATTTTTCATCTTTTTTATTTTCTCTGTTGTTCCTAGAGTTGCTTTCGCACTCGAAAAGCTCTCCCCCAACGTACGTTTTGCACTCCCACTGACAATTTTTGCCATTACAAAAAAACTGGTTAAGGGTAACTATGAACATCCATTGAGAACAGACCAGATTTGAGAAGAACAAGTTATTGGTCGCCTAACTGCAAGGTGATGATTTTAATTTATAAATCCACTTTTTTTTTCAACTATCACAACCCTTTGGAATGGAATGATATCAAAACTAAAAGTAGTCAAATTAAATCGATGACCACAATGGTTACAGAGTTCTTCCTCTGAAAAATATTAATGACATTTTCAATTTAAAAGAAAATATCAGCATGTTTCTGATCCGTAACAATCTGGGCGTTTTTTAGGTCCCTTTAAGGAAATTCTACTCTAACACATAGGTACTGTTCAACTTTGGAATTATTTTATCCTTGCCAAAATCAAAATCTAACAGAGCTGTTGTGAATCAATGATCAGACCACCTTATTTTCGGAGTATATTCTTGAAATTTGCTTTTCTTAGCATGAGTTTCTAACATAAATGCCAACCAAATTCCGGAAGGTAAACCGTAAACCCAAAGTCTGCCCCCCAACACAAATTCAATAAAAATAAATGACTCTTAATGCACTTCGTATTCCTTTCCTTTTCATTGTTTCTATATAATTTTTTATTTACTTGCTCTAGAAATTTCCAACATCTACAATGGCTATTCAAGCTACAAACCAAATAAAGCAAACTTTTGGGAAGTAATACCGAATCACACTAATCAACAAAGTAGAAATGAACTCAATGAATACAAACAGGAAATCTTCAAAGGCATTATGATATAGAGAATTTTATGCAGACTGAAACATCAAGGCAAGTTGGTAAGGTGTAGTTTCAATGAACATGGAATTTAAAAGAGCCGTCTCTGAGCAAAATTACCCCAAACTTGATAGGTGCATCCAACAATAACATGTAATTTGAGCAAGGGACCATTAATGGTCAGCATGTTTCCCCATCCTGTATTATTTCTCAATTGTAACACTGATAAAACATAAGATAAATGTAGGGTACACAAGTCCCTAATAAATTGAGATGTATATACAAAAATTGCTTATTGCCCTTTTCTTGCTCCACCATATGTAGTCTTGCTTATTTGGGTAGGATCACCATCTTTGAGGATCATTCATAATCAGCATTATTCTTCAATCATTAAAGCACGCAGTTTCCTTTCACCCTTAACATAAACTTGATTAATCTCTGAAAATTTTAATCAGGGACTTAAGTTACATTATCTCAACCACAGCTCGACCTATAATTTCGCCTCTGTCAAGAGCATTATAAACAGCTTCTGCTTCATCAAAAGTACATTTCTTTGAAACAGCAGTTTCCAGGTTGAAGATGCCTGTTTCTGCAAGCTCTACTAACTTTGGAAGATCCTGCCTTGCTCTACCTCCATATGATCCAATTATTTTTATCTGTATGTTCAGCAAAATTTTGACACTAAATTTTGTCAATATGAACTGGCTGTGTTAGTATATAATGATGAACGGAAACAAAAACCATGGATAAGGTGATTCTAATACACAACATAAATAAGAAACATATTAATGTACGTCCATAAGAGTCGTCTTGTTCCTTCACTCATTGCAATTTCTGCAGAACAGATAAATGCAATCACGATGTTATTGGAAAACCATCTTCACTTCTACTGTGTATTTGTACAACTTGGAAGACCAATCTGCCCTGGTCTTGGATGGTACCTTAGAAGCCAAGTGATCACAAAAATGTTTATGCTTGTTTTCAAACACAGTGGATGTCATAGAAAGAAACCTAAGTTATGGTTTGCTTTAGGGCTCAATTCCCGGATTCAATTCAAATAAAAAAAATTAAGGTTGGTTTCATCCATTTAAAAGTATAAACATCATAAACCTTTACATATTTATAATTTAAAAGCAGAAATTAAATTTATTGTTCAATATAAAAACTAATAAAACTATAATTCATCATAACATCATTTTCTAATAAATAAAATAAATAAATAATAAAACTAAAAACATTAATATTGATATTTATAAAACATTTAATATAAATATTTAAAATTTTAAATAACCTAAAACTATTGTAATTTTTTTCAAGGGTTTCATTAATAATTTCTCTAGTTGCCATACGGACCTGTGTGCAATGCTTATGAGATCAAAAAGTGGGCACAGTTTTAAAATCTGTTTTTCAGGCATATTGCAGGCTACTTTCTACCGGATGACTGGTTTATTTAATAATATTACAGGCTCCTGTTTTTTGTGTGGTTGGGGCACTTCATAGTGGAGCCTCTACAACCCCTGTCTACCCGAGCTTCATCGGTGACCTTCATATTGGCAGCCTGCATTCACGCTTCATTGGCAGCTCACATATAGCCCTATGCACTCTTTGTATAGCATGATGCCCCTCTTCAAAATACCTCAGCTCCTGTATTATTTGCTGACTATTTTAAATCTCCAACGACGTCTAGTACCAAGGTGCAGCCTTCATTAAAGAAAGTGGTCTGAGCTACTTTTAGCTCACGGGTTCAGGGTTCCAGATTCCAATGGAGAATTGCTAGCATTCAATGCACACAAATCATGGCATTGAGTTACAGTTAAAAAAGTTCTGAAAAGGGACCCAGATTCTTGACGGTTTTGCACGGAATAATTAAAATAACATTTGGATTCTTGACGTAGTCACATGGGTTCGTTCCCCACTGTGAAAGAAAGGTCACCTGCCAGAAACCCTACCCAGATCGACCTGGAGTCCGAACCAAGTTTGAATCAAACCTAGATCCGGGGCCTACATGGGACGAACAGATAACATAGAAAGAAACCAATGTGCATTTCTCAATGGTGGTTGTGAAAAATCAAACCATTATATCACTGTTCCTGATAATAAAGCCTATCTAGTTAAGGGTGGCACCTTTGGCACAAGTTAAAAGTGACCCTTGATAATCAGGGTTGAACAATTTCATCATTTCCAAGTCAAGCAATGACCTTAGTTTGTCATGTACCTATCCAAATGGATAAGCAATGATCTACCCAACTAGAATTCCAAGATACATGTACATATTCCGTTTCATCATAGAGATTGACTACCATAGATAATCACGGGGGAGTGCTACAGGTCTCAAAATTATAGTAATGCACACGCATACACATGCAAGCAAGAGAATGTTCTAGGTCTTTTCAAATACAAACTACTGCTCTAAAGAGTTTGTTTCTTAAGAGACTCATTGATATGATCAACTGACAAATATCTTGGTTGGATGTATTTAAGAAAGATGGTCTTTGCAGTGAAGACGAAGGTGTTGGATTAGGCACTCATAATTGCTGCTAATAGCTCATGTTGTGATCCTGTGCTCGTATCTTCTTTAATGTAACATAGGACAATTGCTCTTTCAAACAATAAAAATAAAATATTTGCAACACTGGCCTTCCACAATGAAGTGAAAATAATAGGATAAACACCACAATTGGTCCAGAAATAATCACTACTGCAGAAGCTCTCTTTGTTAGAAATCTGAAATAGATTGAATAACCCAAAGAACTTTTTAAGAGAAAACCAAAGCTACATAAATTGGAAAAGTAAGAAGAATACAAACCAAAACTCCGAGAGATTATGCAATGCCAATATGATAGAATGCATCAAGAGCTTCCAAGATTGATAATTGGAAAGAATGGTATGTGATTACAAAGGGAACCCCTTGGTTATATAGGCCAAGGTGAGGGATAAGATATCATAAGATTATGACAAGTGTCTTAATCTTACGATATGAGACACAAAGTGATAAATATCCCATGTGGACCCTAAGTATCATAAGATTGTGACAAGTGTCTTAATCTTATGATATGAGACACAAAGTGATAAATATCCCATGTGGACCCTAAGTAAATTACTAAGGTGTGAAAAAAACCTAAGTGGATAACTAACTATAGGAAATGAATTAGTTAGATAAAGTACCCCTTTCAAACCAACACGCCCTCTTAAGTGCAACTTAGGGAGAAGTATACAATGCAAAGATGCAAATATGGGTCCCGGCTACTAGGCTTGATGAGGTACCCATGTATATATAAATCTCTCACAAATAGAAAAAAAGAGAAAACCCAATGGGACAAAACTCCTCTCGAAAATAGAGAGAGGAGGACTAAGTAGCCTCCCCCATGGAGGACACCAACCACACCCCAAGCAAAGTTCGCAAATGAAGGAACTTGCTCTCAGTGAAGGGTTTGGTGAAGATGTCTGCAATCTGATCTGATGTCGGATAGTACTTGAGACCAATGATCTCACCATGAATCAGCTCCCGAATACAGTGCATATGGATCTCGATGTGCTTGGTTCGCTGATGATGAACCAGATTGCGAGGGATCTAAATCACACTCTAGTTGTCACAATAGATGACTGTGGGCTTCTAGAAGGGAATGCCAAACTCAGTGGGAATGTTCTAAAGCCAGATGGCCTTAGTAGCAGCATTAATTGCTCCTCAATACTTAGCCTCTGCAGATGAAAGAGCAATAGCAAACTGCTTCTTACTTGACCAACAAACTGGACAAGAACCAAGGGAGAAGCAATACCCTGAAGTAGACTTACAATCCTGAGAATCACCTGAATTTGTGTGTCCCGCCAAGTCAAAATCCACGCCCGTTGCATAATGAATCCCATAGTTGTGAGTACCCTTGATGTAGTGAAGAATCCACTTAGCTGCTTTCCAATGTAGCTCATGTGGCTCCTACATGAATCGAGAGACCATGCCTACTGCATATGAAATGCTAGGCCTCATATGAGTCAGATAGATGAGACTACCAACAAGCTGTCGATACAAAGTGCCATCAACCAAGGGTGAAGAACACTTAGCCTCAAGTTTGATCCCTGACAAGAATGGAGTCAACGCAAGCTTACAATCAACAATGTGAAACCTCTCGAGCATGTCAAGTATGTACTTAGATTGTGCAAGAGTGATACCGAAGGAAGACTGAGTGATCTCAATCCCCACGAAGTAGTACAACAAGCCCAAGTCTAACATTGAAAATTGATCATGAAGGGCGGTTTTCATTGCCCGAATGGTGGATGAGTGACTCCCTGTGATCAACAAGTTATCAACACAGAGAACCAAGAAAGTGTGAGTATCATCCTGCTGCAATATGTAGACATTAGGATCAGAATGGCATCAAGTGAACCCAACTGTTAGAAGGAAGGAGTCCACCTTGGTGTACCAAGCCCGAGGGGCCTGTTTGAGGCCATAGAGAGACTTTCAAAGACGACACACAAGTGAAGAATCCTGAACGAACCCCTGTGACTGCTCCATGTATATCTCCTCCTGAAGATACCATGAAGAAAAGCACTCTTCACATCCATCTAATGAACATCCCATCTATGTGTTGCAGCTATAGCAAGAACAAGTTGGATAGAATTCATTTTGGCAACTAATGCAAAAGTCTCAAAGTAGTCAATCCCTAGAACTTGGGAGAATCCTTTGGCAACCAAGCAAGCCTTATACTTGTCAATTGAACCATCTGCTGCATATTTTGTTCGTAGACCCACTTGCATCAAACAAGTTTCCTTCCCTTAGGAGGTGGGACAAGATCCCAAGTGTGGTTCCTCTCCAAGGAACTGAACTCTTCCTACATGGCTGCATCCCACTCGAGGACACCAGAAGCTTCTCGAAAAGTTTGTGGATTGAAAGCTGAAGCAAGGAAGACATGTGGAGGATCCTAAAACTGTGATCTGAAGGATCCCCTACCCAATCACTTGTTGACTACAAAGTCTGACGAGACCAAAGAGGCCCTACGGCTAGAGAAAGAGAATTTGGAGGAGAATCATCGTCCTCTGAAGATGAATTGTGTGCATCCTCATGATCACTATCATCATTTGAAGTGGAGGAAGAAAACTCCTCATCATGATCTGAAGTATTATGAACCTCTAAAGAACTATCATCATGATACAAGGAATCCAAAGTGATGGTGGTAGGAGAAGTGTCGAGAGAAGGACTGGAAGAACTCTCCTCAAATTGAACACTCCTCTCAATGAACAACTCATGTGTGGTAGGATGAAGAAGCCTGTTGCCTTTGACATCATCTGGGGTAACCAACAAATATGCAAGGCTTGCTCTGCAGATCCATAGCCTTGCATTTTCTGCTGGAATGTGGGCCCATGCACTAGAACCAAACACTCGAAAGTGCTTAACTGACGGTTTCCCACCAGTCCAAGCTTGAAAAGGAGTTACCCCCTTCACAACTTTGTGGGGAACGCGGCTGGATATAACACGCATAGTTAATGCTTTCTGCCCAAAAAGGTGGTGCCAAAAACTTGGAGTGAATCATACAAATAGCCATCTCTTTCAAGGACCGATTCTTTCGTTCTGCAACTCCATTCTGCTAAGGACTATATGCTGCAAATCAATGCCCTCTGAAGCACAATACTGCACAATCTTGTGGTTGACATATTCCCCCCCTCATTATCTGTACACAAAACTTTGATAGATTTTTCAGTTTGTTTCTCTGCAAAAGCCTTGTACTCCAAGAATGAATCAAAGACTTCAGACTTCTATTTGAGAAAGTACACAATGGTGTACCTGGAGAAATCATCAATGAATGTCAAAACATATCAAACTCTATTGAAAGATGGTTGTGGAAATGGCCCTGCCAAATCACTATGTACCAACTCCAAAAGATGTGAGCTCTCCAAGCTTTGCCTTTGTCAAACTTCTCTTCAAGATGCTTTCCAAGAATGCAACCATGACAAACACCTTTAAAAAAGCGAATTGTATGCAATCCTATAACCATGTCCTATTTGTTCAACTGTTGCAAGTAGTGGTAGTTCAAGTGGCCAAACCGTTGATGCCACAAATTACTCACATCATCTGAATGAGTGAGTAGAACAGTTGAAGGAGGATCAAGAACAAAGTAAGAGAACAAATAAAGTTGAGACTGGTGATCTGCTCTCCCAACCGCAACTGTAGAATCATTCTCTATCTCACAAATCACCACTGAATTAGGAGTAACTCAACTTTTTTGCCTGTACCTGTGTGAGTGATATGATAGATAGATAGGAGATTGGTTGATAATGAGGGCACACAAAGAACACCCTGAAATGTGCCATCCCCCATATCAACAAACCCTCCCCTACACACCTCAAGTGGAGTGTCATCACCCATCAAAATGGAAGGCATAGAACATGGCTCTATAGATTCAATTTCATCTTCAGTTGAAGCCATGTGGTTTGAAGCACCTGAATCAAGAACCCATGTGGATGGTGGAGAAGCAACTACTACAGGGGCCTTGCCCTTTCCTTTCCCCTTGTTGTTGTCTTTGGCCTTGTGAGAACCGTCTTCTGAACTCTGTTTAAAGAAATCAGGAACAAACATCTTCAACCTGAAATATCTGGTACAAAATGGCAAAAAATCTTCTCAATACCTCTGTGGATGGAAAGTGCTCATCTCCAACTTTCCGACGATATCTTATTTGCTGAAATCCAATGCCTAAAGCAAAAGTTATGAATTTTTGAAAAACTAGTTGAATTTAACTTGCAGGAAACGGGTTTTCTAGAAAAAAAAATTTACTTCTGATTTGATTTCTGAAAAATCTATTCACTATGAGTAGACAATAACAGAAACCCAGAAATATTTTGATTGGAAAAACAAAACTCAAAAATGGTTTTCTGATCGAGCAAGCAAAAGATGAGAAAATTAATTTTAATTAACCTTTAGCATGTAGAAAAAATGACGCACTACGCTTTTTGGACATTTTCTTCAGATCTACTCAAGATATGCAAAATCTAAAAGATACCCAGATGAGATTTCCACCCTAGCTACAAAACCCAGAAATCGTTTTTCCTACAAATGAGGGGTGGCTAGAATTCTAACGAAAAAATGAAAACGGCTCTAGTGAGAAACGATTTTCTTCAAACTCTCATCTGCAACTATGTCAAATGATCTCCAATTTGGATGAAAAAAAAGCCAAATCTGACTTTCTTGAGTCTTTTGGACGCATTGGAATAGTCAAAAATGTTGTTAGTATAACCAAAAATGTTGCAATCACCCGGATCTCACAAAACACATATGCAAAATAAAAAGGTAATTAAATCTTTGCAAACCCTTTTTTATTCTCCAGATCATTCAAGAATGCAAGAGAAGAGCATACGGGAATTTACAAGATTTTTTTTTACAAGAAACTCAATCTCTCAATTAGGAATCGAAGAACTTAGATTTCTCAAAACAAAAGCTCTGATACCATGTTAGAAATCTGAAATAGATTGAATAACCCAAAGAACTTTTTAAGAGAAAATCAAAGCTACATAAACTGGAAAAGCAAGAAGAATGCAAACCAGAACTTCGAGAGATTATACAATGTCAATATGATAGAATGCATTAAGAGCTTCCAAGATTGATAATTGGAAAGAAGGGTATGTGATTACAAAGGGAAACTCTTGGTTATATAGGCCAAGGTGAGGGATAAGATATCATAAGATTATGACAAGTGTCTTAATCTTATGATATGAGACACAAAGTGATAAATATCCCATGTGGACCCTAAGTAAACTTAATTAATAAGGTGTGAAAAGAACCTAAGTAGATAACTAACTAGGAAATGAACTAGTTAGATAAAGTACCCCTTTCACACCAACACTCTTGTCTTGCCAATTTTCTAAACAACAATAGAAATAACTCCAAGTTAACAAAATTGCCTTTGGTAGGAGAGGAAAACATTCAAACTGATAATGAACAACCTGCCATCCAACTTTTCAGAAAAAGGGAGGAAGAGAGGTGAGGAAGAGATAAAGCATATTCCACTAGACTTTTAACTCAAGCACTCATGAGCAGAGTTAGCATTTGAGCACTGAGCCTGACCATCTCAAAATCAAAAAATAATATTTGTAAGTAATATCCTTTGGAAAGTTTAGTTAGACATTTCAAGAAATTTTATTAAATTGTGTATCTTGACTACAATTCTATTCAATTTAGCAAAGATTTAAAACAATAAGGTAAGATATCAGGACCTGACGGCGAACAAGACGGGTTATGTCAACCTCTGCTGTAGCACCAGAGGGTGCAAGCCCAATCAAAACAGCCTTCCCACCATCCCGAACACTGAGTACAGTCTGCTTGAATGTCCCCGGTTTTCCTAATGCTTCCATAGCAATATCAACACCCCTGCCCCCAGTCATTTCCTGCATAAATAAACATAATGTCAGTAATGATTTTATATTCAAATATGCAAAAATATTGTCATTTCAACATAAAATATAAAGTAGCAGGTTCATAAAGGCTGCAGCTTGCTTAATGCATTCTCACCACATTGATAAACTTCAACTAGCTTATCTTGAAATGTTTCACCTTTTGTGCAAGCATATGGGGGAGCAAAGCATCTTCAACCACACACACATTCATAGCATAGCATTTCATTTTTAAGATAATATGCTTTTGTCATGTAGGAAGCATCCAAGCAAGTAAAATCGCCTAACTTCAGGGTATATGCAGAAATTTGAGATAAATTTCATTGATGGAGTTTCACATCTATCTGATGTGTATAATTTACATCTTGAAGAAATAAGTGTTTTTGTCAGAAATCGTTTCATGTGAAGAGAAATCAGGTATCAGTTAGGACTGAAATGAAAATAAATAATCAACCTTGTCAACTTTACTGCAGTAGAAAGTTTATATAAAATAATTTTGCCAGACTCAGCCTCAATGAAAAGGTTAATAGAGAGGATCAAACATAAAATTTCAAGGCTGTTGTCTGTATTGTCATTAGAGTGAATGTAAAATCTGGATGTGCATCATCAACATACAAAAAGGAGAATCCAAAACACAAAGGGTAAAAGAGAAAATTCAGGTGAAGAGAAGAAATGATGCAGCGAAGAGAAGAAATGATGCAGCGGCTCAGCCCAGCACAGTTCGATTCAATAAACTTTAACAAATACAGCAGACCAATAGGGGGAACACATTCTCAGTTACATCATATCTAGAAATATATCAGCAATAAGACAGTGACAACAAAAAATTACACAGCAACCTTATACTTACAGATCAGAAGCTTTACATGGGCTTTGTCTCATCTATAACAAAATCTAACTCTCCCCAAATCTATCCTTCCTAATCTACTTAAAATCCTCCTTTTCTCAGGAGGCACTCTCCTATTTGATCTCTAATTTTCTATATTTAGTAATCACTGTCCAGCAGTTCATAAAAGACTGAGTCACTAAAAACTATTTCTAAACGTAGCAAGTACAATTACAGTCACCTCCTGCTGAAGAATCAGTTGGTGGTCAACTTCCTGATTCTGAGCAGTCGGTTTGCATCAAGAAAGAAACTCAACTTACTTGAAGATGGAAACAAATTATGAGATGATATATAGCACATTTAGAGTACCAAGCAAGAGATCTCCATACATCCCTAACATTGTTCCTTTGTTAACTATCTCTCTAACTCATTGTTTCTAATAGATATCTTCATTCTCCTCTTAAGGTGTTTCTCCTCTTTGGTTGAGGAATTGCTTTGATTGTTGCCATTAACCATATCAATATGTTATCTTCCCATGTAAGTCTAATATAACATTGGCAGGACAGAGAAAACACCCAAAAAACCTGCAATAATGCATTAATACTAGTCACGTTGCATAGATGTAATCACAATATATGAAAACTACTTTCACACTGCATCAATATGTGAACACCCCAGAAGCTGGAACCACTTTTTTTTCTTGCAGCAGATTAAAGTGTTGGTACCAGGGTATTACATCAGTCTCCTCCAACCAATTTGTTCCAATCATAAGTTTCACTCATATTTTATTGTATGAACTTTGGGTATAATGGTCCTTATGTTCACAATGTGTTTTTACCAAAGGAACAAATAGTCCATACTAGTTCAGTTCTTTATTTTTCTTATGAGCCATAAGTTCACCTGACCATTGTAAATGCCTTACTTATGAGCATTATAGCCTTTGGAGACTATGGAGTTTCAATTATGATAGTTCTAAACTGTGAAGATTAGGTTAATAAGTCCCATGGTTGCCATGAAATTCCATTATAGGAACATGGACCATGCACTTGTCTACATATCCACAATTTCTGGTGACTATATTTATATATAATACAGTCATCTCCTTATTCATTACTTGCATACCCTAATTTGATCGGTGTCCCCATCCCAGTACTGTACCATACCCTTGAATCTCCTACTAACTATGGCATCACAAGTGACATCAAAAATCTCAGTCAACAAATGCATATGGTCACTCCAGCAAGTTCATCTATCTTTACTGTTACTACAATGCCCAACAATAGCCTCATTGGAACCACCTTTTTATAACAGTTTCAGATATTCCTTTAGCATAGACCTCATTGGTTCATCATGCTCAGGGAGTATTTGATCAAACTAATTACCCTTTCAATGATCTCATTTACTCAGTCACTAAGACTATATTGGTCATAATGCTCCTGCAAGAATTCTCAACATTTCTGCATTAAGATAACAGGTTCATTGCCTTGAAATAATACATTTCACTCAACTTTTATAATTTTCACTTAAAGGGGCAAAATCTATTATTTATCAATCCCCAATTTTTCTACCTGACACATAGCAGTTATCTAATACAATTCATAGCATTTCACCAAGTCAAAAAGGCTATTGTCACAAGGTTCATATTAATAATTCAGTTTCCAGGGTTGCTAACAACCGATATTAATTGTCCACAGACATAAGTCAATCAGTGTTTCCTGCTACTTCCACACAATAAACATCACTATTAAACTCATAAAATCGTTTAAGCCAAAGGTTCTTATTGACAATACTAGTTTGTCTCCATAAACTGTCAATAGTTGTCTCAAGTCTACCTTGAAGATACAAGCAAGTTCAGCATAGATTAACACATACATGTCAATCATCAGAATAACTTTTATTTACAATGATCTAAGTTAAAATCTCATGAAGATGTTCAACAGAGAACTATTTCAATTCTTTTATCACATTACAAGCCTTATTCTGAAGTTATAATGAAGTGTTGCAGAGTTTCAGCAAGGAAGAACAGCCACAGGAACACATGTTGACCAACCCAATCCTCAAGTCTAGGTGGTAGTAGTTGGTAAGATGATCCCACCTCGTAAATACCCACCCCTCCAAATAGCTAGAAGACTATTTGCAACATCATCAAAATCCAGAACAAGGTAATGTAAGGAACAACATCAACCACACCCAACACAAAAATGCTCAACAAAAACTATTTAAGGCTTATAATAGTAAATACTAAATACCTTATGCACAGCTTAGATAGGTTAAAATAAGAATATATTTATATAACTTTTTTGGAATTTAACTTCATCATTCCATGGGGACCTATGCCCCCACCTCCCTCAAAATTTTTGAGGACAAGGATGGGGACAAATGTCCCCCTCTGCAAGGGACATTTAAGGGACTCCCCAGTGTCCCCTGAATGGCCAACAGATGCTAAGGTATCTCTTGACTGTCCCAGGACATCAGGGAGTACCCACACAAATATCTTCTGGCAAGTATCTTCTGTTGTAAATATCTTCTGGCAAATATCTTCAGAGATAAGATGCTCATGGCAAATATCTTCTGTTGTAAATTAATTATGTATTAATGCCCTCATTAGCCCCTTTGATGATACACAAATTTTAAGTATGTTGCTTGAAATTCTTTGTTATCTATAATTGAGGTGAAACAAATGTGATATTTGTTAGGATGTCAAAGATGGCTCAAAGTTCTTAAAAATTAACAGAAATATGTTAGCCAGATAGCCCAGAACACTCCATCTCCAAGAATAAATATAATAGTATGGTAAAAATACTATAATAGATAAGGCTCCTTGGGTACTCTAGTTATAAGAAAATGATATTGTGGGAACTTTAGTTCCTGGCCAGTATCTTCAGACAACAAGCAACTGTGCAACAAACATCAAAGGTATTGGCAATTCTCATTTGTTCAAATTATCTTGTCAACTTCAATTTTTTCTCAGTTGTACTTAACACTTGCTAGTAATTTATTCTTAACTTTTGTTATATAAAATCAGTCAAATGTAAACAGTTTACAAGTTAAGGTTTGCCCAGATCGAAACATGCTATTTAAAATTTTCCATTTGAGGTTTGACCCAGCTGGAAACATGCTACTGAAAAGTTATGAGGTCAAGATTTCAAGCTATATGTATTGAAGATTTTGCAAGATACAGTTTCACCCAATGCAAAACTTACAATTAAAAGTTTTGCAGGCCATGGTTTGACCCGCCCAAAACTTATCTTTGAAAATTCTGTGCTCTTTAGTTTGACATTAGGTGAAAAATTCTACTGAGATTTGCTGGGGCTTACTTCTATTTCCAAAATCAGCATGAGGTTTGACCTACTTGATAATACTAGCATTAATTTTGAAGACCTTTAGCCCATCCGATATTCAATATTGTCTTGACCCAGATTGAGGATTCACAATATCTTTAGTTAGAAGCAAAACTGGATATAGGTTCTTTAAATAGAGCCAACTGGCAGCAGGTTCTAGTGCAGGCAAACACAACTATCAACCCTTGGCAACTTCATACTCTAAATGAGAAAAGCCACCCTCAACCCCTTCATGGATATCACTTTGGAAAAATATGACTTTCCTTGGCTCGTGTCTTTAGAAACATCTATGGATATAATATCTGGATGATCCTAGTTCAGTGTTTCAATGTTGTTATATTCTATGCTATGTTAAAACACCTATCCATCAGCAGCCTTGTTGTAACTCGTGGCTGGCTGTTAGCATAGGATCTTTCTCCTTTAAAAGTTCTTAGCTGGTTTCTCTATGAAAAGCAAAAACTATTTGTATCTACTGATCTTTGTCTTACTGAAGCTCTTTCTGATTTTATCAATAGACCCCCTCTTTGTAGCTTTTTTTAGATTATTAGCATACCCATGTCATTTCCTATTTAGTTTTGTGCCCACCTTGAAGAGAATGTCTTAATACAATAACTCATCAAATGCCATACTCTTGTGCTAAGTTTGACTCTGTACCAGATTCTAATTCTTTATTATTCTACCCTCATGTGCAAATGTCTCCAGACATTCACTCTGTACAGTGACATCGCCACCTTATCCCTGCAGATGATTTCCACATGATTAAAGATTGATCTGGGCCAATCTCAAGGAGCACAACAATGATCCCCGAATCCCAAGGTTCCAAATTCAAATTCCAACTTTACCACCCCCTTGTATTAACCATTATGAGCCCAACCAAGAACATGTTTCATTGCGACATGCTGCTATGTCATGGTTTATAAGGATATTCAATGAGCACAAAACTGCAATTCTAAAGAGCATTAGAGCACACTTTCATTCAAAAAAGCGTTAAAGGAATCAAATCTGCATCATCATCACATAGACCACCTGCATGTTAGCAAATGCCGTCTTCAATATTTCTCATCACCAATCATTCAGTTCACCAAAGGGTTTGGCCATGGAGAATCCATTCACCTATAAGTCAACAAGCTCCTCAATGGTGTCTATCAAGTCAACAAGCTTGACACATGCAGATACTTAGAATAAGGGAAACAGATATTCAAGCGCACTTTCTGTCAGATCAGCTCTGTGTGGCTCAAATCAATTCCACACATTACATCAGGGTTGTGACAGTCAGGAACCATCTAAGTCATTTTTTTGTGAGAATTCAAACTCTGGGACATCCATCAGACCAGGGCAAATAATTTCATGACAATTGTAAATTGATTCAGAATGCATCAGCTGTATTCTTCCATCACCAGTCCTAGAGCTAAGCCCCTCTATCCTATTGTTTAATTGTCACATTTATTCAATTGAATTGTCAATCCCAGCTCCATTATCCAGGTCAATTTGTGCTTAATTGGTTGCATTTATTTAATTAACCTAGATAAATTTATGTAAAAGAAATTTTATTCTCCCTCACAATTTCATTTATCAAAAAAAAAACCAGCGAAAATGGGTATGACATGTAATTGGAATTTTAAACTAGTGAGCCTCAGTCTTTAATAGGAAAGGAAGCTAGGAAGCAATGAACATCAAGAAATGCTTCTCTACAAATAGGTTGATAGTGAATAGTGAACGTATTCACTGAAATAATGCAATCCTTTCAAGACTAGTGGGAGACCCTATGCATTTCTCTTGTGGCTAATATATACATGTGTTCTTTCTTGTCCTCGAGGAGTGTTCTACTTGCATTCATGCATGGTGGAGACAAGGGTGTGCATGAGGTAGAGACAAAGTTTTCTTTAGATAGTGAATAGTGATCATATTCAATGAAATAATACAATCCTTTCAAGACTAGTGGGAGACCCTCTGCTTTACTCTTGTGGCTAATATATACATAAACCAGGAGTGTTCTACATGCTTTCATGTATGGTGGAGACAGCAAGGGTAGCTGGGTGGGTAGGTGTGTGTGTGGGTTGGGTAGGGTGTGGGGTGCATGGATACACAACATTTTCTGCAGTAGGGAGGATATTATATCTTTAAAACGGCCAGCATAATAAAGCTGACATGAAAAGATTTACAATATAATAAATATAAAAACCAAAAGATCAATATGCAACATGCATTATATTATAAAAGAAACATGTTAGTCAAGTTGCTAACAAAATTAAGTGAGGAAGAAATTGTCAATACTCGAGTAAATCCAGTACTTAGCAATACCTAGTATATTGAACACTTCACAATTTTCTTCTCTTACAAACAGAGTACTTGATATCATTGACTTGGGTATTAGTACGATTAATACATTAGGTGCATTCTTATTAAACAACTTCATATGCACAATGAAGTTATAGGATCTTAATTTCATCCTATCTGCAGCAAAAACAGCTAATTCTTGAGTTCTAAGATCTTACCTTAATTGTATCTACAACATTCACTTTTGATGCATTAACAGTATGGGTTGCTCCTAGCTTTTTGGCATTCTCAAGCTTTTCATCTTTAACATCAACAGCAATTATCTTGCTAGCCCCAAATACTCGAGCTACCTGCAAGCAACTGAGTTCAAGAAACCAATAAAATTTATAACATAAGATTACAAAATGTCAAGAAGAAAATTAAACTGAATTTAATCATCTAATTTAAACCTGATATAGTCCTATAAGGTGGAAACTACACACAAATTTGATACATTTAATTTTGAACTATGTACCCCAGGGACACACCCCCTGCAAAAATGGACCCATCCCCTATAGGAGGTGTTTCAGGGACAAGGGAATGGATAGGAAATGTCCCACCTCCCCCCTCCCCCAAAACTTTCAATTTTTTGGAAACGTTTCAGGGATGAAAAAAAACATGTAAGGGATTGTTAGCCATCCCTGGGATGGGCAGGAGACATTTATATGCCCCTCAAGCATCTCGGAGACAGTTATGGCCCAGCATTCAAAAGTCTTTAGTTTAATTAAAAAAAACACAAAATTAGTAAAAAATAAAGGGATGCAAGGGATGGAGGATTTTCATTTATATTACAAACATGTAGTAGACACTTAATATCAAGTGATTTATGATATTGAGTTCTTTGTCAAAGACTGTCATGTCATATATATACATATACATATACATATATATATATATATATATATATCAGAAAACCTCTTTCCATGATCTGGTGAGAGCCATCAACTATCAAGAACACCCAGAACTTTCCAAGATGTTTTTGTTAAACTTTGACAGTTTTCTGCAGATAGAAGAATTTGGTTGAGACATTCTGGGATTAGCATTGTATGGTAAGATATCTTGATAGTCAAGTGTTTGGAAATAGAGTGAGACCTAATACAGTCAGTTAATTCCTTTCTCATATCTTCCCGTAGCTTGGAGGCAGCATTTGCGAGAAAGAATGCTTAATCCCATTACATTTTAGTCCAAAGTTGTTCCATCTGCACAAAGAGATTAAGTCTACAACTTTCCAAGCGGATAGATTGATTATGCTTTTTAGTGATGACATATTTTACATATACAAATACTATCCTTTTTCTGCTTATTAAAAAAAGTTTTACCTTCAAATGAAAGATGTCGTGTTGTTGCATATTTCTGTTTTTTGGTTTATTGATTTAGCATTTGTGATAAGTCATTTGAAAATCATTACTGTGAATATATAGTTCAGATGCCTCTATGATAATCAAATATGGGTTCCTCCATTTGAATCAATTAAGAATTAGGATAGCACCACAATTTTAAATTTAATACAGAAAACTAAGAGCTATTCATAACAGAGTTGCAAGAAAATTGTAGACTTGAACTCTGTGCAGATGGAACAACTTTGGACGTAAATGTAATAGGATTAAGCATTTTTTCTCACAAATGCTACCTCCAAGCTATGGGAAGATATGAGAATAGAATTAACTGACTGTATTAGGTCTCACTCTATTTCCAAACACTGGACTATCAAGATATCTTACCATACAATGCTAATCCCAGAATGTCTTAACCAAAATCTTCTATCTGCAGAACACGATCAAAGTTTAACAATAACATCTTGGAAAGTTCTGGGTGTTCTTGATAGTTGACGGCTCTTACCAAATCATGGAAAGAGGTTTTCATCTCAGATGATATAAAACTATGCTTAGATGCATAGGCTTTTAAAGTCTCAAGACATATTGTACATGCATGTCTGCGTGCATGTAGACACACTGGAAGACAGGAAGGAATGGAGGGAGGGAATACAATTTTGGTCCATTATAAAAATTTAACCTCCCTATCCATTTGATTCACTTTCTTCAATGTCACATCAAAGGTTTGTATCGTTCAGAAGGTATCAACTCCTCCCAACCTATTAGTTTATTAAGTTAGTATTTTTTATATATGATTAGAAAATGGATTGCTAGTACATATTAAGTTAGTATTCTTTCTATGTCACCATAATCACATTTTTTTCAAGGCCGACTGATTTTTTGGAAACTTGAACCCTAACTCTATTTTTTTGCAATTTTTTGGAAACCCTAATCCAATTCTTTTAAGATTGAATTGTGATTTTTTGAAAAAAAAATCTTATCTTTTGGTTTGCAAATTTATTCCCAAGAATGATTTTTGCTGCTACAGTCAATAATCTTCTATATGATTGCAGATATAGATAATATCAATATGATTAGAGCTGTCTATAATTCTGATGCAAATTTATTACATAATTAAACTATAACATTACCAAATATATTATCATTCAGTTTATGTGTTGAATCCAAACAAATACAAATTTTTAAAAAGCCTGAAGTAGTAGCAGCACACACCTGATCTAGGCACACCCTCGCCCCTGTTCCTTAAACACCCGGTTATCAGTGTGGCAGTGTAAGTTGAGGACATTAGTTTTCACTGGTGTACCCTGGGGACATGCCCACAAGATTTTACCAACATAACCCCATGTATGAATGTTAGGGTACAGGACACAATGTCCCCTCCCTTTCCCCAATCTGCAGAAATTTAGGGGAATGTATCCAAGACTTCTCCCCACACTGGGTGATATTTCCCAGGGCATCCCCTTACTACTGCACTTAAAAAGAAATATATAAAACCCAAACCTTTTATGGGGAGGCCATAAGGCCCTCCAACATAAAATCACACCCAAAATTGGCATGTGCCATGAAGGTCCCTATGACCTCAAAGGCCTTAATCTGGGCTTAGTGGTGGGATTTTCCCCTTCATGCCTGCCTGTATCACAAGGAACATGCCAGCAGCACTGCCTGCAAACCCTGTGAAGGGTGCTGCCACCCCAAGGCCCCCACTGTAATTTCAGAAAAACAAAAAATGAAAATTGTTTGATGTTATACTGGATGGAAAAGCAATACTTCTTTTCCCACATTTTTCCCAATTAAATTCCAAGTAATTGAATTCCATTTATACTTTTGGTTTCCTGAGTCAATCTTTTACATTTACGACTTGACAATTGATGTTGAATTATTAATTATCGGCTGTGTTCTCAATTCTGTATTTAATTTTATACATTTTATGTCAATTAGGTTATTTTTATATATTATTCATATTATATTATTACATATAGATGGATGTGTGTATATGTATACATTGTGTGTGTGGTTGTATACATATATATTAGCCATCCTTGAAACCTCATCTCCCATCATCCTGTCCCAGAAACTCGAGAAATACTGGTTTTCAACATATGGTTGGAAGTTAGAATGCCCTGCAATGACTTTGGTAAGAAAGCTATTTCATGTTTTTTCTACAGGATGGAATGCTGTACGTAACCCCTGCAAATATAATCCTTTGCACAAAATTTCTTGAGAGTTTGTCGTCTGCATTTATGAGATTAAAGAAAGCTATTTTTTTAATCATAGGCATTGTATAACGCTTTCATCGTAGGGGTTCCTTGGATTACTGTTTCTTGCAATTCACCCAACAGTTATTAGAATTTCTTGGAAGATTTTCAATGGCTATTCCGCTCAATATTTTGTAAAACCAGCTTTGCATAGAGTTAATAATAATAACATCAGTCAAGTTGTGTGTATAATAAGATTTAAGGATGCCACTCTGTAGCACTTCCACTAACAATTTACCAAATCACAGGTGCTCACATCAAGTTGTTAAAAAGTCCATTAGTTAGGTTGTGTTTAATAGAATTTCACGATGTAGTTCCTAAAGTTTATTTATTTATAAATCAGACATGTCAAACCCATAAAATAAAAGATTATTATCTAAGATATTAGCAAAATTAACTTAAAAGATAATTCCAGGAAATAGTGTGTTAATAGAGAGATGTAAGATAAAGCACGGAATTGTTTGCTATTATGATTTTATTAGGTAAAACACCCCAAAAAACAAAAAATGATTACTTATCTGATTTTATTACTATTATTTCATAGATGCAGTTGATTCTTCTATCTTGAACAGAAAATAAAAGAAAAAGAGAAAGAGAAATTGTAGAATACAACCTACAATATGACATATTTTAACTTTTAAGCTACAGATCTTTACCTAGATCCTACCCCGCCCACACCAATGACTGCAACTGTGTCTCCTGCATGCATGTCAGCTGCATGTCTAACTGCACCATATGCCGTGAACACAGCACATCCAAGAATAGCGGACTCAGTATATGGCAATGAGTCTGGAAGAATAGTCAATGCTGTGGCTGGAACTACACAGTACTCTGCAAGTCCTCCCATGCTATACATGTAGACAGGCTTGCCTGCAAACAGAAAAGCTATTAAAAATAAAAGAAGCAGCAGAAAACTATTTCTGTGCAATGTAAACTACAAAGCTAATGATTGGAGAAACAGTGTGTTTTCCATAAGCAGTAATCTTGTTCCCAGTATACAGTTAAAGATAACTGTCAACTTAAATGAGCCTCCCCTAGACTTAATGAAGTGCAAATTCAATTTTAGAATATGAATACTGTTGATGACTCTGAATGACCTAGCAACTTACAGGACAAATCCCCTCCAGCTTTAGGTGCTGGTTGCTTTCTTGAGCTTCACAGTGTCAATTATGAATAACCATAACAATGGTACAAGAAGTTGACAATTATCACAAATATGTGAAGTATGAACCATAAAACCACCACAATAGCCTGGTTAATGGTACATGACAAGACTTCACAAATTGGTTGAACAAAAGAGTATTAGCCTTAACTCCACCACAATGAAGCATTGGATTAAACTGTAAAGCATTGCATGCGGGCAAGCTTCACAAATTAGTTGAACAAGATAACTTTAGTCATAACTCCAACAGAATAGCATGGGCGCAAAGTAATGAAGAATAAGTTAAAGCATTGCATGGGGGCAAGCTTCAAAAATTGGTTAACCAAAATAGCATTAACCATATCTCCACCACAATACCATAGTAAAAAAGCAATGAAGCATGGGGTGAATGAAGCAAGGGGGCTAGCTTCAAAAATTGGTTGAACAAAATAGCATTGACCATATTTCCACCACAATAGCATAGGCACATATTAATGAAGCATGGGTTGAGTGGTTGCATGGGCCAAGGTGTTGTCAAGTTCCATTACTCTGGCTATTATGATGGTCTTACGACTTAGACTTTGCATATTTGAGGTAGTTGACAACTTGTTATTCCATTGCCTTAAGCATTTTCTATTGTGATGGATTTGTGGTTATTCATTATTGGCATTATAAAGCTCTAGAAGGCAACCAGCACCTAAAGTCGAAGGCTTATTTGCCTGCTAAGTTGGTGGGTCAATAAGAAATATCAACAGTATGCATGGCCTAAAATTGCATATGCACTTGTTAAGTCTATCAAAGACTCATTAAGTTGACAATTATTAATGTGGGGCTATTTAATGATGTATTGGCAACAAGACCACTTTAGCCATAACTCCAACACAATACAAGTGGCATGAACTAATGAAGCATGGGTTAAAGCATCGCATGCAAGCACACCATTATGGCCATTCCCCTTAGAAAGTACCAAGATTCACCTAACCTTCCTACAAATAGATTACAATAGTAGAGGCTCAAGGTAATAAAACATGAGTGTGGGATCGTTGCTCTTCTTATAGGGGCTCACTAATGGTGTTTTCACATTCAATTTAAAAGTAAAAAATTACATTGTGACTACTGACTACAGCAATTAAATAAAAAGCTTAGCAAGATTTAGGAAACAGAAAGGGTGGTTCAATGCAAGTCTCTTTCTTCTTTGATAGTTTTCATTAATGTCTTCAATATTCTTTTATACAAAGGGAGATGGTTGAGTAGGTTCAAATAGCCACAAACCTACTATAATAGGTAATACCCTTATGACATACAAACCGACAAATCCTTATGACAATTTAATATAAAGGTGGGCTAGTGTAATGTCCTCATTTTGTGACACCCTCTGTTAGTTGGGATTGTTTTGGGAACACTTACTATTTTTAGTAAGTGCTATTTTTAGCAGGGGTCTAGTACGTACTCCAATCAGTGGTGAGCCATCTCGAGCATCTCAATTTCTATCCGTCTCAGGATTCAAGATGCATTACTTACTATTTTTGGAACTTACTAAAAATAGTAAGTCAATTAGGGTTGACCAATCTTGGCAAGCTAGCCTTAGTCAAGCTAGTCAATGTGCACATTTAGAGGATTAAGTCACTTTGGGAGATTATTTTAATAGTTGAGGCACTTTGGGAAATGTGTTTTTAAAAGTGACTTTATAATGTTTAATTAAAAGGGGGACATAAGGGGACTCAATTAAAAATTAGACCATGGACGCCTAGTCTAATAACTTGAAGTTGTTTTTAAAGCTAAATATATAATATTTCATTTGGGCACCCAAACTATGGAGAAAGATTTAAAATTAATTTAAAATCAAATTTATGGAGTTTTTGGAGGCAAACTAAGGTTGTTGGAGAAAACTTATTAAAAGTTCATTTGGAGGCTTTTTTGTTTATGGATGTTTGAATATTTTGATGCTCTGGGTTTGGAGCTTGGCTCTAAGCTGGATTTCGACTTGTTGAGACAAAAACCTCTTCAAGATCGCCTTTCTTCATGTGCGAAAGACCACATCAAGAGAGGATTTGGGGGAGCTTCATTTCAGGAGCTTCATTTGTGCTACAAGTTGTTGGTTCAAACTTTGGAAAGAAGATTTCAAACATATTTTGAAGTCGGTTTGTGAGATTTTGGTTGGTGATAATATTGTTGCAATTTGGTGAAGATTAAACTTCATTTTTGGTGTGTTTTAATCATTTTACAAGAGACTTTACTTTGGACCTGAATCAGGTTATTTGTTCATTGCTCAATATCGGTTGAAGATATTATTCTGGGTATTGGTCCATTGGAAGGCCCTTCTCTTGCCAATCATTTTGAGTACTAGATTGTAATCTTTGGGTGAAGATTTGAATTTTCTAAAGCAAGTTGAGCTTCTCCAGGCGACACAGGGCTGAAACTGATAATTTGTTCATATTTCCTCATTGTCTTGAGATTTCATTTTGGGTATTTCCGTATTTGAGATATCACTTCTCCTACCAAGGGCGCCCACTTCAATAACAAGAACAGATTTTTTGGTGAAGAATCCAATTTATTAGAGAAAAATCGCCTTTCTAAAGAGGTACGGCTTTCTTGGGTTCGCTGCACTTTATTTGGTGGGTTGAAAAGACGTTTGAACAGCAGATTCTAGGACCCTTTTGGCTGCTCAAAAACTTTATACAGCTTGGTCACTTTAACTTGCATCTTGGGGAAAGGCATACTTGTCAAATGAGCTTCATGTTTGTTGAAAGAACTCAATTCCCAGGTCTGCTAATAAGTTTTAAATTCTGATTTTTGAAGCTTTGTATGACTGATGTTGAAAACAGGTAGCTTCGGTCAGATATAAATAATGATTGCATTCATGCATTATCATTATTTATATCAAATCTCCAATCCTAAGTATAATCTGCTTTATTAAATTGAATGCATATATGTCTTGATTTATGGTTGATGACAAATTGTCGACTTTGTTAAAGTCGAAGGGATTAAATATAAGAGACATGTGGATTGAAGAGACGTGTCTCTATGAGAAGCATCTCCCTAAATTCGTGCCTCCCTAAATCTTAAAGACGTGTCTTCCTCACCCATATTTATGGGAGTTTTGATCTTCAAAGCAGATTATGGAAATTGATAGATATTCTGCTCTTGTAGATTGAATCTGATCTGAAGAACTTCAGACTTAGTGAATTATGATTCTCAACAACATGGTATCAGAGCGGGTTCAAGAGCACAAATCAGATTTGTTTAAGTCAAATTTGGAGATATTGAAAATATGCAAGGAAGTCGAAGGTATTTAGTAAGGATAATATGATTTGATTGACTTCAGGATGTCGTCGCCATTGCAAGGGCGAAGGACAAGTCTGGAAATCATCTACCCGTCAGAGACCTGGAGTGTTTCTCTTGTTCAGTGATCTGAGTGAATGTCGCTTTTGAAATTCTTGATTCTTGGTTCAGTTTGCCTACGATCACAGGAAGATCTATCACATGCCTCCTTGATCTCGATATCATTATTCCTTGTGAAGGTGTCTCTGTTCAGTTATAATTCTACATTATCTCGATCATGGTACTCAGGAATCAAGCTATCCGTCACGTTGTGGTGACCACAAATGTATATTGTTAAGGAACGACCACTATTTGATGTCAAAAGGGCGCTCGTCTGAAGGTATCGGGACCTGAGATGGAGACTAAATTCGTCCAGGGGTTTTGGCTAGCGTCCTTCTAAAGCTGCGAATAACATCTGCCAGTTATCTCAGGCTGGCACCATCCCTTAGACTTTGCAGTGTTCGTCTTCCAGCGGTGCGTCTTCTGACCGACGCCTTATTGGAAGTCCTCATAATGCACGCATTATTCTCCAGATCACGCCAATAGCTTAGAGTGCCACATAATATTCGCATGTTATCTCATTGCTGGCGGACTCAAGTCTGAAGGATTTACTTACAATTGTCATAATTCTACAGCAGGTCGTGTGGAAGCAATTGTTGCTAAGTCATGTTAATGACTGGACTGAGTCCCGAAAAGATTGAGGGCGTGCTTTACAATCTGTCGACATCAGGAATTTTGTGAATCCTGAATGAACTCTCAAACAAAAGTTCATTTCATCACTGTTGGACGAATTTCGAGAGTTTGAAGGAGTCGTGCCGTATTCACTCAGGCAATGTTGGTTGACCATATATATATATATATATATATATATATATATATATATATATTACTATCGGGAATGGTAGACGGGAAGTAGATAAAGATTATTGGCGCTGTTCAAAGGAACCCGATATCGGGCTGAGACCATTCAAATGCACTATTTTCATATTTCTATTACTTATCTTGCATTTGCGGGTGTGTTCATTCGCGTGGGATATTCATAGGAATACATCGTCGGAGCCTATAGTTATGTGGGAACCAAACGGGACTATGCATATTATCGCTTTCTGAGTCCAAATCTATCAGTGCCTTGAGGATTTACAAATACATTAATCTCTGCAATGCCGGAATAACTTCAAAGTAACATTGTCATTGTTATTGGAGAATATTCACGATTACATTCAGTTGTCGTTCAAATCATGGGTAGGAGTATTGCGATTGGGCTGTTGGCACATATAATCTATTGCTTGAAGATTTTCTGAAGGAGATCGTGCATTCAAGACAAGCTTGAGGCCTGATCATATATCGATGTGTGGATTCCAGCACTACTGGGCGACAACCAGGAGCATCAACATTTATTCCGATATTGTTTCAAGCTGTTAATTATGTTGCAGTTTCAGAGGCTCTTGGTGTGTCTCCATCAGTGTTAGCAGCAGGACTGGTTGTAGATAGTTTGGTCTGTGCAGTTTATTTCACAACACTCTTTGCATTAGCTTCTAGAATACCTCCTGAAATTTCAACAACTGCTGAAGAATGGATCAAGAAGCAAAAGAGATTGCTTTCAAGAAGAGCTTGATGGATTTTGTAGGTTGAAGAATGGAGACACATCTTGTAGCCTTGGGACCGAGTGGATGGCTGAAGACATCTCTTCGAAGAGGAAGAATTAACCTTCAAAGGGAGTTCTATGACTCGCTGAGAATAAGTAAGGGTTGCAGTGTTGCAAAGCCAAATGCTAAATCCTTGAAGTACCTCTTCAGTAGTTGAGATAATAATTGCTCAAGTCAGTCGACCTGGATTTAACATTAGTGGCTCCGCAAACCTATTCAAAATAGAGTGTTCTAGGATGAGGTCGAAGAGGACAGCCCTGTATCTCTACAGAGGTGTATGCTGGAATCCATTTCTCTAAAGCAAGCATTGCAGGCAATCTTAGACGATGAAGTCAGAAGATTGATGCAAGTACTTGAAGATGCAATTGGGAGCATTGAGAAGTACAAGGCAAGATTCGTGGCTCGTGGGTTTTCACAGAAAGAGGGAGTTGATTATGAAGAAACATTTGCTCCTGTTACTCACTATACTTCCATCATTGCCATTGCTGCATCTAGAGGATGGAAGATTCATCAAATGGATGTGAAAACAACTTTTCTAAATGGTGTGATAGAGGAAGAAGTTTACATCGAGCAACCTGATGGGTTCGAGGTACATGGGAAGGAGTCTTATGTTTGCAAGTTGAAGAATGCCTTGTATGGTCTTAAGCAGGCTCCTTGTGCATGGTTGAAAGGAATGTGATCTAGTTGGAGTATATTAGTACAAATAATCAAACAGTTGACATTCACCATAACTCTCTTCAAAGTCAACATTGAACCCTTCAGGAAGAAGCTTGGTATGGTTGAAATGTAAGTTGTTTTGAGACTCAAATTGTTTATTTTGTACTAATATGTTTTAAAGATGTTTAATGTGTAAACTCTTTTGTCATGTGAGTGACTCCATGACTGTATGGGCTCACCCCCTTTGTGTACATTATTGAAAGGTGACGATCTTTCGATAATGAACACTTTGACATTGTAAGGTGACGACTTTACAATGATTAGTTTCATTATCATGATGGATATCATGTGACTTGATATCCGTGGACATGTCATGATAGTATTTTTGGACATTTTGATAGATATCATAAGACTTGATATCAATTTGAAGATCATTATGATCCTTATTCATGGTGGATATGTACATATATCCGTGGATATGCCATGATTTATTTATGGTAGACATCATGTGACTTGATGTCAGTGCACATACCATAATGAAGATGTGTTATGAAGAATGTCATGTGACTTGACACTTTCAAAAGCATACCATATCTTTTGATATCACGAGTTAGGTGATATCACTTTATACTTGATGGAGGTTATCTTCCCTAGCTAAGAGGGAGTGTTGAATAGTGAAGATGTGTTATGTCATGTGACTTGACACTTTCAGAAGAATCTCATATCTTCCGATATCACGAGTTAGGTGATATCAATATGTACTTGATTGGAGTTCTCTTCCCTAGCTAAGAGGGAGTGTTGAAAACAGGTAGCTTCGGTCAGATATAAATAATGATTGCATTCATGCATTATCATTATTTATATCAAATCTCCAATCCTAAGTATAATCCGCTTTATTAAATCGAATGCATATATGTCTTGATTTATGGTTGATGACAAATTGTCGGCTTTGTTAAAGTCGAAGGGATTAAATATAAGAGACATGTGGATTGAAGAGACATGTCTCTATGAGAAGCATCTCCCTAAATTCATGCCTCCCTAAATCTTAAAGATGTGTCTTCCTCACCCATATTTATGGGAGTTTTGATCTTCAAAGCAGATTATGGAAATTGATAGATATTCTGCTCTTGTAGATTGAATCTGACCCTGAAGAACTTCAGACTTAGTGAATTATGATTCTTAACAACAACTGAAAACAAATATTGAAGAAATCAGAAAATTAGTTGCCTCTGAAAGTGTTATTTCTAGTTCCTTTATGCTCTCTTTATTTAATTGTTATTGCACAATGCTCAAAAACAAACATGCAATGTAAGCCCTTCACTTGCAATGCAAAAAACTTCATGAAAACAATTGCAAACAGCAAACAGAAACAGGGTAAAAACAGAAAAAGAATTGGGGTAGATTATTACAACTAGAGAATTAAAGGAATCTTACTATAGGTCCCAACACTTTAGATATTTACATATTAACATATAGCAACATAGAGGTAACTTAACTAAAAGTCATATGGCCTTTAAATTAAAAGCATTAATTTTACTTCATAACTATCCTAGTCCACAAATGCATTTTACAATTGAAATTCCATGTCACAACAAAACTCATAAGGTACGTGCACAAATTTTAGATAGCCCCAAGACAAAAGTCTTGCGATCATACTACAGAAGTAACCACAAAAAATGTGTAGGGCAATGATAAGGGGTTAAAACCCTACCATTTTGGGGCTCAATACTGTTAATGATATGGCAGCTTCAGTCGTTCCTTCCAGCTCAGCCCTATTGAGGAAACATAAATTAAATGATAGCCAGTTGGCTATTTAATTTATATTCGTTGTTTTATATTATCTTCATTTTATATGGCCGACATGAGAAGATACGAATTCATAGTCAAATCTTTTATTAGAAGACATTTAATATTTGAGGCCGACTTCCATTTATGAAAAAACGCAATTTCTTGAAGGCCGACATGAAGGATTCAAAGAGATGTGTCTCTCCCATTCATTTGTATATATTCACATTGATTCATCCATTGTGATCATCCAATATCAGTTCGGTTATACACATAAGTCCGATATCAGCAAAGTGGGAATACAAGATACAGATTGAAGATCATCCAATGCAAAGAATCAAGCAAAGTGCGAATACAAGATACAGATTGAAGATCATCCAGTGCAAAGAATCAAGCAAAGTGCGAACTTCATACAGGGCGAATAACATACAAGTGCGAACTTCTTACAGTACGGATATTATAACAAGTGTGAACATCATACGAAGATCACACAGTGCGTAGTATCTTTCAGGTGCAAATTCTGTAGGTGTTCATTTCAATCAATCACAGATATTGCCAGGTGCGAATTGGCAGGCTGTTATCTGTTATTGTATTTTTCCAGGTGCTGCATATTGGTCTTGTGTTAGACCTCATTGTAAAGCGAAATGTTGTCACTGACATTATAAATAAAAGAGAGATCTTTGTTGCTGGGTTTTTCTCCCTCAAGAGGAGGGTTTTCCCAGGGTATCAGCTGTGTTATTTTGTCTGATTTTGAATTATTTTCTGTGCATTTAATCTGTTCACCTAAAATTTACAAATACATGTTAGCTAACTAAAATGCTTAAAAACTTTACTAAACTCATTGATTTAGTTTTTGAAAGCAAATTACCAACATTATATACTTGGAGATGAACAAATTATTAGCCTTCCTTCAAACAATTAATGGAGCATGGAAAATCCTGCACAAATTGAATTCAAACATTTTTGTAACCAAAATGACACAAGCCTAAATCAATTACAACCTAATGCAAAATTTAAATGTGCATTATCAGATTGACTCTTGAGTGACATAAGTTTAGACAAAGGCAAATCCATTTAACCCAAATAAGATTCCTAATAATGCTTTGTAACTAGCAAAATGCACAATACAAGGATCATCAAGAAACCCACCAGAAAATAATATTTAATAATTTAAATCCTTATATTTTAATTACTAAACAATCAAAATTATTCAATCAACCCTAAAACAAAGCACAAAATTAGTCGTGGGTACAAATTTAATCGCATATAAATGAAATAAACAACAAATTGTTCACCAAATTATATTGGCATGGAAAATAAGTTTGCTCATATATAACTTCATAGTCGTGTCTTTATCCAAAGTCTCCCTCCAACCCCAAAAATGAGATCACCAACTTTTAAACACTCTTAGGCTAAGTTACTAGTTTGGGTACAGGTATAGATATAGATACAGGTACAAGTATGACGATACGACAATTTTTTTCCTTGGGTACGGGTACGGGTACGGGTATGGGAATATATGTATGTATGTATGTATGTATGTATGTATGTATGTACGTGTATGTATGTATGTATCATATATGTATATATACATACACATATAACATATACATATACACATACACATATACATACATAAATACATACATATGAATATACATTTAACAACAAACCATACCCAATGTCTCCAAAAAGCTGGCATTTCCTGTTACTGCACCAATTACCTACCTGTTTATGTATGTATGTATCATGTATGTATATATACATACACATATAACATATATACATACATAAATACATATACATACATATGCATATACATTTAACAGCAAACCAAACCCAATATCTCCAAAAAGCTAGCATTTCCTATTACTACACCAATTACCTACCTGTTTCTTGCTAACTTACATAAAAAATGTCTTAAAAAATTACTTTTTTTTTTTTTGCGAGTGGGGGAAACCCTTGGATCCCCTTGGGTTCAGCCTAGGGTCCTTCCTGGGAACCTAGGGTGCTCGGGAAGGACCCTGGGAGAACCCAGAAAAGAACTTGGACCAAAACCGTACCCACACAAGTACAGGGGGCAAAAGAGAAGAACCCGGTAACAGGTAGTTGCTCAAGTTTAACCACTTTTTGACAAGCTATTTACAAATGAATTAACAACATACGCTTGATCAATGTAATTAAAATCAACAAAGACATGAGTACCTAAGACTTGATTTATTTACACTATAATGACTCATCATTCTTCTTTTCCATTTTCTATATAAATATCCTTGTCCTTTTGCTCTTCTACACAAGATCTATTGTGTAGTCTCTTAACATTGGTCCTCAAATCCTTGAATTGCAAAATTGTGATCTATCCACCATCAGGTCCATTGTGTAATTGCTTGTGCTTGAAATATCTTTTTGGCTTGTGCCTTAGTAGAAATATTTTTTTGCTATTTCATGGCCACTTTGTGCCTTTGTTTATAATTCTCAAAACACTTTGTCAACGAGGTCATATCACCCTCTATGAATGTATTTATTTGTGATCTCTAGAATCCTTGCTAAGCACCAATTCCTTGTACATATTTTACCTTAGAGCCAGATTCTTCCAATTAATTAGATTTAGCTGCAATTTTTATGGCACGTAGAAATCTTGTTCTCTATACCCTTGAGAGATATGAGCATAGGATATGATTCTCTCATAGTCTCTTCTATCTCATATAACACTCTTATTGCCATTTTTACCATTTGCACATAGCTTGTTTGAGACTTGAGTTACAATATAGTAGCCTACAGTTCTTCAATAATTCTATGTGTCTTGGCTACTTTGTTAATTAGATCTTTTGTACTTCTATTAATTCCTTCTCCAATTGCTAAATTAGATCACGTTAAATATCCAAGATCCTCATCTACGTTCATCATCATTTGCTGCAATGTTTCATATACTACTATTTATTTGGACCTAGCTTTGGCTTAACCTCTAGAAGTGTCAATCAAATTTCTATCTCTGCCATTCATCTTGGGGATTCTCCATGTACTTGAGAAGATAAACTTTGCCACTTCTACGATTGTGGCTAAACTTTTAGCCCCTAACCCAGTCATTAATAGCAGAAATAAACTTAAAGATTACTCTAAGAGGAAATATTCACAATACCTATTGCCTTGGAAATAAAATTTGAGAATTGAGGCAATCAATGAGCATTTCTTTATTGATATGGAAGTTGCATATAATACACAAGGAATGGCTGGTTACATTCTAACCAACCTCAACCACCCACTAAGCAATCCTATGGTTAGTCAAATATAAACACTCATATTAAACAATAATAAAATACACCTTTACTATCATTGTTTATTACAAAAGAGTATTATTACGATGCAATATTATTATTTTATTCTAAAACTCCTCCCTTGTTACATAATTTTCTCAAGGGCATAAGTGAAAGTGTGATAAAGTTTTGAACTTCGCTGCTAAAAGAGATTTTGGTAAAAATGTTTGCATGTTGCTCCTAAGGTAAACAATATTGAAGCTGAATATTATGTTGTTGAACATGTTCTCAAATGCAGTGGCATTTAACCTCAATGCATTTAGTGAGCTAATAAATAACATGATTATAAACAAGCTTCAGCACACATTGAGTGTTGCCAAACAGAACTGTAGGTTGTGATCCTAGTATGCCCATTCCTGTCAAGATGCGAAACAACCATATTGCTTTACAAACAGCTCCACTTGTAGTGCAATATTCTATTTCAGTGGAAGTCCAACCAACGGTGGTTTTCTTTTAGACCTCCATGATATCAAACCAAGTCCCAGAAAGAAAACAAGGTGAATTTCCTATCATCTGAAGATCTTGAATAATCTGCATCTATGTATCTGGTCAAGACAAATTGATCATTTTGTTTATATTCCAAGCCATGTTCAGCTGTGGCTGTGGTGTTGAATCATTTTCTAAAAGCTACAAGCCTATCTCCATTGGTATTGACATTGGTTTGCAATCTTCCATTCAAAATTTCTCAAGCAATGTCTTGGCACATTTCATCCGATTTACAAATATATATGATTTTTTCTTTGCCATACTTCTTATCCAAGACAATAATGCAATAGCTTGAGATTTGTCATTTTGAATGATTGTTTGAGATCAATCTTCATTGCTTCAATCATCTTTTGAGAACTCCCAGTGACGACTAGATCATTGACATAAACTATTGAAATCATCTTCCCCTTTGCTCTTTAGGTAGAGATGGGATCACATGTATTCTTGTTGAATCCATGACTGAGAAGATGCTCATCAGTCTTGATTTACTCTATATTTCAGACCATAGAGGGATTTCCCAAGTCTACACACTTTTTTCTCTCGACTAGGTGCAATATGTCCCTTAGGTTAAGTCATAAACTTCTTCCTTGAGCTCTTCATTCAAGAAAGTACTTTTTTAATATCCATCTAATGAACTTGCCACCCAAACTAAGTTGTCTTTGCCAAAACCATCCTAATGGTCTTGATCTTTCAATAGGGGCAAATGTTGCCTCAAGTCGATGCCTTCCTTCTATGCATAGCCCTTAGCCACAAGTAAGGCCTTGTACTTGTCAATGCTACCATCTATGTTGCATTTGATTTTGAACACCTATTTGCATCCAATAGACTTCCTCCCTAGGTGATTTTAGGTCAATTTTAGGATTTTGAGCGTGCTCATCCTAGTATGACTTTCCTCCAAACTCCCCTTTGACCTTCATTTCAATATTTCAGACTTATTCATCCTAGCATCCCAATATTACTTTCCTCCAAACTCCCCTTTTCCTTCATTTCAAGATTTCAGACTTGCTCACCTTGACATCCCAGCATGACTTTCCTCCAAACTACCCTTTTCCCTTTGTTGGTGTGAATGGGGTTATTTCCTAACTAGTTATTAGTGAGGACCTATTCAGATTATAAGTTTACTTAGGAGTTAAGTTATCCTAGTTGTCATTTCTAGAAGTTATTTATAATGGGGCCATGTCTCATTATTTACTTTTAGTCATCTAGGCATTTAATAGTTTTCTCATGCATTATCTCATGCATTTATTTTTTGCATTCAGCATTTTATGTTTGTATCAAGGGTAGTTGTCATACCTCATCACACCTTGCCTATATATACAAGGTGCTTGTACATTGTAAATCATTTTAGATCATCATATCAATCATCAATCTTCATGTAAGCTCATGTTGCAACACTTTCTTGTGGATGGTGTCTTTCATGGTTGATCCATTGAAGAGTGTGCAGCTTCATTTGGGTTCATTGTTCATCAATATTTCCAACACCCTTCATTTTGAGATTTCAAGCTTACTCATCTCGACGTCCAAACATGACTTTCCTCCAAACTCCCCTTTTCCCTTCATTTCAGGATTTTAGACTTGCTCATCCTTATATCTTGGTATGGCTTTCCTCCAAACTCCCCTTTTCCCTTCATTTTGGGATTTCAAACTTACTCATCTAGGCATCCCAACATGACTTTCCTCCAATGTCCCTTTTTCCCTTCATTTTGGGATTTTAGACTTACTCATCTTGCCATCCTAATATGACTTTCCTCCTAACTCCCTTTTTTCCTTCATTTCAAGATTTTCAACTTGCTCATTTTGGCACCTCAACATGACTTTCCTCCAAACTCCCCTTTTCCCTTCATTACAATTTCAAACTTGCTCATCCCAAAATCTTAGCATGAATTTCCTCAAAACTCCCCTTTTCCTTTCATTTTGGGATTTCAAACTTACTCATCCCACCATCCCAATATGAATTTCCTCCAAACTCCCTTTTTTCCCTTCATTTCAAGATTTCAGACTTGCTCATCTCAGCATCCCGACATGGCCTTCCTCCAAACTCCCCTTTTCCCTTCATTTTGAGATTTTGGACTTGCTCATCCTACCATCCTAGCATGACCTTCCTCCAAACTCCCCTTTCCCTTCATTTCAAGATTTTGGACTTGCTCCCAACATGCCATTTCAAGATTTTAGGATGTTTTTAACCTTCTTTGCCCTTGACATGTGAAGTCTCCAAACTTTATAGTTTGAATGAAAAACCTTACCTACCTCCCTACATGACCCAAGACATCATTAATGGTCTCAAAATGGACGCAATTTAACAGATGAGGGTTCTCAAATGCCTCTTGGTACCTATGGCCCGCTTTGAGACATGATTGGTGTTCAAAGGCATATGGTTGTTGATGTAAAGGGTATGGTTTCAAGTGTATGGCCATGTGAAGGTGATGCAAGCAAACATGGGCAACCTATGGACACTGTCACATCCCTTACATTGAGACTATGTTTGGTTATGTATTTCAAATGCAATGTTAGGTGCAAATAACTGCTTTCATGTGATTATGACATTGGGAATGAATAGTTGATCTTTTATCGGAACTATAATGTTAACGAACTTTTAATTTTGCCAGTGAATTATTGTTCATGAGAAGTTGAATGTGATAATGAGATTATATTTATATATATATGGAAATATATTTATAAACGTTGAAAACGATCTAACCACAATCCTCATCAGTGGATGCAGGATTGTTGACGCCACGAGAGAAAAGGGAAACTATCATCAGGGAGTGGACACGGTTAACAATGGATCAATTTTATCATCAACCTTGTGTCGGCATAAGACAGTGTATCGAATTCATACCTTGGTCATAAGTAAATTAAAATAAACCTACTTAAACAAAGTCCATTTAAATATTTAATAATAATCTCCTTGTGAAGATTGGTAAATAAGTTCTCAAAATATTTATCTTATAAAATTTTGATGGTTATAGAGCATAAAATCAATAATAATAATAATTCTCAAGCTATTGAATTAAACATTGGAAGGGCTTAAAGTTAAGGATTAAATTAATGGGAAAAGTCGTCGGTGTTTATGGCAATAGTTTTCCCCTGCCATCCTCCTGCGTGCTTCTTGGTGAAACGGCCAAGATGGAAGTCCGACAGTCGCAGGGGATTTTGCAATCTTAGGGAACGGAGGTTTATGGGGTTGCTTGTCATTTCTTTCCGGGGAGAACTCCATCGGCTTCCTTGGTGAGCCTTAGTCATTTGTTTTTGAGAAGGAAATCATCAGGTTCCAACTTCATAATCATGATTCACTTTATCAATCAGATTTCAGTAGCTCTCTCTCAATTCCTTTACAGGGGGTTCAATTCCTCAACATTCGTAATTTGCTTTCAAGCGAATCCTATTCACTCTTTCCTGAGACATATATTCATACGGCTTTTGGCTTGTGCGCATATCAATTCAGTTCTACCCTTGATCATTTACATTGTTTCTTCTTTAGAAAATGAACCTGGTCTAGCATCGCACTGTTTCCTTTCGTATCCATCAAATTATCCATGGTTCTTCTTCGGATCATTACTCCTTGAAGATGCACTTAGGCGACGGCGTTAAGACCTGTGCTCACTCTAATTTCCGACTTCCTTTAATGTTGTCGATGCCTTCTGGATTCACTTCCTAATTCTCTTCGGTGGAAGCTGAGCTAGGATGGGTAGACAGAAGTTTGCATCTTCAATCTACGGAAGGGAAAAGAGCCTGGGATCTTCCAAATTTCTTTTAGTTCTTTAGTTTCAAGCAAGTAAAGCATTTAATACACCAATGTTTATGCATCGATGAACCCCTTTTTGTTGAGCACCTTATGATTTGAAAAGTAAATGCATTATCTTCTTGTCTTTCTGAAAGATAGAGAAATGGGTCTTCTAATGCCTTCTGCGGATGGTCTACTAAAGATCTCTCCATGTGAGAACATAAGCTTTTTTTTTTTCATACAATCAAAATATTCTCTCATTGGACTTGTTCCGATCTTCCTTTCTTTGTTAAGTTGTTTGAATTGAGTATTCTCGTCCTCTAACTTGAATCTCTAGGTATAGCATGGAAAAGTGTATCACCTGTAGATGCTCTGCAGTGATTGAATTTCACGTTACTCTCCAATCTGTGCCAAGGAATAAATATATACATAAATATAGATATAACATAGTACCTCTCGTCTTAAAGGAATTTTGGAACGGATCTTTCTTCTTTTCCTTGAAGCTTTTATGATCGTTGACTCTGTAGTTCCATCTGAGAAGTTCCTTAGACTGGAGTCTGAAATATTCTGCCATCTGAAACTGTAAGTAGTTTAAATCATCTTAAAATCTCGCGAGCATTTATCCACTCTGTCTTAATCGAGACCACACAACTCTTAAGCCAATTTGGTTAAAGGCATACTCTTATCCTTACCAAGATCTCTTGTAAATGATTAAATCATGGATGGGCTCTATATTGAACCAACTTATTCTGTCATTTTCTTTACATGATTAAAGCCAGGAGGTTAACCATAATAAAATGAAGAGAAAGTTCATATACCTAGTCTCTCTCTCTCCTTTAGAGACATCGGCAAACTTATTATAAGAAGGGGAACAAACTATGAGTTCCCCTATGACTTGAAATTTTACTTATGATTCCTTGTGAGGAATGAGCTTGTCTAAGCCAGACAATCTTTTCGTTTAAACTGTAAATCTAAAGAATATGACTGATTTTTGAACCCTATTGCAAGATGAATCATGGAATAAAATATATTAAATGAGAAATGAAATTTAATTTGGGCAGTATAATTTAAATCTTGGAACAAACGACATCTTGTCGAGCAAGGGTGATTGTTGATGGCACAGTAGTGCCAGAGATGTTGGCACAATAGTGCCAGAGACATCGACACAGAAGTGTCAGAGATATCGGCACAAGAGTGCCAGTTCTATTAAAATCCTTGGCCAAGGTACGATGCTAGATTCAGCATCTGTCAGCTATCAAGTATCGGATATACCACTGATCAGAGTGGCCTTTCTAGTTGGGAGGTACCCTTAGTTAGGTCGATCAGGAGGTATAGGTCCTTGACACCAGGCTCAGAGGCATGATGATAAATTGATCCATGTTGATTACCCTCGTGAAGGGCGGGTTCTTCAATTGAAGAAACTCGGGAGACCAGTAGGTCTTGGTTGGGCGGTAAAGCCCCTGATGATAATTCTCTTTTCCTCGATAAAGATTTCCAAGTATGATAGTATGGAGATGAAGTCAAATGGATTTCTTCCTCTCTCGTAAATCCAGGTACATGCAATGGTAATTGAATTTCTATTTCATCTATGCCATGAATGCTAATCATTATGTTAATGAACATTATAAGATTCTCAAATACTTAGTAAGATAGTTACTTGAATTTATTCAACTGTTATATTGTTTCATAGCTGTAGTAATTATTCATTATCTTCTAGAAGCAAAGAAAAGTAATTATTATTCTTCTGCAATTTCCTGTTAGATGTTTATAGTTAATAGTTTCTTTTCAGCTGAAAATGAAATTAAAAGTTAGTTGATGAAGGGTATAATGTAACGACATCTGAATTGAATTCTCTTTTCCATCTAGTTGCAAATGAAACCCTAGTTTGGTAGTTATTTAGTTATTGATCTACCATGAACAGTTGGCGGAAAACTGTTGAACGATTCATGTGAGCTGAAACTGAAAATTAAAAAGATAATTGCATGTTTGAGTTAGTTGGATCAATTTGGAAACCCTAGTTTCGAAAACAAGTTAGTTGCAGTTCAGCTGAAAGTTAGTTGTCAATTGAAAATTTTAAACTGTAGTTTGGGAAGGTTGTTACATATGGTATCAGAGCTACCAGGTTCGACACTGAACCTTTGGGCTCATCATGCAACTCAGAAAACTGACCCAGCATTGGAAACCTTGAAAATCTTATGCAATTGAGTCTATCACAGGAAGTGATAGCTAATCCTGTAAACAAATCTTGTACTAAGTCTATCACAGGGAGTGATAGCCTTTCTGTAACCATTGGAATTGAATCTGTCACAAGAAGTGACGATAATTTTTGTAAACAATTTTGCTTCTAACTATTAAATAGAAATAATTTGAGTTATCATGTAGTTATGAAATCATTCTACCTAAGTTAAGGCAAGGTATGCCTAGGGTACCGAGATGGTGATCAAAACTTAAATAATAGCTTAATTTGGACTTGTGGGCTAAAGGATTGGAAAGATCCAGAAGCAATCAACCAAGTGCAGGGGCATCTGAGCATCGGAAATCCTTGAAATTATATCAAGATAGGATGAACTCTGGTCTAACTTCTAGATGATTCAGAAAGAGCCAAGTGGAATTAAAGGATCAAGATGATAAGAAAAATAATAGTCAGGAACAACATGTTGCATGAAAGATAGCTTGAGAAAAGGGGCAGCAGATTAGTGTTTTATCTTTTAATTCCTTTGTGGAGTCTAGAGGAATGAGTCAGTAATTGAATGGATGTTTAATTACTTTATGGAAGAGGAGTTACCTCATATTGATAATATTGTAAGATCACAAATTAAGTTGTTTGAGGATATCACTTTTGGTTCTTCATCAAACCGATGAATCAGGAGTTGTAGGATTTGTTTTGTTATGACAGGAAGTTGTTGTCATGAGCAGCATGAAATGCTGATATAATATGACAAGATGATGGATAACTTAAGGTGACAAGTTTGTCAGCGACATGCATGGTCTGTAATGTTACTGGAATGACAAATACTTGTTAGAAGAATATTGACTATATGACAAACAAAGCATTCACTATGTTCCTTAATGAATTACGTATGAACCTTTTGATCGGGTCTCAAAACATATTTACATGACAATCAACAAGAAAGAATTTTGATTTTTATGGTACCTCAAGAAGTATTGACTTGTATGGTGCATTATAGTTATCTCATATATTTATTTTTCCAAGAACTTCAAATGAAATTGGTTCCTCCTCTTAGCAGTGATTGTGTTTAGGTCAGTGGCAGTAAATTTCTTGGTGCAGATATATTCATTTAATCTTGGATAAGTATCATTAGTAGAACTCCTGGGCAGGTTCCTATGATTGGCACTACAAAGACATTACCTTGTGAACAGAGCTAATGAAGACAACAACAACATGAGTAAGGTGATGGTGAGTATCAGCCAGATCATCTCTTGAAGACACAAAGTAAAATGGTAAGATTTTATTGTTTGAAACCCTCATTGACCTCTCGTCACATAGGTTTATTGTTCAAAATTCAGTTCATGAATGGTACAATGGTGAAGGAGCGATGAAGCGGTTAACTTGTGTGAATATGATAAAATTTGAAACTCAAACACGCTTAGTTATTGCTATCTACCTAAGAAGAGATAGAAAATCAGTGTTATGAGTCAATAAGAATGAGAGTGTTGCAGTTCAAACATGACACAAAGCCTGTTTTTCTACAAGGTTATTACAAATTTTCTTGGCAACACCTGGCAATGGCATAATGACTCTGATATCTTTAACTATAGCATTTTTGCTAGTGGTAAACTTAGTAATGGCAACAAAGGGATATACAAAGCCACAGGTATATGGCATTCTTAAATTGGTGGAAACTTGATACAAATGATATTTGATTGGTTTCTTAGTTTGGTTAAGCCACCGATGATCATTAAGTAGGTATCTATAACACATGTTATGAACAGGAACACGCATACCTTGGATGTGAATATAATACATTGGTTTCCTCATATGTTTCACCGCACCGTACCTTGGTTAGACAATTGTATAGAGCTCACTCTTAATTGGGAAAGCTTTTCATGCTATCCTTACACCAGTTGCTAGTGATTACATTATTGTTATCTCAAGTAGCGATCTATTGGTATGGAATATGGAGAAAATGGTATAGAACCAGGGAATACTTGTTCACCGAGATTCACGAGAAAACCAATTGTTGTAATTAAGCATAAGTAAGGATGCAAGTTTTGAGGGACCTATTGTTTAATGCGTTGGTAACACAGTCTCTAACCTATTGTAAGTTTTTGGAAGGATTGATAGCAGTGCAGCAATAGACTTCCTTGTTAGTAACTTAGTCAAGTCTCGTAGTACATAAGGAATGTTCTTCTAGATTATGGCACTTCTTTGGAGTTTGGTTAAAAATTCCTTTTTAATATTGGCAAGGAATGTCGTCGTTTTATTTAAATTTGAAAAGGTTTAACTATCAAAATTTGAAGACTATTATTTTAAGGCCAGTTGGTCAGAATTGGACTAGTGTCGGGAATAAGTTCATTCTTTTGGTTATTGCTGAAAATAAGACTTTATAATTTGATATAAAGCTACGTATAGTGGGGGTTACCCACGAATATTTTGGTTGTTCACCATGTTTGATGAAATGTACATCTCTATCATGTCTTGGATGGGCCTCTGATGGAATCTGTAAGGAAGTAAATTTTAAGAGATATACCTTGCATGTTCTTAACTTTACAAAGGAGGAAAACTTGTGTTATGGTATGTGGATGGACAGGTAGCCCAGTAAGCCTAGGTGATTAGTCTCTCCAAGTCGAGCAGGGTAGTGAGATACTCAGCCAACCAGAGTTGTCGTACTTAGTAGGAGGGTATCCTTAGTAGTGCGACAGAGTTGGTCAAGTGGGGTACACACCAGAGCTCAGATGGCAACTAAGGGGAAATCCCTCTTCAATGGCAAGCCGAGTCTTGGAGGACAGCTAGATTGAAAATAAATAAATTCTGATCTTTTCTCTTGTAATTGTTTAATAGTTTATTTTAGCGATGCATTAGAAACTGGTGCTTGAGGAAAATCTTTCAGTGAAGGTTGATGTTAACCTTTGGTGGAATTCTCTTGGTCAATCTGTGTTAAAAATAATTGATTGCTATACTCAGCAAGAGTAATAATCTTTATGGCGTTGTTATAACCACCTTTATAATTTTGTTATCAAGACGATTCATTGGACAAAAAGATGTCGAATTCCTGTAAGCTAGGTAAGCTAGAAGGCAGGATTATCATTAGTCTTGAAATGTTATCTGAAATGGAAAACAAATCAAAATGATCATAAAAGATTGGTGAAAGCTATTAACAAATAGAAAAGCTAAATAAACGCCAGCAGGAAGGATTATGAAGAAATCCTTTAAAAATTTCCTTATCTATTAAGAGCAATTGAGAACATTATATTTATCCTTATGTTTCATTTGAAGACTTTGAATAAACAATCATCGAGGACGATGATTCTTAAGGGGAGGAGTATGTCAAATCCCTTACATTGAGACTATGTTTGGTTATGTATTTCAAATGCAATGTTAGGTGCAAATAACTGCTTTCATGTGATTATGACATTGGGAATGAATAGTTGATCTTTTATCGTAACTATAATGTTAACGAACTTTTAATTTTGCCAGTGAATTATTGTTCATGAGAAGTTGAATGTGATAATGAGATTATATTTATATATATATGGAAATATATTTATAAACGTTGAAAACAATCTAACCACAATCCTCGTCAGTGGATGCAGGACTGTTGACGCCACGAGAGAAAAGGGAAAATATCATCAGGGAGAGGACACGGTTAACAATGGATCAATTTTATCATCAACCTTGTGTCAGCATAAGACAGTGTATCGAAGTCATACCTTGGTCATAAGTAAATTAAAATAAACCTACTTAAACAAAGTCCATTTAAATATTTAATAATAATCTCCTTGTGAAGATTGGTAAATAAGTTCTCAAAATATTTATCTTATAAAATTTTGATGGTTATAGAGCATAAAATCAATAATAATAATAATTCTCAAGCTATTGAATTAAACATTGGAAGGGCTTAAAGTTAAGGATTAAATTAATGGGAAAAGTCGTCGGTGTTTATGGCAATAGTTTTCCCCTGCCATCCTCCTTCGTGCTTCTTGGTGAAATGGCCAAGATGGAAGTCCGACAGTCGCAGGGGATTTTGCAATCTTGGGGAACAGAGGTTTATGGGGTTGCTCGTCATTTCTTTCCGGGGAGAACTCCATCGGCTTCCTTGGTGAGCCTTAGTCATTCGTTTTTGAGAAGGAAATCATTAGGTTCCAACTTCATAATCACGATTCACTTTATCAATCAAATTTCAATAGCTCTCTCTCTCAATTCCTTTACAGGGGGTTCAATTCCTCAGCATTCGTAATTTGCTTTCAAGCGAATCCTATTCACTCTTTCCTGAGACATATATTCATACGGCTTTTGGCTTGTGCGCATATCAATTCGGTTCTACCCTTGATCATTTACATTGTTTCTTCTTTAGAAAACGAACCTGGCCTAGCATCGCACTGTTTCCTTTCGTATCCATCAAATTATCCATGGTTCTTCTTCGGATCATGTAGAAACCCTAGTTTCCCCTGTTTTCCGATTCTGACTGTTTTTGCTTGTTTTTGATGTATTTTGATGTATTTTGTGGTTTTTGCATGAATAATAAAGAATGTGATTTTGCAATAAAATAATATAAAATCTAAATAAATTTTTATAACTCCAGAAATAACAAGATCTATTGCAAATACTGATGCCAGACTATTTATTCAACTTCTGGAACAATTACAAATAAGATCCAAGTACATGCAAATAAAAAGGTAATATTTTATTTGATGAAAACCTGATTTGCTGCAATAAAAGAATGTCCTTGATTTGGTACGGCTGCAATGTTTAGGCCTTTCTCCCTCCGTCTGACGATCAAGAAATGACCCAGTAGCCTAGGCGCCCAAAAGTGTGAAGCTGGATGACCAAACAAGAAGGCGATTTCCTCTGTGTGAAAAGTACGGCTCTTGTGTATGGTACGGCCCTGTCAGATCAGCAAGTACAAACTGTACGGCTTTTTGAAATCAGTGTCCAGACCCTAGAATATGATGCGCCTTGGTTGTAAGATACTTCTGGATGAAAACCTAATAAAAACTCTGAAGATAAATGATCTCCGAATGCTCTGTAATTTCTTCTGAATGAAGAAATCCCTCTGCCTGGCAATAAATCGGATGATATTTCACACCCTTTGAATCGCTTTCACTGGAGATGGCTCGTTCCCCAATGCTCTGAGACTGAAACTCTTGGCTTCCGTGCTCTGGACGAAACTTGATCAATTTTCAATAACTCAATAACCTAATGGCTCGAATTCCAATGAAAATGCCTTATACTCATGAAAAGTGCGAATTCCTTAAAGATAGGGATCATTAAAATAATTCGAACTTTTCTTTTTATTAATTCCATAGTCTCCGATGAAATTTTAATTATAAAATATAATCTCAAATGGCCCCTTCCCATGTTGGGCGACCCCTTCAGCCAAAATCACTTAAGTTATAATATTTGAAATATTATAACTTTATATTATAAGCTCCAATAATTAATATTTAATTAAATCAATTAAATATTAATATCTCTCTCAATATTTACCCGATGCACGAACCGTATGAAGCTGACGACTAAGGAAGTGATTCTGCACGTGATCAATCCATACTGCTAAAAATAGCAGGGGTCCCTCGCTGAGTGCCAGATACTGCTAAAAATAGCAACTCAGGCTAAAAGTGTCCGAATGAGCCCGAACGAAAGCCAACTGATCAAATACTGACGACTGAAGCTGAGCCAAGCTCCGTCAAGACCCTCTATCCATCCTATCAGCCTACGAGGGTCGCATAATAGGCTAATCCTGTGCTCTAAGAGATGTCAACTAGAAGGGGACATGACAGATCATTACTCCTCGAAGATGCACTTAGGCGATGGCGTCAGGACCTGTGCTCACTCTAATTTTCGACTTCTCTCTAATGTTGTCGATGCCTTCTGGATTCACTTCCTAATTCTCTTCGGTGGAAGCTGAGCGAGGATGGGTAGACAGAAGTTTCCATTTTCAATCTATGGAAGGGAAAAGAGCCTGGGATCTTCCAAATTTCTTTTAGTTCTTCAATTTCAGGCAAGTAAAGCATTTAATACACCAATGTTTATGCATCGATGAACCCCTTTTTGTTGAGCACCTTATGATTTGAAAAGTAAATGCATTATCTTCTTGTCTTTCTGAAAGATAGAGAAATGGGTCTTCTAATGCCTTCTGCGGATGGTCTGCTAAAGATCTCTCCATGTGAGAACATAAGCTTTTTTTTTTTCATACAATCAAAATATTCTCTCATTGGACTTGTTCCGATCTTCCTTTCTTTGTTAAGTTGTTTGAATTGAGTATTCTCGTCCTCTAACTTGAATCTCTAGGTATAGCATGGAAAAGTGTATCACCTGTAGATGCTCTGCAGTGATTGAATTTCACGTTACTCTCCAATCTGTGCCAAGGAATAAATATATACATAAATATAGATATAACATAGTACCTCTCGTCTTAAAGGAATTTTGGAACGGATCTTTCTTCTTTTCCTTGAAGCTTTTATGATCGTTGACTCTGTAGTTCCATCTGAGAAGTTCCTTAGACTAGAGTCTGAAATATTCTGCCATCTGAAACTGTAAGTAGTTTAAATCATCTTAAAATCTCGCGAGCATTTATCCACTCTGTCTTAATCGAGACCACACAACTCTTAAGCCGATTTGGTTAAAGGCATACTCTTATCCTTACCAAGATCTCTTGTAAATGATTAAGTCATGGATGGGCTCTATATTGAACCAACTTATTCTGTCATTTTCTTTACATGATTAAAGCCAGGAGGTTAACCATAATAAAATGAAGAGAAAGTTCATATACCTAGTCTCTCTCTCTCCTTTAGAGACATTGGCAAATTTATTATAAGAAGGGGAACAAACTATGAGTTCCCCTATGACTTGAAATTTTACTTATGATTCCTTGTGAGGAATGAGCTTGTCTAAGCCAGACAATCTTTTCGTTTAAACTGTAAATCTAAAGAATATGACTGATTTTTGAACCCTGTTGCAAGATGAATCATGGAATAAAATATATTAAATGAGAAATGAAATTTAATTTGGGCATTATAATCTAAATCTTGGAACAAACGACATCTTGTCGAACAAGGGTGATTGCTGATGGCACAGTAGTGCCAGAGATGTCGGCACAATAGTGCCAGAGACATCGACATAGAAGTGTCAGAGATATCGGCACAGGAGTGCCAGTTCTATTAAAATCCTTGGCCAAGGTATGATGCTAGATTCAGCATCTGTTAGCTATCAAGTATTGGATATACCACTGATTAGAGTGGCCTTTCTAGTTGGGAGGTACCCTTAGTTAGGTCGATCAGGAGGTATAGGTCCTTGACACCAGGCTTAGAGGCATGATGATAAATTGATCCATGTTGATTACCCTCATGAAGGGCGGGTTCTTCAATTGAAGAAACTCGGGAGACCAGTAGGTCTTGGTTGGGCGGTAAAGCCCCTGATGATAATTCTCTTTTCCTCGATAAAGATTTCCAAGTAGGATAGTATGGAGATGAAGTCAAATGGATTTCTTCCTCTCTCGTAAATCCAGGTACATGCAATGGTAAATGAATTTCTATTTCATCTATGCCATGAATGCTAATCATTATGTTAATGAACATTATAAGATTCTCAGATACTTAGTAAGATAGTTACTTGAATTTATTCAGCTGTTATATTGTTTCATAGCTGTAGTAATTATTCGTTATCTTCTGGAAGCAAAGAAAAGTAATTATTATTCTTTTGCAATTTCTTGTTAGATTTTTATAGTTAATAGTTTCTTTTCAACTGAAAATAAAATTAAAAGTTAGTTGATGAAGGGTATAATGTAACGACATCTGAATTGAATTCTCTTTTCCGTCTAGCTGCAAATGAAACCCTAGTTTGGTAGTTATTTAGTTATTGATCTACCATGAACAGTTGGCGGAAAACTGTTGAACGATTCATGTGAGCTGAAACTGAAAATTAAAAAGATAATTGCATGTTTGAGTTAGTTGGATCAATTTGGAAACCCTAGTTTCGAAAACAAGTTAGTTGCAGTTCAGCTGAAAGTTAGTTGTCAGTTGAAAATTTTAAACTGTAGTCTGGGAAGGTTGTTACAGACACATATATGCAGGTTTTCAATTAGGAAAGGGTATGGGAAAATAAAAAGGGACATTTGCAAAGCAAACCAAAGGAAGAAATTGCAGCAAACCCCAAGGTTTCAACTTCGAACTCTGGGTAAAGATATTTTGGTATTGTAATGATTTGGGTTCATCCCAAATTTGTAACAAATCTACATTACCTTTGAAGAACGAGTTTAAAGTGCAGAAACAACCTTGATTGAGTGTCTCCATGCACATTGTGTTCATTTATGGATGTGTATTTGATTAGTTATCCAGCCAAACAACTATAAAATCCTTGCAAATCCTTTGTAGGGTATCTTTTCAAGATAAAAAAGGAAAAGTTCAAGTCTATCCATGGATTACTAAGTAGACTCGTTTAATATTCTGCAAATTCTATTATCTTTTCAAATGTATGTGTAGAATATTGTGTAGAATATTGTTTTCTTATGCATTATGAAAGATATAGTCTTCAATGATATCTTTATTAAGGTGTCACAAAATGGTTTCAATCACTGCATTTTTCTATATGAATTTGTGACTATATTGCCCAATTGGAAACGGGCACCATTTTGCCAATGACTACACCTCCAATCATCCCAACACACCCAAAACCAATAAATTTAAACATCTTTTCAGTTTGTGTTTATTTTGTTTATTCCAATTTCCATGTCTAAAAGTGCATATCAACAATAGGGGTTGTTATATCCATATCCTTAAAACACTTCACATGGTATGTCTTTTATTTGTTTGATAAGATGCATGATCTTGAAAGTTCAAACCAGCACATAGATATGAAGTGACAACCTGAATAGGGTGTAATGTGCAGCGGGTGTGGTTTGTAATGAGGTAAATGTCCAATTCATGTAGCTCTATCTAACATGGCACCTTAGGGAAGCCGCCCTTGGTCTTATAGAGCTAGAAGTCGAAGGAGGTTTTAACCACCTCGGCAATTGGTCCAATGTTGCCCAACTTGATTATAAGTTCATGATTTTCCTTCTCAAGTTTGACACCCCTAGCACTTGGGAAAAAATCAGTCTTTAGGGATTTGCAACCTACAACTCCAGTCACCAATAAGTCCTCCAATGCTGTCCAAGTCATCATGAAAATGCAAAAAATTGTAAAGCAATTGGATTATGTATATATGCAAGATATGATCATATTTTTTAGATGCTCTATGCAATCTTTTCTTTTAATTTAATGCTTCAAAAGAATGGGAAAAACCTCACCAACAAAGCAAATTTACAAAGACAAAATGAAATTTAAATGTTTATGACAAACCAGCATGTATCCCATGCCATCTTTAGAACATTCTCAAGGGAAAAGCTACAAAAGGTAAGTGAATTACTTCTATAATTTTTTTAAATTTATAGTTTTTTTTTTTTTCTTGGAAAATTGATATTATAATCAGTGGATCATTTAATTTATATATTCTTATTTGAAGTTCAGTTTTCCAAGTTGTCTTGAAGCAACTTCTAAAGATGAAACATGCCTTTGGCAACATGGCTATTAGCAGCCTTTGGATCATGTGGATGCATACAAACATGGGGGGGGGAACACAAGTGAAAATTTATATCCTTAATGATAATTAATGGACCTTGGTCAATTCCATGCATTTTATAGAGCCCATTATGTCAGTGACTATATTTGTCAGCACAAGTAAGCCTTGTTGAGTAAATAATATCATGGGATTGACCCTGTGTTGAAACAAATGAGAGAAGTCATACAACATAAAGAGAAAGATTCCAAAGAGAAAATTACCAATGAATTTAATAACATTTTCACGAGGTAATGGAGCAAAATGATCATATTCACTACATCTAATTTAGGAAAGATGTTGCTCTTCAAGTCCTATTAGAATGTGTTAATGGCCTTCTTGGCCATGTAGCCCATTGGGAATTTTTTTCCATCAGCTATAAAAAATGTTAAAATTACCGAAAGGCTCTAACCACCTATTAATATTACATTTTTTATGTTAGGACTCAAGAGAAGATAAGATGGGAATAAAAAAGTAGATGTGCTAACGACAAGTCAAAACATAAATGATTTGTAACATTTGTTGTTCATCTTTATGATAATCCTAGCCTATGTCCAAGAATTAGCTTCATCAATCCCATTGTCATTCCTTCCAAATAAGAATAAGTCCACTCAATACCAACAACATTCTATTGAGTCTTGTTTTTGCCTCAACTAGTGATTGCAAGGTAAATAAAGTAGTTGCAAATTGAGTGACTCTGTTGGACAAACTCCTTGTTTTTTTATTAACTTCATCATCAAGTTGATGGCCCCAAAGTGATTGTAGATGTATTTACATGTGTTATGTCCTCTCTCCACAACAATTTCAGCCCCATTCATTGTACATAAAACAGGTGTCTATGTAATTCTTCTTAGACCTACAAAATTGGAACCATCATTTGTGACTACTAGGCCACCTCCACCACAAATCCCTCTAATATGTCACATAAATATTCAGAAATCTTAATTTTCCCCAAAGCATCAAAATTTTGAGGAAAACAATATCCTAAGAAAAGCAACAAAAAATGAGAAGAGTTTGATGTTTTCTCCATTTTGTGTGTTGATCATCAACAATTGACACACATCTGCTACTTTCACATTCAAAACCTCCCATGGATTATTTAAGCACTACCCATAAAGTATATATCAGGAATTCTGAAAAGAAAATATATTTGTTTTAAAAGTTCAAAAATATATACTACCATAATGGGAAAGAAAACATAGATTTCTGAAATAGTTTTTTTGCACCTCTTGCAGATCTGAAAAGAGATCTTCTATTCAATTACAGCGGTTATTGCAAACAAGCATCTCATGCCTTTGAAGCTTCTTATGCAGTTTAATGTAAAGAAAAACGATCAAGACAACATACTAACACGACAGAGGACATTGCAGTAACTTGAGCCAAATTCTAATGTCCATATAGTTATAGAAGGTATCTACTTGGTATAATTAATTAGTTATTGTTTTAACTCTGTACTAACTACTATGTACTGAAACACTAACTAAGCTACCACATAATGCTTAAAAATGAAAATCTCAAAAATATATAATATAAAAACATATTTTAAAGATGCTTCAATGATCTTTGCATAGGCTGTATTAGCTTCTAAAATAATGCAAAACAATAAATAAAGCCTCTAAAAAAAATTGAAATCCTTATATTTCAAGTGTTGTTCATGAGATCTAATCCATCAAAAAACAGAGACAAATACCATTGCTGCGAAGAAACAGGCGAGTTTCACCATCATACAGTGTTCCTTTAGCTCTGTTGTAATCAAAAAATGGTTCACAGAGATCTTCTTGTCCCTGGAATTTTTGTAATTAATTAATGTAGTTTATATTTTGGCAATCCAGTAAATCATAAAAATTAAGTTCCATAAGCTATGAAGATGACTTAAACAGCTACAAAATGGAGCACATAAGCACAAAAATATTATTTTAAACTTGCTTGAGCCAAAGAATCACCTTTACACAATAAAAGCAGTTTCCACAAGGCATTATAAAAGCTCCTACAACGTGTGACCCAATGGGAAATCTGCATGTTGAAAAAAATCATTTCATTTTCCTTTAAACTGTATTAGTATATTACAAAAAGGTCAATGCTTATGAGATAACTTTTCTGTAATCAGCATAAAACAGTCAAGGGTGAAAAAATCTAAAAGAAATATAAACAAAACTCAAGGCTATACCCAATTACAGTACTGTCCAAGAACAATTCCTGTTGTACTCAATGTCAACATTTTTTCTTGTAGCCATTATACTTTCACTTAACAAACTAAGCTATGTACCAAAATGCTTGTTACAAACCTTTTAAGCGTGACAGAATCAGTATGTGCTCCATGCTCAACTACCTCTCCTGTTATTTCATGGCCCACAACACAAGGCCTTGCAAAAGCCAAATCTCCCTTCATGACATGAAGATCAGAATGGCACACCCCACAAGCTGCAAGCAAATATGGATCAGAAATTATAAATGTTTGCTAACACTAGGTACAACAAATTATTACTCTACTTTGACCAGTAAAAATATTCCAACAAAGACCATACAAAACAAAAAAAATACTAATAGTGATTTTGTGAGATTCTTCACCTTAAAAATACAATATATGTTTAAATAATTCCATAGAAATAGTGATTTTGATTATAATAATAATCAAAATTCAAATAATATAATTTATGTATTAAAGTTTTATTGTTTGAGATCGAAGTAATAATAAAGGGCATCATCAACTTTGTTCACATGCATTTGGCCTGCTTGTGTCAATAATCTCTTGTTGCAATTCTGAATTCATCAAAAAGTTCTAGAAAACCCTTTGGTAACTAATTAACAAAATTGAAAGATCTATATTTTTTCATCCAAAGCAATGGACAATCAAAAATCATCAAGTGGACTCTGGTTCAATTGTTGTGCATACATATTCATAAGCATCTGTACACATGGGAAGAACCTTCTCTTACAAAACGTAAATAACTATACCCTGCAAAACTCAACTGTACCATCACCTAACTCTCATATACACTTAGCTCTATTCATCACAATATGAGCAATGTAAAGCATGAAATTTAACCACATATGTGGCATATATGATGCATATAAACAAGCTGAGGGAGATTCTTGCTTAAACAAAGACTAAGCATTGTAATAATTAGAACTAGGTTTCTTATGCCACTTAAGCGGATGATCAAGTCTTCCACTCCTCATATTCAAGGAATTCTCACGCAAACAAAGGTAAGCACTGTAATAATTAGAACTAGGTGTCTTATGCCTCTTAAGCAGATAATCAAATTTGTCACTCCTCATATTCAGAAAATTCAAAAAAACACATCTATTCAAAAGGCCTACACCACAAACTCACCCTTATCAGCTATTTTCATTACATCTAAATGGCCATATTATTTGATTAGGACTCAATTCTCTTACCAAATCTATTATTAGCCTGCTTATTGAGATGACCATATAACTATTATTTAACATCTCTACACTTTATTTTAGAACATTATCATATATGATCTAAGTCACCGCATTCGAATTCGAATTCGAGTTCGGCAACATTGAAATTCGAATGAAATTCGGCAAGGAAAAAATTCGAATTAAATTCGCCTTATGTAATTTTTTTAAATTTTTACAAATATAATTTAATATATTCACAAAATAATAAAATATTAAATACTATATAAAATAATAAAATATTAAACACTAAATAAAATAATAAAATATTAAATATTAAATATTAATAAATAAACTGTAAATATATAAGTTACCATAAACTGTAAAAATAATAAATAAATAAAATAAAATACTAAATAATAAAATATTAAACATTAAATAAAATAATAAAATATTAAATACTAAATATTAATAAATAAGTATTAAACTTAATACTAAGTAGTATATAATAAATATTACTAAATAATAAATGCCTAACCCTAAAATTATAAAACGAGCGGCAGTTTATAATATGGTTTATAAATTATAATAAACATAAGATACATTTTAAATTTTATATGAGCTGAAGTGGTAGCCGCAAGTGAGAGGTGAGATACGAGCGGCGGCTTCCAAGAGGAAGTGTTGCAGCTGCAGCGACGGCTTCCGGATAGAAATGAGGACGCCAGTTGCAGATAGACACACGAGTGGCCGAGAGAGAAGAATCACAGTTTCTTCATTGCCTTCAATATAGAAAAATCGCGTGAAATTAGATATGGGCCAAATCTCAAACATTGACGCCATTTTTATAAAAAAAACCCTAAACAAAAATGATTTATGAGTTTTTTAATAAAAAAAAATTCGACCATACGAATTTATTCCAAATCTGAACGAATTTCAATTTTTTTTTTGAAATTCGACGAATTTCGAATTTCAAGTAGCTATTCGGCCGAATGCGGTGACTTAGTATATGATAGTAAGAGACATGATATCTGTAATTATTTCAGTTTACAGGCTCATCAGTGTTATTATCTTAATGTTTTTATTGCTTTTTCGGTTCCTGCTGGCCAGCAGCTAGCATTGAAGTTGAGTACCTCAAAGATTCATTTTGTGCTTTGACAGCTTTTGAGGCTTGTGCAGACTAAAGGATCCCATAGCAGACCATCCCAGATCCAAGGGTGCACAAACCATAATAGGGTGAAAGCATCAACTGACCATGAGGGTAAACAGCTGAAGCAAGAATAAGTTTCAAGCAAAAAGACTATTAAAATGGGTTCATCATTTCAAGATCTATGTAATAAGATAAAAGTTAAAACACAGTATAGTTTGGCAATGTCAGAATATCAATCTCTTTCATCCAACAAGTATAGCTAGTTGGTGACTCCACAAAATTGGCAGCATGTCATGTTTAAGCGTCTTATGACCTGCCCATGTTTGATGACATCGAAGGAATCTCTTGCCTTCAAAAACTTGACATGTGACTTGGATGAGGAAAAGGACACTTTATAACCCTTGGAAATAAAATACTTATTTTCTTTAAAATTTAAGGTTTTAGGTTCAAAATGAGCATATTTCCATTTTGAGGTTATAATCTCCCCAGCCAAACTCCATGAAAAAAATACTTCTAGGGGCTTCCAAGATCCATTTGTAAGATGAAGGTCACAAACATGAAAGGGAGATGCCCACTTGGGCTGGCTGGGCCAAAATCTCAAACTTTTTCTTCTGAGGTGAATTTAGAACAACCATTGGTGTATTACATTTCTGATACAGCATAGCCATCTGTTATGGTATCAATCTTCTTCCCACTTAGTTAACCTCCATAGAATCCTCATTGATAAGCTTTCTGCACTAGTACTAAGCTAGTAGGCCATCTTAAAATTTGATTGTTTAATACATCTTTTAATGCAAAGACAATTTCTCAATCAAACCTGATCTCTGGATAGTCAGTTTTGCACAATCTTACATCTGTTGGATAAATGACACTCTTTCATGCTAAAGTATTTGGCATTTTTATATTGTGCATTACAAATTCTTTATTAAATATAGCAGACTGCTGTCAAAGAAGTTGGCAGTGTTCTGGTTGATGCATTGTAATTTTGCATTGTGAAGCAATAACACCTGCCTTGTCATTCTTGGTCACTCATATTTTAAGTTGCACAAAGATTCTGTTTTCACATTATGGCATTACTAAAGATTTGAAAATTAAGCAATTTAATGTGTAAGAAGACTGTCAATGTCTTGCATCCACGAAAAATCAAGTTTCAGTTCAAACACTTCGATAAATGGTGTTCATCATCAATTGTGACTGATAACAAACAAGTAGTGATTTATATCATACAACCAAATATTTTTCATGGAAATTTCTTAGCAAACCAAAAAATAAAGATATTATCAATTTCATGGGATAGATTGGGGAAAAACAAGGAAAAATTCAGGAACCCAGAAATACAAAAAAATATCAAAAAAAGAGAAATAACTGATGTTTTATGGATTTTTCTCATTGATTTTAAGATTGCTGAATACAGTACACACTACATAGTGCATTACTTTATAGTATAAATTCAAAGTTCAAACCTCAGAAAATCAATTACAAACTATAAAATACAAATGTCAATCTATAAAGTACAATTTTAAAGTGGGATTTGCAGGAAAGTTAAATTTTGCCTCTGATATTAATTCAGGTCCTTCATATACATAATACATAGAATGTCAATATACAATGTCAAACAGGTAACATAATACATTAGGAATGAAAGCAGCCAGGCATATCTCTAGATGTTTGTTGGCGTAAAATCTAACACCTCTGGAGTGCAGGTTTGTACGGACAGCTATGTACACTACGCAATGAGTGCTCTTCAAATTAGGAGGGGAAGCTCCCTCGTTGTGCTGGAATGCATGAAAAAGAAAAGTAATCTAAGTCCTATCTTTTGTTCTCAGCTGGAAGAGGCACAAGGTTAAGAAAACCAAGAACGTTGCAGCTAAGGATTTTCTGGTTTCAGATCATTAACTACAACTAAGCTAACTACTTTAAATCTATCCAATTTCCTCAAGAAAACAGAGCATGAGGAAATGGAGCAGGGGTTTGACTTATTAGACGATAAACGAGTTTAGATTCTCTACTTGAAGGCAAGGTGGCGATCTATCACTCAATCTAGACAAGTTTATTGGGCACAAAACAGATTTAAGAATTTACCATGACAATCTTATGAAACCCTATGTGGCATAACACTTGATCAAAATAGTAAAGACTTACAAAACAGATTTATCATCACAATCTCACGAAACCCTATGTGGCATAACACTTGATCATAATGATAAAAGGTTCACAAAACAGATTTATCATCGCAATCTCTTGAAACCCTATGTGGCATAACAATTGATCACAATGGTAAAGATACACAAAATAGATTTATCATCATAACCTCTTGAAACCCTATGTGGCATAACAATTGATCATAATGGTAAAGTTGTACAAAACAGAAAGAATTCACCATTACAATTGCATGAAACCCTATGTGGCATAACAATTAATTGTAATAGAGAAGACAAATGAACAAATACCAAAAGAGCAATATTGAGGGCAAGGTAGGCGCAGCATATATTTCTCTCTCAAGCAAAAGTTATTTACAAATGAGCAAAAGCTCTTATTTATATACATCAAGGTGTAGGGAACCCTAAAATCACCTTGAGTCATCTACAGTTCTTGCAATGCATGCAAGATTTGCTGCCAAACCCTAATGAAGTAAACTATACAGTTAACTGAAACTACCATCAGTTAACCGAAACATCTAATCTAAAAATGGACAATTGTGCAAGCATGCACGTCCTTATTGAAAGCGAGTTAACTGGAAGACTACCATCAGTTAACGAAAACCCTAAAATAAAACTCCAAGTGTGTAAAGCTGATCTCAGAATAGATATGCATGTGATGACAACATCGAGTTAACTTGAAAGGGTAACACCAAGTTCAACTCGTGTGTGTAATGTCTATCCTGAGAGGTGGGAATTGAAGTTTACTGGTCGTGATCTTGAACAAGCAAACCCTCAACGAGGCTGCCAACTGCATCAGCATCTGAATGTCAGCAACTTGAGCAATCTTGGCAATCTTTGCACACTCAAACTAGCATTTAACTGACTTATAACTTTGGCGGCTCCGTGACTGAAGTGATGGCCATTATCTCTTCTGATAATTTTGCTTTCGTCCCAAAATGAAAAACTCGCCTATTGACTGTGAACACGGCTATATTCTCACAACTTTTCGAAACTCAAAAATAGCCTGAGAAAAATAGTTTTCAGAGTTATTTTCGCAAAATCTGGTGATGGGCTTTGTCCAAGAAGATTCTAAGACAACCTGCATGTCGATTTGGCGGTAAAATTTGACTTCTACTGACCATGCAAGGAATTTTCACGAGAAAATTACAACTCGAGAACTGATGCTCTGGAGTAAATTTTCCTGAAAAATTCTGGCACATGGGTTTTCTCGAGGAAGCTATTCTGAATCAACCCAGATGATTTGTTTTGCCAAAAGTCGCCAATTCTTCAAACATGCGAAAGAATTTAAGACGAGAAATAGAAGAATTTAAGACAGAAGAAAGAAGTTTTTAGTGCTCTGCTTCTGCTAAAATCGCCATCTTGTCTGAAGTCTGCTGATAATTCTGACTTGTACCTGCAAATAAAATGTTTTGATGTCTTCGCCAATGATTGTTGATGAAGAATTAGCCTTTGGTTTGCTAAAATTCGCCTTTTGGTTGAAGAAAAACGAATTTTGACTTTGAAGATATGAATTGCTTTGAAAAATACGAATCTCCCTTGAAAATACGCCTTGTGAATGAAGAAAAACGAATTTTGCTTGAAAATACGCCTTTGCCTTGAAGAAAAACGAATTTTGCTTGAAAAATATGAATTTCTCTTTAGCTTTGTGAATAATAAATGAAGATGGCACCATGCTTAAAGAAGATGAAATTCGCATCAATCTGACAACTGCAAGATTTAAAACCTCAGCAAGAATAGAAGTCCTCTGATTGGTTGCCTTTCAGTTCGACTGCCACTGATTGGAAGTTCAAATTTGAAAACAATAATAAAATATTTATTATCATGCAATTAGCGCCAAAAATAGAAAATCGCCATCTTATGCTAAAATTGCAAATATTCTGAACTTCAGTTGACAATTTTGTTGAAGCTCTGAGATTCATCGTCAGTCTTCAACGATTCCAAAAAGTCATCTTTTGAGCATATAGGCGTCCATTTGCTCAAGATTCTTCACTTTTTATTAACTCCCTATTTAATAGCTGACAGCACTGTCACGACTGGCCAACTTCGACACTGATTTCCGGATGACCGGGTGATGCTGAGACTGATCTGGAGAATCCATCGGAAAGCCTACTGAACAAAGAAGAAATGTCTGCTGTGAGACACCACTGCAAAATCCATCGTTTAACCCCTTGAAAAATTAAGCGCCCCTGATTAAATTGCTTTTACGGGTTCCAGACTTAGCCATTTCTCAAACTGCCATCTGACACTTCAAACGGCTGCCGACGGTGAACGATGAACCCTGCTGACAAGCAACGAAGCTCACTGCGTGCCTGGAGACATTCTGCATCCAACGACTGTATGCACGACACCTGAAAGCTGTGTTAAGGGCTTCAAAAGTAAAAGCGCCCCTAGCTCTTGGTTGCACTAGTGTCATTTTGACGAAAGTCGAACTTTCATCCAAGTACCCTACTTTGACGTCTGATATCTGGAGCTGAGATGACCCGATTCAGGCACTATCTGTTTTAACGGACAGCCAGAAGGGCCCACAAGAGAAGTCTCTGGAGGGGACGAAGCAAGAAAACTGCTTCTAAGACCTCAAAAACTCCAAGTATTTATTAAAATTACCGCCTGACTTAGCCATTTTCTGATATCCTCACTTTGCGCATACACTAAAGACTTCCGCGACGCACGAGCCAAATCCTCGGCCGCACCGCCAGGCCTCGGCGGATAGATAAAATGATTACTACAGCCGCGGAAGACTTCGAACCAACGGGCTCATCCGACAGCCTGCCAGGCTTCAGACTGTGGAAATACATTGAAAATCGTTTGTTGGTCCGCCCGTGAAATTACGTGCTTGGTAGAATCGCCGCCACGGTCACCTGGAACGTCGAACTGACAGGCAGGATGATGCATCGCGGAGCTAGGCTAAAGTATTACTGATGTCAGGAAGACTTTATCTGCAAATTTCGCCATCTGGAGGGTCCTTTAAACCAGCGCCCCTGGCCTGTACTTGCACTGGGAATCAACGGAGAAGCTCAAAAAACGTGAAAACTCCATTTTAAGCTGATCTTTGGACGACTGTTGCCGGAGTTCTGAAACTCGGATGATTACGTTTGATATCTCGTTGGACGAGCAGACTAATTGTGAACAGATTGAATGTATCAGCTGTCAAAAATGCCAAGATTTACCCCCTCTCCAAGATGGGCGCCCTCAAGCTAGAGGCGCGCTTTTCACTGAAAAGAGCAAATTTCTCACATTTGGAAATTTAGGAATTTCAACTTCTGTCGTTATTTGCCGGAGCTGTGGGTCTCGAAAAGCTTTGCTGGATAGCTCGACGGATAGCCAGACTGATTCTGAAGAGATTGACTGGATGCTTGAACATTTTAAACAAGATCTTGACCTTCATCAAGCTGGGCGCCCTTGGGCTATACTTGCACTTTCCGACTTTTCCTTTGAAAAATCTTCATAAATTGATCATTAAAAACTCCGTTTCGATCACTGAAATGACCGTGTGCAATGTGAAATGCCGTCGTGAGATGCTCCTCCATCGTGAAAACTCTATTCTGAGTCTCTGCTTCAGGCTCTGTTCAATAAAACTGACTTTGACTGACAAACTATTGACAAAAACTCCATGCTTGATATTGCCCAAAACTGCGTTTTACCTCATTTAGCAAAATTTAGACCTTTTATGCAAAATGCCATGATGAAGCAAAAAATTTCGTTTGGGTACAACAATGTTAATAAAAATCTATGGTTAAAAAAAACTTGTTTTTATGATAAAGAAAAGTTTGATATATTAAAAAATTTATGTAATACAATTACAAACAAAAACCTTGCCTAAGCATATGCTTGTAGGGGAGGATTACAACAGCTTAGCTGAAGGTGTAGTCCAAGCTAAAATCTATTGAAATCAAACATACATATCCAAATAAGAAAAATAGGAATTTGCAATTAGTTTAAAACTAGCATAGGATTATATATGATTACAAACTAAGGCAGATTCAAAAAGAAGCAAGGCGAACCACAAATCCTTGGCTGTTGTTGTTGACAGTGTTGAAGATTAAAAATAAGGCAGGCTGAGGACAACATCACAGAGCAGAGAGCATATATAGCAAAAAATGAAAACATGACAAAATCTCATGAAAAATCACAAAATTCTGAGGAATAAACTGCAATAAATTGGGAATCTTTCTGCCAAACTCTCATTGACTGGTATTTTCAGAATAACACTATATTTTCATGAATTTCCTGGCAGCCTGCGCAACAATAAATTAAAGATATCTGCTTCTATGATTTAAATGGAAAAATGTGCTTGAAAAATCGCTTGCATCAATGTACCTTTGAGATCAGCTATAATCTGTCAGAAGATATTGTTTATACTCAAGCAAGCAGCAACTATATGGCACATTGCATGTTATCATTCCAAAAGAATTGTCTGATATAAATGGTTTGGTCTGGCCTTTTATTTGGATTGAGAGCCTAATACATGATGATTCATGTAGGGTTTTTTAATTTGGTAAGTGAGCAACAAACGCTCTGATCCAACATATAATATTTTGCACCCATTGTTCATACTTCATATATCTTATTATGACTTAATGCAGATATTTTATATGGGCTAATAAAAGATGCTGATAACTTCAATGTGGTCAACTGCAAAAAATAGAGGCATGCTCAATGTGTACAATGGTATCCTTGAAGTTGGAAGGCTTACAAAATTTGCAGTTTCAACAATGGTATGGGTCAACCCACAATATTCCAGGGCTAGCAAGATTAGAATCCAAAGGTCAAGATTTCATAACATAGCATGTCTACTCAAGAATAGGAGTAATAAGACTTCTTAAGTGCCAAGCATGGTTTGCCCATAGAAAATAAAGATGGTTGGACCAGCAATTGAAAGGGATTCAAATTAATAAAAATAAATTAAAATGTTACCACAGAAAATGAAGAGTTTGGAACTAACATTTCAACAGTTAAAAAGCGTCATGAAGTTTCTGGTAGCATTCAAGCCCTGGGGACACCATGAGGGGTAGACATGGAAATGCAGTTTAGCTGACGCTGTGGCACTCAAGTAGTTCTCCTTAGCGCTTTATGAAAGAGTTCTTAGTCTCTACTCCTGGAGGATGATCCAAGTTTCAGGGATTAGTTTATGTTTTTTTCAATGAGATCTGTTCAAAAGAGCTGCCAGCAACAATCAATTAAAGAAAGGAGCTGCTATTATTATTTTGTTAAGGTTTGCTAAGGACAAGCAATCAAGGAGCAGCTGCACATTTAAAGGGTTAACAATGCGACTAAAAATAACTTAATAAGAAATAGTTAATGATATGGAAGCATACAACAAAAGGCACAACTGTGACAAACTGTTACTAATTACAACTATGAATAGTTTCCTCATCATGCATAAAAAGCACTGTACTTCTTTCTGAATCCACCCTAATTGGCCACCTGGCTCAGCAAATAGAAACATCACCACATTAAACCATTTGGTTCTAATAATTTCATGTGAATTTACTGCCCCTTTTCCAAAGAAGGAAGTCTCAACACCCTGTATTGCATTAATAGTTGGGATCTTACTAGTTGCTGCCACGGATTTCTCTCTGCCTATCAGATTCAATGCCTGAAAAATGCAAAACAACTTTTTGCTGGCAAAGCCTCTTGCAGGGTTACAGAGGTCAGACTGTTGGTATTTATAGTTTACAAAGCTGGGATGATCTGCCTCAATTAGTATAACCCTCCAGTACCAAGATTGTCTTGCCTCTCTCTGGCAAGCAAGTTAGAATTTCTGCTGGTCGCTCAGCAGTTGTTCTGGGCACAGGCGCAGCAGTTAGAAAATTCAGAATTTAGACTCTAATTTTGGCAGGCTTTTCTAGGTGCAGCTATGCAGCTTTTCTGGGCATTGAAATACATATTGATAAATGCAAGTTCAATTTATCTTTAGGCAATTATTTTAGTGGGTAAAGTTGTTTTTCTTTAGGTGCTTTTTCTCTTAATTTTAAGGATACAGTACCTATTTTAAGTTATTTTTTAATATTTTATTCTGGGGCGGCTGGATATTTTTAATTCAGATTCTGGTGTTTAAAACAATCTAAAAATAAGCAGATTGTATGTGCCTGGTTGATGGGATTTATTAACCCTTGGCATCATTATTTTATTGTAATCCATACCCTAGAGAAGTGCTGCTGTGATTTTCCAGAATAATAAATATTTTTTCCAGATTGCAAACTTATTATGATTTAAGCTTATTGTTTAAGCCTTTTAGGTTTCCACATTTTCAGTTTTCTATGTATGCAGATTAAGGCATTTCAACTGTGGGTTTGACTGAAGGTCCAGATTCATCAATTTTATTCAAACCCTAGAATGCAGAATCTACATACCATGTGCTGAATTTTAACATGGTATCAAAGCAGAGAATTTGAAATCTTCCAAGGTTTCTATGGATGGAAAATGGCTGCTGTCTATGAGTGTAAGAACCCTTACAGGTTCAAACTGGAAATTTTTCTGTGCTGGTCTGAAAATAATGATTTGTTTTCAACTTTATTTTCAACTAGGGTTTACTGTAATATGCAGATTGAAAAATTCCAAGCACAATAGAAAGAAATGAACTTGAACATAGAATTTAAGCAATTAAATAGGGCACATAAATATATAGATGGACATAACCAGCAAAGATAGCTCAATTTTCTTATTTGATTTGAAGCTGATTACAACTAAAGATGGCTGGAAGTACAAACAGTCAGGTCTGATTTGAATTTCAGACCACCAATTACATCCACCTGTGCCAAAACACAAGTCCAAACCCTAGCAATGTGAAGTGGGATGAAATACCCAGCTGGAGATGACTAAAAATCGACTGTAGCAGCCTACTGGAGCTTGTAGATGCTCAGAAACTCTTCAGATACCAAAATGAAGTCTGTTTGAGGACTGCTGCAACAAAAACCAGGTTATGTCTGAAGCTGGAAATCGCCCAGAGTATTCTTCTATGACACAAGAACCTCTTGAAAACCTTCTATCAGCAAGTAGAGATGAAAGTGCCACCAAAATAAGGACGCAATCTGCAACTGGAACTTGCCAAAGCAATCTATTTAAGCTCTGTGTTGAATTCTGTCTGAACTCAACTAACTTGGTGGGATGGGGACATCACCATGCCACAGGATTCAAGGGAGCACCACCTTGAATTGACTGAAAACTATTTTTCACTCAAGAGATCTCTTTCTTCAATCTGTCACAACAAGATAATAACACAAAAACATGTGTTTCTCCACCTCCCAAGCCTTCTTAAATAAGGCCTTAAGACCAAACCGCCCTAGGAATGAATTAGATTTGTTTTTAATAAAATATTCACTTTGCTTCAAGGCTAAGATACCTAGCTCAAGTTATCCCAAAAGAGGATCTGATTTGCTCCATTAAAATATTCAATTTCTTCTTGGCTAAGTCTCCCCAAACCGTCCTAGGAAGATCTGATTGCCTTTTTGCCTTTTTGAGTATTATAAAATTCTATTTTGGAAGCTTCCTTGAGCTGCCCTAGGGAAGAGATTAGATTTGATCTTAAAATACTCATTTTTGGCAGCTTCTCCCTTAAGTCACCTAAACCGCCATAAGAAGGGGAAACTTCTAGAAGCTGATCAGATTTGATGAGGTCGACTCACCTCCTTGCTTGCTTGTCCTCCTTGTTTGCTTGGTCTTGCAAATAGACCTCCTTGCCTGCTTTGACTTGAAGTAGACCTTCTTGCTTGCTTTGACCAGCAAGTAGACCTCCTTGCCTGCTTTGACCTCCTTGTGTGCCATGAGATAATGTTAAAATAAGATCAACATTATGCTTGCTTGGATTAAGGATAATTCCCTCTTAATTCTCTAAATACGACTTACCAAAATTTGATCCTATTGCCAAAATCCATTCCCTTTTCATGCCTTCTAACCCACGGGAATGCTGGATGGGCCAGAATCAGGCTACCATGATGTCACTCCTGGAGTGGGGACATTACAACGAGAGGGAGTTGTCAGAGGGTTTCAGCAGGTGTGATGCCCGAGTTTCAGTGATTGAAATTGATTCATGCATGTGAGAGGCCCAAGGACCTATAGTAGGTTTTTGGGTGTGATGCCCAAGAGATGCCCAGGATCTTCTACTGATTGGAAGGTTGATTTTAACCTGAGATAGATGGCTGATTTATTTGTGGGTGGGATGCCCTAATTGCTCCAATGACTCGAATGTTGTTCTACACCTAGTTAGGTTGTTGATCTCATTTATTTTAGCTGATTTGTTCCATTCCAGCATGTTCTAGTAACTACATACATGACTACTTTCTATCTCAAAAAGTGTGATTATCTAGAGCGAGCTTCAAATTTCATTCCTTGGAAGTGTAGGTCACAAATGTTGTTGGAAGACGTAGATCTTTGGGTTTTTGTGGATGTAGTGCCCTGTGCCAACAATTTCTCTTTTATTTTTCTTAATTATATAATTATCAAAGGAATTCAAACTATTTCTAACTATACCAAATGTCCCATAGCATTGTGTAAACCCTTAAACAAACAATCAGAATAACAGATCTGAACAAAAAGGCATTAATTTGTTCTGTTACATCAGTTCAGCAAATTCAATGATCTACAACAGTTGACAGAGAACCTGGTATACAGCAGAGATTTTATTGTTTTACAAATAATCTTCCCAAAGGCAGCGATAATCTCCAAATGTGAAGGGTCCAGGTGGCAATCCAGTGAGCTCAGTTCAGGTGCAGAGATTCCACCTTGATACCAATGAAAGATCACACCTTTTTTAACTGGTGATTCCCTGTGCAATGGAGTATCCTAGACAGCTCACGCCTTCTGTGACTGCTTATCCTAGACAGCTTGCACCCTCAATGGTAATCCCTGTGCAAAGAAATAACCTGGATAGTTTGTGCTTCCTATGACTGGCAATCCCTGTGATACTCTTCCCAAAATTCGTGGATCTGATCTGAAGCCAAAATATCCTTCAAATAATCTGCCAATGGTGATCGCTGTAGGTGAGAGGATCTGGCAGACTGCAAAATAACCCTTGAAAGAGGTGATTGCTGTAGGTGGCAGGATCTGGCGGACTGCAAAATGACCCTTGACTAAACTTACCAAAACCCAGCTGAGTGATTTGTGAAATGCAGGCCAGCGATCACATTATCCTGCAGTGACAGATGGTAATTTGACAGTGGCCAATTTGTGAGTGGCGGGATTTCCTCCTCACCTCACAGCTCAGTTCCAGAGGTTTTTGTCCCTGGATAAGCAGCATAACAATTCCAAAACAGGAATACAGAAGTCACTGATCATGCTCAAAGTGAAAGGACAGTTTGATAGATATACCTCCACAGCAATGGGCCCATGGGACCTATTCTTTGGTGCCCTTATTTGAAATATATATTAAACATTTATATTTATTTAAATTTCTATTTTACTATATTAATTTTTTTGTTAATAAACACTTTTAGAAGCCCACGGTGAACAAGTCAAGGTCAGCCAAGGGGAAGGGACATGACAATGGAAACCATGATTTCACCATCAGTTGATCCTATTCAATTGGTTGAATATAATAAGAAGATGTCCAAGACAATGCATATCATCTTGAATTCTATGAAGGATCATTTAATTCCTCACAATGCTGAAAAAATCAGTAAAGGAGATGTGTAATGCCTTGACTACTCTTTATCAAAGTGTGAACATCTCAAGAAAGATACTACTAAAAAAGAACTCATTGCTACACACATAAGTGGCCCAGACACAATAGCCAACTTCCTGATGAAGATCATAGAACTTCGTGATCAGCTTGCAGCTATTGGGTTTAAGATGAGAGAAGAAGAGTTGGCAATCACAAGCCTTAAATGGGTTCTCTCCATTCCAGGAAGTGTTTGTTCGAAGTATCCATGTTCGTGAGAGGCTTCCCATTTTTTAGAAGTTTTGGGATGATTTCATCCAACAAGATACCAAACTAGAGACTATTTCAACTAGAGCAAAAGAGAGTCAAAACCTAGCCCTCATTGGGAAGATGAAGAAAGGTGCTATGAAAGGACATAGACAGGGTCAAAAGGGCAAGGAAGAAGAATCAAATTCTTTGGACCAAGAAAAGAAACACTCAAGTCATGTGAAGTGTTTCAACTTTCAAGTGCCACAAGACAGGCCACCATGCATCTCAATGTCTTGAGAAGAAGAAAGCCAAGCAGCAATGGCAAGAGTTTGCAGGAGTGCAAAAACCTCAAGTGAAGTGGATGAGTTAGCATCCAAACTTGAGACTTGAGACAACTGTCTCCATGGTGTAATGCCCATCCCCTAACAATGTTTCTGCCATAGGGTGGTATGTGGAAAGCGGAGGATCTAGACACACAACCTGCAATAAGAAGGCTTCCAATAGACTTCAAAAGAAAAGGATAGCATACAGGTTGAGCTTGGTGATGATGCTACTTATCCTATTACGAGGACTAGAATGATCTCCTTTTGCATGCCTTCAAGTGATGTTATTGAGCTAGATGATGTCTTATATGTTCTTGGTTCAACAAAGAGTCCTCTTTGTTTCTTGCATGACAAATCTACAATGTATCACTTAGTTTTATGGTCAGCAAGTGTTTATTAGAAAACACAGCCCTGAACCTGGTCAAGTTTTGGGCAAAGGAGTTCAAGATGTTGGCCTTTATAGGTTACTTGCTAATCCAATCAAGGAAGATGGCAAGATGCCATGATGGAGGGGTGTCTTATCTTTATAGAGACAATTTCTTATCACTGACTGATTCCATGTATGCAACTGGCAGGACTATTGAACAGAACTGGGACAAATTTATTGTTGAAGGATTCTCACAGAAAGGGGGAGTTGACATTGATGAGACTTAGTTTAGTTGCTAGAGGACATTTTAAGAGGGTGATCATATTGTTGAGGTTTTTGCTTCAAATGAGCAAGTTGCATACATTTTGACAAAGCCCTTGCCAAAAGGGAAGTTTGAAATATTAGGAGAGGAGATAAGGTTGATAGAGAATACCTTCCTCATGAAGAGGGAGTGTAAGAATTCCCGTCAGTTGCTTAGCAATTGTTTTGGGGACAGGCACAACTGTTAAAAATTAGAATTAGAAAAATTCAAAATTTCAACTATTTTTGGTTGGGGTTTTTGGGTGCAATTATACAACTTTTCTAAGTGTCGGTATAACTATTGATAGTCTTTGCTTCTGTCCTATTGATAAGTGCAAGTTTAGTTTATTTTTAGACACTTATTTTTAGTGAAAAGAAAATTTCTCATTAGACATTTTTAAACTTCTTTTTAAGATTAGAATACCTATTTTAAGTTGTTTTTAATACTTTACTATGGCAGTTGGATATTTTTAAGTCAGATTTTGGTGTTTAAACTTTAAAGCAATCTAAAAATAAGCAAATTGTGTGTGCACCTAGTTCATGGGTTATAATATTAACAATGTTCCACGAGGACATGTTGCCCCCTCAATCATAAATTTTTCAGGATAGGGACATTGGGAAGACATTCCCCGACGCCCCTCCACAAAGGGAAAATGTCCTCGAGATGTTCCCCTAAAGAAGGGACGTTTTTGGGGCATCCCCTCTAAATGGGGACATTAAGTTGTAGAGGGAATGTTTCTAGGACACCCGCCTAATGAAGATATTGGGGAGATGCCAAGGAGTCCCTAGGATGGCATGGGGACTTTGTGAAGTCCCTTGAGCATTCCCAAGTCTCAAGGATGCTCATGCAACCTAGGACATTAAGAAGTGAGTTCTTTAAATGCATTTTTTTAAATGTAATCAACTAATCCTAACCCTAAAATGCTAATGGGCTCCACGCACACCCCAAACCCTCACAAAAAAAAAATGCCCACCCTCAATCCAAATCACCATCAACACTTTGTAGTTTGTCAATGCATTGAGTACAATTGAGAGCAACAGCAACAGCAACAGCAATAGTAAGAGGAAGAGGCAGACTTCAATCGTCTTCATTGATCAACCATTCAAAGCATTCATCAAGCCTTCAAGGTAAGACTTCAATACTTCGTATTTGGTATTTGCATTTTCATTGCTAAATTTCTAAGTTACCGGTTCGATTTTGGGTTCGGGTTCAGGTTCGAGAACCCAGTTCGCCAGTTCAGGAAATTTTTTTTGGGGGGTTGGGTTCAGCAATACAAAAACATATAAAAATCAGAAATATATACATATTTGCAGCAGTAATTAAGTTCAGAATACACCACCATATTAATAGTCAAATAACATAGGAAAAATACACCACCACTTTATGCTCAAAAGTCAAATGTCATGATATAGAATTATAAATTAAAGTTCAAACTTCAAACATAAAAATGTCAAGTGTTTACAATCAGCCATTAATAATTATTGATCATTGATCAATCTGAATCATATGGGTCATCAAAAAAAGCAGCATCATCAGCATCATTAGATGCTACATTTTGTGTAGAACCACAAATAGCATTAGTGGCACTCGCACAAGCACTGCCACTAGCACTAACACTACCGCTCTCATGCTCAGTAGTTGCTTCAGGCTGATAGTCATCATCAATATCAAGTGCAGCTAAGTGACTTGTGGAAGCATCCAAGTCAAGCTGCTCTGGCTCAATATCCCACCTCCTTGTGTCTCCTTCTTTGTAGGAACTATGTTTGTGTGTAAGGAGGCGCAAGTTTGAATGCACATACACCAAGTCCTCAGCCTTTTTTGAATGTAGCCTATTGCATTTTATTGAGTGGATGAAGGAGTATGTGCTCCAATTCCTCTCAGAAGAGGATGAACTAGCAACCTATTAAGACCAAATTAAATTAATAAATAGTTAAGAGTTACAAAATTTAACTAAACAAAATTATTAATTAAAATTAAAATTACAAATATAAAACTTACTTGGGATAAAACTTTTATTGCAATAGGTTGGAGGTGCATGTAATTAACTATTACAACAACAAAATTATTAAGCAGATTAAAATACAAATATAAAACTTACTTGGGATAAAACTTTTATTGCAATAGGTTGGAGGTGCATGTATTCTTGCCCATGGAAGTACCACCAACTATGAGCATCCACCCTACACTTGTCTCGAAGAGCATCCATATTCTGATCAACACTCCCAGAGCATGCAAAAGCCATAAACTCAGCCCTCACTCGATCACGTTGGTCACGATCAGTGAAGATTCTACGAATTGCTGCCTTGTACCCTTGGGCCACTTCACCATCCCTATATGGAGCAACTCTTGATGAAGTAGAAAGTATCTCAGGGCTATAATATTTGGGACTCAATGCAAAAGCGAGAAGATGCAAGGGAGTGGTCATTTTGTTCCATCTATCAACCATGATTTCCTGTAGCTCTTTGAAGAATTTTTCTTCAGGATCTTCCTCTTTTGCATTGATGATGGATCTCATCTTCTCAATCATTGAGTCGATACCATCATATACTTCGCCCAAACAAGGTCTATCCAAGTCAGTGTAACGGATCATGCTCAGTATGGGCTCGGTGAAACTGACGAGATACTCAACACGATCCCACCAACCATCATCTAGGATCCTTTGCTTGATCCTATTTGCCCTTTCATTGCTAGATTGCCTCCATACAACCCAATTAGGGCTGATTACCATGGCACATAGTGCCTCACGAACCTTTATAAGTCGTCTCAACACAATTGTGTTGGAGGCAAAACGGGTCTCGGCAACCTGTTTGAAAATCAAAATTAAAATTAAAATATAATTTAAATATACAAAATCAAAATTTAAAAATTAAAATTAAAAGAAAATTTAAAAATATTGAGAATTAACTTACCTTCAACAACTCCAATTTTGAGAATTGTCTAAATATTCCTTGCGTCATATGGTGGTTGGTGACAAACATTTGGATGTCTTCGCCCTCGGCATACACCTGTTTGATCCATTCAATTTTGGATCCAATTTTTTGTAGCATTAGATTGAGGGAGTGGACAGCACAAGGTGTCCAAAAAATGTGTGGATACTTCTCCTCAACCAATAACCCAGCAGCCCTACAATTTTTGGCATTGTCGGTTACAACTTGCACAACATTTTGATGGCCCACTTCTTCAATAGCTTGGCAAAGGATGTCAGCAATAAATGGACCATCTTTCACCTGTCCTTCACAATCCACTGCTCTCAAAAACATTGCCCCTTTAGGGGACACAGCAATAACATTGATCAATGGGCGATTTCTTGCATCTTTCCATCCATCAGAAACTATGGTCACCCCTGTTTCGATCCACGAATCCCTTATGGGCTTCAAAGAGTCTGCTACATGTTTCACCTCTTTCTCCAATAAGGTGCAATGCACCTTCTCAAAACCTGGGCCCTTATACCCCTTTGGAGCCTCATTAATAGATTTCACCATTTTTTGCCAATATGGTGAACGAACAACATTGAATGCCAATCCATTGGCATAGACACATCTTGCTATGTCTTGATCAGCAATCTCTCTTGCCTCATTCTGAAATGAAGCTTCCAACGGTCCCTTAGATCTTTTATTTGAAGAGAGCATGGTTTGCTCTTGAGGGATGTCCATAAATGGATGGCTTTTTGTAGGTGGAAAATAAGGTGGTGTAGGGGGTTTCATGGATCGAGATCCTTTCTTCAAAGGATGGCTTGTTTTACCACTGGTTGTTTTTTGGTCTGCCTTTTCTTGCTCAGCAATATATTTCAACACTATATTTTTTGGAATGCCATCGTTGTTTTCACCTGGACAATTTTTGATGCCTGTTTCAGGGATCCCACACAAGTGCCCTTTTACTCGACTGTATGAGCTCAAATATTGAACATGGCAATGACTACAAATCCAAACATATCCTCCACCACCTGGAAGTTGTTGAACCATTTCTACATATTTCCAAAGGAGAGAGGCTGGGTTTGTTTTGAAACGAGATTGGATTGAGCCTGAGGAGGTACCGGTTGCCATTGTAATACGGAATAGTGAATACCTAAGGCACAACATATTGAAATTTTGGTATTGATTCATTGAATTTGAAACTAAAAGACTTAATTAATTTCAAAAAAATGAAAAAATTGAACATGTGTTATAGACATTTAGAAGAATGAAAAGTAAAAAACAAAACAAAAGAGTTGAAGTTCACTTGTGAAAAAAAATGTAAAAAAAATAATCAAAAGACTTCAAAAAACCTACCTCTTTTGAAGAAATCTTGCTCTACGATCTTCTTAGCAACGAATGGACACTTGCAAGTGCTTAGGAATAGCACAACAATCAACTTTGAACAATCTACGATCAGCCTTCAAGTCTATTCCAACTTATGCAAGCAAAAGAGAAAGTTCAGCAATGGAGGCAAAAAATCCTTTTTTCTCATTCACAAATTGGTAAATGAGTATCACTTTACCTATTTCATGTTTTCGAGGCAAGTATTAGGGTTAGAAAGAATAAAAAAGTCATTAAAAGTCAAAAAAGAGTCAAAAGAGTATTAAAAAAATGAAAAAAAATGTGAAAAAACGGGCCTGGGCGCGGAATAGAACCCGGGTTCAAAATTTTCGAACCCTATCCGGACCCACAGTCAGGGGTCCGGACCCTGGCCGAACCCACAGTCAAAAAACCAGACCCACAGCGAATTTGCCCATACTGGACCCGAATTCCGGACCCAAATCGAACCCGAAGCCTTCAGTAGCGAATCCGGTAACTTAGCTAAATTTGAAAGCAATGATCATGTGACAGTTTTTTTTTGTTTTCAATTTAACCATTTAATATATTGTTTATATAGGCAAATTGCAAATTATTTGTAGGGTATGGAAATTATTAAATGTTGTTTTAAGGTGGTTTAACTGTTGCTTTTACTTTTGACGTAGTCTAGCCAAGGGGGCCAAATGAAAGACAGCCCTACCTGGCAGCCACTCACAACAAAACATCACACACCAAGTGGAAGCCACAAACAATTTTATTTTCATTACATTAAATAAACTCTGCCTTCATATGCTACAAAAGGTTGAATTAGAAGCCTAACTTCCTACTTACATACAAACCTACATACCATGCAACTATGGCTTACAACAATTAAAAAATTCCCAACACCATAGTTTTGCCCAAGTCCTTCATACAGACTCAATTCAGCCTTCTATAGTCTCCTCCCAAATCTGCACACAGACCTTTTCTTGCAGGCCCTTTCGATGAACGCACTCTAGACTATCTCGCACAGATTTTAAATCCTTCCTTGACCTCATCTCCCTTCCAATGCTCTCTCTCCCTTCACTAAGCAAATAATATTATTCTTTTTCATGCTCTACATTCTCTCTATCCCTTCCTATTATCCACTACTCTACACGAGAAAAGTCAACACTTATTTTCTAAGTCAGCCAATAACTGCCTGGCCACTACTTTGCCTCCTCTTGATCAATTGTGCTTCTACACCACCCTAGGTAACTACCCAACTATCGTTACAATCAACAACAAACTCATACAGTTTCTAATAGACAATATTATCTGCAAAATGTTTGCCCAAAGGAATATATATAGTTGCCATGCCATAGAAATGAATAACCACAATAGAAGAAAAAGGAACAGCCACCAAACAATAACAATTTGAACCCTAATGATGCTCCAAAACAGGAAGAAAATGCACTACCTCAAACTACAGACCAATGGCCACGAAGATAGAAAATGCACATCCTAGAATAAAGACAATTGGCCACCAAAAGGAAGTTTGCCAAATGTTCCACCCCAAACACTTACATGCAACCAAGATGAACATGCAATCAAAAACTAATAGGCAAGATCCATAAAATGATTTGACTAGACAAAATACAAGCCAAGTGTCCTTTGTAGTCCACTTATCACTTTTAACTTTGCCAAGTATCAACTTCACCTTGCCGTTGAAGTCATCCCATATGATGTTGAAGCTGTAGTTGCAATCAAAGTTTTACCAATTGCTGCTGAAGATGAGAATTGCTACTAAAGTGAACCACCCTACTTAGGAAGTCCCACACAAACTTTCTACCAAAGATGACAATGTTGCCAAAATGACCCAAGCTAATATTGTTGAAGATGCAGCTATGTTTTCTTTTGCTGTTGAAGCCAAATGGAACATTCTTTTACCTCAAAACTCATCCAAGCGTGCCCAAAAACCCACACATAAAGCCAAAATTCTCTCAACCACCTTTATTTTGATTTTGGTGATATAGGATTGCTCTTGGACCGAGATTCTCCTACACCATAGCCCTTCATATAAAATTTAGGGTCCTTCATAGCAGTTAAACAACACTGAAAATAACATTTGGGGGGTTTATAACAGCACCTTTTAGAGTTGTTTCAAATATTTAGTATTTTAGGATTTTAAATTTTATTTATTAGATTATTTTTAAATATTTATTTACAAATTTGCATAATGATGTAGCTGATTTTTTTTATTTTCATTTGGCTGATGTAGGAGTTATTACTAATGATCAAATTAGGATTTTTATTTTTGAGTATCCTTTAATTCTACGATTCATGCAACTTAAAGTAAGAAAAACAAAAGTAAAATCCTTGTTTGAGGAAGGTTGAAGAACAAGGATTTCAATTTTTGTGTATCCTCTACTTTTGCACTTCGTGCAACCTTAAGTAAGAAAAAGAAAATGGAAATCCTTGTGTCTTCAGCCCTTGCATAATGTATGGTTTAAAATTTAAACCATAAATTCATTTCTTGTAGTGATACTATAAGTTCTCACAACATGGGCAACAATGAGGGTTAGGGGTTGGGAATCCAAGCATTGCAATTGAATTTGAAAATCTGAAAACAATTTGAGGGGGGGTAGGGGGAAGTGAGGCAATTACTTCTATTAGAAGTGCTCATTTTAATCACCCTTCCAAATTGTTGGTAAATTTTGCCATGGGTCCCTTTAATAGAAAGCCCCTTAAAAATAATGTGCTACCAAAATACAAGCAAAGGTTGGCACATCAAGGGGTAGTACTAGGCTGTAGAAACATAGAGTGAGGGGTTCTAGCACTTTTCAAGAGCTATGATTTCCAATTTTTCTATCTAATGCAACAGACCTTAAAGGGAAAGTTAGGATGACAAGTGATTCTCCAAACTCGATGACAATGAAGTTTAATGCTCAAATGAAAGAAGAGGTGGATGATGTCATTGGAAAATTCTTCTTTGCCAATGGCATCCCATTCCATGTTGCTCACTCTCCTTAATATAGGGAAGTTGTGGCTAAGATAATAAAAGCAAAGCTTTCATATTAGCCACCAAGGGAGACAAAATTGATGACCACAATCTTGGATAAGAACAATTCTACGATTAATATTATAATGGTGAAAATGAAGGCTACACGGGGTCACTTGTGGATGCAACATTGTTATGGATTGGTGGGTAGACATTAGGCATCATCCATTCATCAATATCATGGTGACATGTACATAGGGCACTTAATTCCTCAAGGATTTTGATTGTTCAAGGCACTGCAAGGATGTTTATTATTAGTTTCAAATCCTTAAAGATGTTATTGAAGAGGTTAGCCCCAAGAATGTGGTGCAAGTTATGACAAATGTGGCCTATGTGTGCAAAGCAATAGGGAAGTTAGTTGAGGCAACCTACAAACATATATGGATTCCTTGTTTTGTGCATGCCCTGAACAATAAACTCAAGGACATGGGCAAAATAGATTAAATCAAACAAGTCATTTCTTGATGCTAGAGATGTGCAGATGTTTCTTTGCAACCACCACACATCACATGCACTATTTCATTCCTTCTCCAAGAAGGAAAATCTGAAAACTATAGAGACCCAATATGCATCATACTTCATTCTCTTAGAAAGGATGCTTGAGTTACAAGAGGCATTGCAACTAATGGTCATGACACAAGAGGACACAAGAGTGGTATTGGTGGTCCACTTCAAAGTCAAAGCAAGGGAAGAGGGTAAAGGACGTGTTGAAGAGTGACATTTTTGGGTTGATGCCAAATCCATTGTGTCTCTCATAATTCCAATTTTTACGGTCATAAAATATGGGGACGCTAATGCTCTAAACCTTAAAGGGGTGTATGAGTGTATTGACAACATGCTTGGTCAAATGAAGGATGTTGCACAACAAAACGACACCACATTGCAATTCTATAATGAACACATCTGGTCTATCATTCACAAAGGTGAGAGAAGCTCAACACTCCCTTGCACATGGTTGCCTATGCAAATAACCAAAGCGGTACCTAGAAAGGCCTAGTAGAATTACCCCTATGGTAGATGCTGGTTTGAAGGCAAGGTTCATAAAAGCAATTAAAAAAATGTGCATTGTTGAGGATGCCACCATCATCCATATTGAGTGGACCAAACTTGTCACACTTAGGGGATACCTAGAAGAGGCAAAGTTGGATAGGGATTGTCGCAAAGGAGGACTCAATACTGTGGTGAATTACGCATGGGCCACATTCATTGCTAACCACACTAGCCATTCACCTCTTGTCCCAAATTTCTCGTTCTTCTACTACTAAGAGAAACTACTCTACATATAGCTTTATCCACTCAATTAAGAGAAATAGACTTACCTCTAGGAGGGCAAAGAAGCTTGTAGCTATAAATAACACCTTGCATTCGATTGACAGCAATACATTTACAAACAAGGAGAGCCCAACAACTCAATGGAATGTAGAACCAAAGGAGCCAACAAAGGTTGATGATGAATCAACCAATGTTCCACAGGGTCACATCCCCCCCCCCCCCCCCCCCCCGCAAAAAACACCTTGTGTTTCCAGGACGGGGATGTGTCAAAGACTTAGGGACTTGGGGGGACATCCCCCCACCGCCCCACCACCAACATCATCGTCTCCAAAACGCCACCGAGATGCTAAGGACGCCAAGTGGGACTCCTAGGAGTCTCCTGACCGTCTTGAGGATGCCAAAGAGTCTCCTCTAGCCAAATGACCAAAAAGAAAATTTAAAAAAATCATTTTTTTCTTTGAGCTTCGTGCCCTAATGACCTATGGGCTCCAGCCAAATCCCACGAACTCTATAAAACTGCCTCCTATCCTCATTTTAATTCACATAAACAAATCAACAAGAAGCTAATAGTGTGAGTGTAAGAGTGAGAGCTACAAGTGTAAGGTGAAAGAGTGAGAATGAAGAGCAAGAGGGTTGAGGAGGAGCAAGAAGAAGAGAAAGAAGAGGAGTAACACCAAGTTAATGTTCACTTCAAAATTCAAATGTTTAAAACTAGTTTGCCAAAATTTCATTTGTAATTCTTATACTACATCCTTTTATAACTATTTTTTCAAGTACTATATGTATTTCAACACCACCCCCACCCCCTTGTCGCCACCCCACCACCATCCCCTCTGTTACATCCCACCCTAGTGACTTATATACACTCTTATTTTTGCTTGCTTTAAGAATGTTGAATGTTGCAAATGTTGTGTATTTATGCATAAAAGATGGAAATCTTATGGTTTTGCTATGAAAACGCAATGGAATGACGTGGGTTGCTCCATGAGATCATCCGAAAATGGAGTTGGTTGAGTGCATGGGAAATAAGGTAAATCGCGCGGCTTGTAAATTTAGCCGGGGAATCTCCATAAATCATGTTCTGTCGTCGTGCGTCCTTCAGGGGTAGTGGCGGACACAAACGCCTGTGAATTTTCTTTAATCTCGTTTTTGAATCCCTAAAATCGCGTTCATGGAAGACGTGGAGGGAAGGAAACATGAAGGTAGTTTCAATAACTACCTGGGACGGTCATCCGAGGACGGGATATCCTTTGTGTGGTATTCTTTTGTAAAAAAAAAGAAGGGAAGAGGATACGGAGCACAGGAAATAGAGAAGAGGAAGGATTTTCAGGGAAGGGAACTTATCTCCTAAAAATAGACGGTTTAGAAGGAACACGGGAATCCATAAAAGGCAAAGGCGTTTGGAGTAGAGAGCATAACAGTTGAGCAACTATTGTGTTGGCTTCTTTTGAATTCGTTGTCAACCAAGGCTTCTGTCACAGGCACGTAGCTTACTTAAATTCTGTTGTTGAAAAATAAGACATGCGTATGAGTGTCATGCTATGAAGTTAATGAAATACTCGTAAGAGTTGTAGTTTTCTGCATTGTATGACTGAATGTTATATTCTTTCTTTCTGTCTGAGTTTTCCAGAGAAAGAAATCTGGAGCGTTGCTAGCAAAATTCTTCCTTATTATTTAGTCTTTAAATTTCTGGTAAATATGTATGAAATCTAGCGGAAGTAACTCTCGATGAAGAAATTTCAATAAAGAGGAAAGTAAATTTAAAAGAAGAAGATTGCTTGGTCTATTGCTGGTTGTCAGGAAGAATAACCAGTAAGGAATGAACTGTTTTCTTGCCGTTGTGCTCTCTTATGATAGACGTATTGTGTTAAGGGTTTTTGACTTATAAAGTGCTTAAACTTCTTTTAATTCTGTTGAAAATACTATTGATTTATAAAGTATGAAATTGGTAGTATAAATGGTAAACTCATATAGAGTTAGGTGAAGGGAAAGTTGATTCCCTGAGTCATGACCTGTTGAGCAGTAGGGTCTGGAAACGATACATATTATGGAACAAACTGTAAACTGATAGATGTTAGTAAATATACGCTGCTAACAATCAGCATCACCTTGATGACTTATGACAGCTTCAAAGTATGAAGCCAATGAGTATAAAGGGTATACTTCTTATGAAAATATAAGAACTTAAACTTAGCAGAATTAACTCAGAAGAGTTAGTTGAGCTTATGTAATGACTGTATAGTCTGAAGCTCTCTTTACATAGCACACTGAAGCTTATTGTTACTTGACTTTTATATCTTAAAGTAATAGTTAGTATTATAAACACTGTACGTGTATGGCAGATGTTCATACGGGTATGCAATCTTTGCGGAAACCCCAACTCTGGAATTTCTAGACACACGTGGCAGGCAGCCAAGATGTGTGAGTTAAGGGTAGATAAGCCATGGGTAGGACATAAATTTATGCCCTAGGACAGGTGTCCAGAATTGAGTAAGTAACGGAGAAGTAATCTCCAGAAGCCCTAATTTGAAAGCTTTTCCAAGTCGAGCAGGGTGGGTGAGTAGCACAGTAGTGCAATGCTATGGCCATAGTAGGGCAGATGCCACTGACTGCTCCTAACATTCACATGTAACTCAGATATCTAGCTAGCCAGAAATGTCGGCTTAGTAGGAAGGATTCCTTAGTAGTCAGGCAGTGCCAGTTAGATAGGGTTCCACCACCAGAGCTCAGATGGCTATTAGAGGGTCAGTCCAACATCACCTTTCACAAGAAGGGCAGGGCCCCCTTCCAGTAGGAAGGTGTGCGCGGGGGACTGAATAAGTTCGTGGTTGGAGGTAAAAGCACTCAGATGATGCTTCCCTCAATTCTTCAGTTGGCAAGCCGAGTCTTGGAAGACGCCGAACAGATGAGGACTTCTTAACCTTACTCTTGTATTTGCTTTGTACTTAATTTGAAATGTAAACAGATCTCTCATATTATTCTGTAATGTAAACTTGATTACTTTATCATGGAAATTGTTGTACTGCAATGTTCAAAAAAAAAAAAAATGCTCTCAATGATGCATAGATGATTATTGTTTATTGTACTTTGATTTGAGTTCTAACATCCTCGCCATCACCAAACATAGGCCCTTGGTCCCCCGTCCCCGAAACCCGTTCCCATGTCCCTGCATCCCCCCATCAGGAAACTCCATGGAACTATGGGATCAACACAAATAGGGTTGGCTGGTATGGTTTGGAGGAGCTTGAGCTTGATGAATCCAACAATTCCAATGGTGAGGAGTTTGCCACAACCTTAGGGATGATGATTAGAGGCATTAACCAATTGTATTTCAATTTTGAATCTAATCATCATATTGACATTTTGAATATAACAATTATTGATTTTCGGCTTTTTCATTGTTCAATGCATTGTATTTAGTATCATATAGTTTACAATTTCAATTGTCATTTCTTATGCATTTTTTTATAGCTAATTTTTCAAGTACTATATTATATTTCCACTGCCCTCCCTAAATTTAGATTTCTGGTCCCCCTGTCCCCAAAACCCATTCACATCCCCCTATTCCAGATCTGTGGAAGTATGTTTATTAACCCTTTGTGTCACTATTTTATTTTAATCCAAAGTGTAGTGAAATGCTGCTGAGATTTTTAGAATCAGAAATATTTTTTTTACAAATTGTAGACTCATTCTGATTTCAGCTTATTGTTTTAGGATTTCATACTTTCATTTTTCTGTGTATGCAGGTTAGGGCACTCCAGCTATGGATTTGACTGAAGGTCAAGATTCATCAATTTTTATTCAAACCCTGACTGCAGAATCTGCATACCATGTGCTGAATTTTAACAAACCAATGCATTGAAACTGGGCGTCCTACTAAGTACAGGTTAGTGTTTGAGCTTTGAACCTTGTCAATTGAAAATCATGAAGAGCTTCTTATATGGGGCCAAATTCCTGCATCTTGGGTCATATCACATAATTTAGGCTCGAGAAGAATTCAGGAAATTCAATAAGTTAGATTTGACTTGGTGATCCAGAAAAACTGGGCCATCAACTTTTGACAAATAGTTTACTACCAAAAACCTAACCCATACTAATTATATTAAATTTCATAATCAAATTTCACGTCAATTTCATAATTAGTCTGAATCTGATAATAACTGGGAAAGAAGTCAACTGTTCTAATTTACCCAAGGATTTCAAGCAGGGTCTTTGTATAGGTTATTTTTTCCAATTCAATTATTTTCATAAAATTTCCAAAAATTATATTGTTCAATAAGCAAATTCTCCAAAAAGAATGGCAGATTGTTTATATACAAAATGTGCATTAAGTTATTTTAAGTATCACTAATAAATTGTATGTTCCTCCTCAAATCACAAATATTTCTTATTTTTTACAAGCAAAGGTTTGCATTGCCATTGTATGGCTGTAAAATATTTTGAATCCCTTACAATTCTCCCTGGAATCAAGTTAAATGTAGGATACTAGAGCAAAAGAATTCTGACTTTGGCAGGGGCGTTGAGTTCACCAATGCCCAATGTTGGAAGATGAAGCGGTTGAAAGAGGTCACCATAGCTATTCAAAGATTAATGCTTGATAACCACCATAGAACTTGAGTTGGATATCTACTAAAGGCGCATTGAAACTGGAAGATTCTTGTGAAAATCAAAAACTAAAAAGAAACAATTTTTCAAAAACATTTATGACAATTGCAAATTACAAATCAAAAGTATGAGATCACCAAAAGATCTTTGCAAATATAGAAATAGAGGATGAAACACATTATATTTTAAATTGTCTTCTTTACAACGATATTAAGCTCAATTATACAAACATTTGCAATCATAAATTAGTATATAAAATTTTAAATTAAGACAACCAAATAAAAATTCTATAAAACTCAATAATCGTAGAAAGAAATGTCCAGCAACCACGACTATGTAATCAAGACGAATTGTTACCACAGTGGTACTTAAGCTCAAATTCTCAAAGAACCCCTAGACAAACTCTTGTATGTGTGTTTTACTGCTACTTATCTAGCGATTGGGACCAATGTGTCCTAATGTCCTTACCAATATGTATACAAACAATAACACAAGGAGTACTCTATCTAAATAGATAAACTTTCATAGGTCTTACTGATCAATTTTGCAAGGGCATTAAAAAACATCTCAGACTTTTATAACACATTTCATGTTCAAATCCTCGTAAGAGATGACAAAGAGCTGAAAAATGCTAGCCTGCCCCAAAAAAATGAGGCCAGGGGTAAATCTTAGGTGAGTTTAACAATAGAAGCATCCATTAGTCTTGACAGTGAAACCATGCGGAAAAAAAATTACAAAATCTGACAAATAAAAAATAAGAAACCGAAAAAGGGGGAAAAATAATCTGCTGTGTAAATTACATAATCTAAGCAAGATCCAAAAATTGCTCATCTGCGAAATTGTATTATTAATATTAATAATCTAACACGCCATTGAAAAGCTATATTATTAATACTCATAATTGAGCGTGCCATTGAAATTTTCTGTACTGGTTTAACAAGTGAAGACTTCTAGCATTTAACGAGCTCGGCGGAACTCGATTCCGGCCCTAAGAAAACTAAAGAGAAGGATCTCCAACCTAAATAATAAATTAAAAATAAAAAAATCCTTCACCCATAAAACTGAGAATGAGCGAAATTGAAATACAAGATAAACACCTTTAGTTTTTATAAGAAGTTCCCCTGTCTTGGGGCGGGGCATGTGGAAGTCTTCAAATGTCAGGGGCTTTCCAGGCTCCCAAAACACGGCCGCCTTCATGCTCGAAGGCCCATTCCCCAAGTGATACCCGCTCGCTTCCCCTGCACTCTGTGCCACGCTTGACAGGAATCGATCGCATGACCTCCTCTCACTCAATGCTCTTCGTAAAGCAGGTACAAACCGCGAGAAATTTGCCATACTGTAACTTAGTGCGGGTCGTGGTATCGATTGACGGCACCAGTAAAATTTGCTTATGCGATCGAATGTTGCTGCTCTTGCAGTAATATCTGGCTTTAAGTGCGATTATTGGTCTCTATCGCCAAAAGAATTTAATATGAAAAAATATATATTCGTTTTTAATATATATAGACAGAGGTGGGTCCCACTTAATCTGTTTTGTTTTCATTGGATTCAATGGTGGCCCACTTCTATGAAATTCAGTGTAGTGGATAAACATGCTCTGTTTTTTAAGAGTCCCATCCTGTCGTTTGCGTTTGCGTCTACTCGTAAAGGGTAAATTAATGATTCTCTGTTGCTGTTCCGTCGATCTTTTCTCTTTCTCCCTTCTCTCATCATCTATATTCAGGTACTCTTAACATTTCATTATGTTTCCTTATTTAGAACAAACTAATAATTTATGCATTATCAATGTGATATCCATTTTCATTCCATTGATTGTTCTTCGTAATGATATATTTATTCAACAAACTTTGGAAGAAAGTATACATGATTGTATTTCAAATAAGATTGATTTAAGTTATGGCAATTCCTTGGATCATATTTTCTTCTTGGAAGAAATTGAACATGTTTTATTCTCTATGAAATTGAATAAAAGGAGTGATGATGGTCTTTCAGTTGAATTCTATCAAATTATGTGGGATCATATTAAGGATGTTTTTTATATGTTCTATTTAGAAGTTTTTCAAAAATGTTCCTTAGGCCCTAATATCAATAAAGGCCTAATCAAACTTATTCTTAAGGGAAAGAATGAGGACACTATTACTGGTTGGCGGCAAATTACCTTATGAAATATTTTATATAAAATCATTGCAAAGGTTTTAGCTATCAGAATTAAACCTATTGTTCATATTATTGTGAGAACTGAGCAAACAGGTTTTTTAAAATGAAGTTATATACTTGATAATTTAATGTTGGCTTGGGAGACTATGGAATGAGCACAACAATCAAGTCAAAATGTTTTGGTGGTCAAGTTAGATTTTGATAAAGCATGTGATATAATTCATTGGAATTTTATTCTTAAAATGTTGTAATGGTTGGGTTTTGGTCCTAAAATTCAAAAGCATGTTCAAAGATGCTAATGTCCACCTTATTATTAATAAGACTGTCAAATTCTTTCGAGTTACAGCGATCCATAAGACAAGGTATCCCCCTTTGTATATGTTCTTACAATTGATGTTTTGGGTTATCTTCTCCAAAAAGCCTATCAAATGAAACTTATCAAAGGTTCGTTGGAGTTTCATTCTTAAAATGTTGCAATGGTTGGGTTTTGGTCCTAAAATTTAAAAGCATGTTCAAATGTTGTTCAAAGATGCTAATACCCACCTTATTATTAATAAGACTATGTCAAATTCTTTCGAGTTACAATGATCCATAAGGCATGGATCCCCCTTATCCCCCTTTTTATATGTTCTTATAGATGATGCCTTGGGTTATCTTCTCCAAAAAGCCTACCAGATGAAACTTATCAAAGGTATTTTTATCCCTCAAAATTGTTGAAAATGGAGGTAATTATGTAGCTTAAAACTTGTAAAACTATTATATTGTAGATCTAAATAAGTGTTCTTTGTTACAAATTATTTATAGATTATTATATGTTTAGATTCATTTTACCATTTGTAGAAGTAGACAGAAGATTGTAGAAGAATAAGACTAGAAGATTAGAAGTTACACAACATATACCATGGAGAAACCCTTTCGAGGAAAAAATCCACCAAGAATCAATGTACTATTTAATCTCAGAATAAGATTACAATAATTCCAACCCTTGCTTGAGATGCTTCTTTGCCTTCAACAAATCTTTTTCACAACCTGCAATAAAATCTAATAAAACTCTCTTCAACTTGTTGCAATTTATAGACAATAATGAACCTTGTAAACTCCAAAAAGTTTACAATTACAAAGCACAAAACTTATCTCACAAAACCTACGCCTATTCTTTGCAAGTAGAGTTTTCCCATGAAAAACAATGTCAAACCAAGTCCATCAATTTGGGCGTCCCAAGAATGGTTCCACTTAACTCAGCCTTATAAAATATCTTCTCATGCAAAAGTGTTAACTCCAAGATGCCAACTTGGGCACCCAAGGTGGGTCCAAGTCAATCTCTGTTAACTGAAACATATCTCTACATCAATTCATGCAAACAGAATGCATGATTGATCATCCCCATTTAATTGAATGTATCACCTGTTATCTGTCATGCAACTCAAGTCATTAGTCATGCATTCCAAGTCAACTGAAGTCAACTAGCATTTAACTAAAACTAACTACATGCAACTAAAGATAACTAAACCATAACTAAACTAAATTGAATTGATATTGAACTGAACTAAACTCCATGCATGTAAACATCAATCCCTAACTTCTAGGGTCTTTACATGCATTACTGAAGTGTTATCTTTTCTCCAAACAGTTAACTTAACTCAAGGTGAGTTCCACCTTCCATGCGGGTGCCCCATGTGCTCCTATTTTGTAGGAGCTCTTCATGGGCATCCCCACATGTTCCTATCATTTAGAATTAATTACAAATGTCAATTTACATGTTCATTTCATTTGAATTTAATCTCTTTTGAATCCTAGTGTTTGAGGAACACTTTCCAAGGACTTAGGAGATACATGAAATAATGTTTAGGATTGCAATTAAATGACATCCTATTCCCAACAAAATTAAGGCAGTGATTGGTTCCCACTTTGTTGATGACAATATGTTATTCTTGCATAACTCTGAAGAGGAGTTGAACAATACCATGGGCATTTGAAAACTGTATTGTGATGTTTTTGGTTCACTTCTAGCTCATAACAAAATTGAATTATTGATGACTCAACTTGGTCCTATTCCATAATGGATACCAAATGAATTGAGGCAAATCAAACATGAAGAGATAACTAAATACCTTGGAATTCCTTTTGGTTTGGGATTTTCTCTTTCTAAAATGTGGGCTTGGTTTCTAATAGACTTAAGAATAAGTTGTTTAATTTTGGTAATAAGTTCTAGTCCTTAGTTGGCAAGATTCAAGTTGCTAATAGGATTCTCATTGTGACCATGTGTATTACTCTCGTGTTGGATGCCATCAAAGCAATGTTAGGAAGAGTTGAATAGAATAATTCATAAATTTTTGTGGTCCAAGTGAGATGGTAATGTTGGGTTTGTTGTTTCTTCATGGTCTCTTTGCATTCAGCCAAAACATAAAGGTGGTTTGGGGCTTATAGAACCCAAAACCCAAGAGGCTTGCCTTGCTGCAAAATGGATTACTAGAGCTGCTAGAAAAGATGAAAGTATGGAAAATTTTAGTTCATCAACATATCATGGAAGCTTCAATTAAGAAAAAGTGTCAAGTTGTTAACTAGTTAGACAAACTACTCTTGTCCCCTTTCTTTAAAATCAAAGCTTATTTTCCTCTGCAATGTATATGGAAAGCATGGCAAAGAGTTTGCAAATTTTAAAATGGAATGACTCTTCCCTACAACATGGTTTTAGTTTTGCATCTACTTCAATATGGTGGAGTAAACTCATTACTTATCATAATCAACCATTGATAATCAGCTTTCTAAGATATGATCACTACTTATTTAAAAAAGGGGTTAGACAATTTAAAGATATGTGGGATTTTGATATCCTTGATTGGGCTTCATGGAATAATATCAAAGACTGACATGGGCTGAATAATAAATATAAGTAGTTCCTTATTTTTATTTAGTCACTTGTTCCCTTTAATCTGGCTATGAAATTATGTACTTCAAGGGATTGTTATTTCTTTAAAGATTGGAAATGGTTGTCTTTCAATCATTTCAATCATTTTCCTTTAAAGAAAATTTATATCCAATTACTCCCTAGATGGCATCTTACTCCTTGTATGAATCACAAGTGGAAGTGCGGATTTAGCTCCAAATTTTGTTCTAAAATGGGTCCTCGAATATGGAAATCTAAAGTTGATTTTGATACATAGGTGCTGGCTTGGAAAATACTACATTGCAAACTACCTATGGAAGATAGATTGAAATGTGTTATGGTCCAACCAACTAGTTGTTTGCTTTGTCATGGTGTTAAAAGTTTGAAACATATATTTTGGGATTGTTTACATGTTAAGAAATAATGGCTTATTGTGTTTAGAAATTTCTCGATGACTTTTAATTATGTTTTGAATTGGAAAGGAGTTATTCTTATCTTTGGTATGCAGAATGATGTGATTGTTGGTTCTATTTGGAAATTAGTTTTAATAAATATATGGAAGAATAGATGTGCTTTTATTTTTTCTAATGAATATCATCAGCTAACTGGTATTTTAAGGCCTTACTCTGATATATTTCTTCAGGTGGCCTGTCTTTTTTTGCAAATCCAAGCCTTGTGCAAGAAGAATGGGTAGGTCAAACATCAACTACAAAAAATTAAAGAAGTTATGAAGTTTCAACTTGATAGTAAACTTGGTTATAGTAAAAATGTTATATAGTTTATGTAATCTTGTCTTTTTATTGTTGCCTTGTGGCTAGAATACTAGATATTTTTGTTGCATGTGTGGTTGCTCTTATGGTTGTATAACTATTCACTTTAGCTACCTTTTGTAGCTTCATTCTTGTAATTTTATTTTATTTTGTTCAATATTAAAAATATATTTCATTATGTTTCAATTTAAATTCTAAACGAGAATACTTTAATTAAAGATGGATCTTTAATTTATATTTATGCATTTGTAGTTTATAAGTATAATTAAATTATTGGAGAATATTTATTAAAAATATTGGTGAATTGTTGGACCTTGTTTGAGGACTAGGAGTAAGATGAAGAAGCGGGTGGTTGTTTCTTTTGATGAGCTCAAAGAGGTTATGGAAATGCATGAAGGGGTCATAGAGGATAATATGGCCTCGGTCAATGTCTTGGAGAAGATGTTGTAGCTGTTGCTAACTCTTTTGCTTGATCAGCTGGGTGGCTAATGTTTTTTGTTGTTGGTTTGCTAACGGGTTTATTTGGTTCTTTATGTTGTTAGTATTTTGGTTTTTTGGGCTGTTGTTTTTAATTGCTTAGTCTTTTTTGTAGCTTTTCATCATTGTAAAGGGTTTCAGGGCCCCTTCAAAACCTGATTTTCCTTATCAACAAAAATATTGGTGAATGAAAAGTATTATAATTAAGTATTGATTTGTGAAAAATAACATTAAAATTTTAAATACCAAATATAATTCAACAAATATTTTTGATAAAATCAACTTCAAATTATAATAAATAATTTAAAAAATAACTTGAATTTTTTTTATCTTTTTAGATCTTAAAATATATATAAAAAATTAACATTATAACCATCAATGCATCCAAAATAACTCAACTTGTTCTAAACAATTATTATTTGAACCTTCACTTAATATTTTTATTAAAATGGTGGGTGGTAGGGTGGGCTCCCCCCCCGCCCCTCACTCGAGCACAAAGTGTCTAGGGTGGACATGAGGTGGTGGATGGGATGGACATGAAGATAATGGTTGTGGCATGGTCTTGTCACTTCCAATTTCCTAAATTTAGCCGAAGGAAGGAGTTGTTTGCTTGTTTTATCGGAAGCTCTTGAAATTTGCGATACTTCTCGAGAAGGACAGGGGGCTTGCTTGGCTCAGTTCTCATTGCGCCGTCAGTGTGACACGTTGGGCATGGCTCTCCTAGTATTGTTTGCTGACGGGCCGAGTGGCTTCTCACATCAATTGTATTGATAATGGTTTTAAGTTGGATGGACCGAGGCCGTATCTTTTTTCATGTCAAGGACGATTTCGCTTCGCCATAATCCAGCTTCGTGCGCGAGGACCTGACTGATCATTATTCGGGTGTATTAAATGAACTATGAAGTCATTTCTAAAGCATGGGTTTCGCATTTTGGTATTGTCTTATGTTTATTTTTTGCAGGGCACTGCTGTCAAAGACTTGCAAATGGCTCAAACGTCGAAGTCGAAATTCATCATCCACATCTCGGCGGAAGGATTGGAAAGTTTCGGCGTTGACACACCGGTTTCTTTGATGGCCATGGAGAGGTAGATTTCCTTTCGAGAAGTTATGAACCAGAGGTTAAAGCTCATTTTTCTCATTGATGATCCGGTGTCAATTGTTGCTGTTAAAATGGTCCTAGGCAAAGGACACCTGGAAAGGAATGAATTTGCCAGAGACAATGCACATATCTCCTCTCGGTTCCTTGCTGTGCTTCTGGACCTGGACACCCTGAAGGCGGAGGCCAAGGAGATGATGGTTCGCCTATTCCGAGATGATTTGCTTGGTGGTATTGAAATGACACTGAAGGCGGCCTTTATAGGTAAAGGTATTTCGCGCCCTGCCGACTTGGCTCTTCTATGGGATTCAGATGAAGCTGTCAAAGTTTTTCCCTTTCTCTTAGACATTAAAGGGCATGCATTATCAAGGCACCGAAAGATTGCAGATGTGGTGGTGGATTTCTTGAAGTGAAAGCTGAAGCTGGTGCCGGAGGAAGGGTTGGAGTGGTTGGATGGTTTCACTAGGTTTGCAGAGTTAAACGGCTTCATGTGAAATGTGTCCTGTGCTGGTTGATGTTTGCTTTTGGGTCTCTTTTTGGTTTTCAACTTGTTATATTATGGATGATTCTAGCATTAATAGTATGTTAGTTGCTTTTTGTTTAAAGAGGCTTGGCCTCATATATAAATCCTTCGCTTCAAAGTTTTTTTTGCAATGGGACTGTATGGCGAAAATCTTGTTGTTTCTCCTAGTTAGTTTTTTTTTGTTCGACTTTGTGTCCTGGATGGACCTATATTTCCTACTTAGCAGATGTTTGTAAATTTCTATATTATCAATATACTCACCACCTTGCGTATCAAAAAAAAAAAAATATTTTTATTAAAAATTAAAATAAAATTACTTAGGTGAAAAGTAGGAATGAAAATGGAAAGAATGAAAGGTTCCTTATCCTCTACACTTGTCATTCTTATGTTCATAGCAGCAAGTAGTGTTTGAATAATCTTTGTATTTTTGGTGATAATTCTTCTGAATTCAATTATGTATTGATATGGGTGTTACAAGTGCAGTGTTAACAGGAACAAATGTAGCTCGCATGGTTGATGAAGATGAACCCAATTGCAAGTTTGTTGAGAATTGTGGAGTTTACAATCTTAGTGCACATTGCAAGTGCTCTATCTCTAAATCATCCACCATAGAGCTAATTCACCAATGTTGTTGTCCTTAGCTCAAAATTTTTAAAAAGCTTGTCACAACATTATATTTTTATCTAAAAATATGTTCCTTGCTTGGAATAAGTGGGAAAAATAATTACTTAGTAAAAACTAAAAGAACACTTAGGGTGTTCTAGTGAATGAATTAGATATCACGTACCAACTAATAAGGTACACCAAGTTCTCACACTTAACATTTTACCCTATGCAATTTTATATTTTACATAGAATTGACTCTAAGGATAAGTTCATGGTCACATGGAGAGGGGCTTCTCCAACTCAAATCTAGTCAAAATATTAACATCTAAGCCTTTAATGGGTTGAATACAACAACAATTCTCTATACGCATTCTGTTTAATGTCCCCTTTTGACCATTCCCAAATGGGAGGTAATATTAGCCCATTCCCTATTCTCAATGGGCTAAGGCATAAAAAATAAGAAATAATGATTTGATGTTTATCTATGAAGTTTCCTAAACCCTAAAAAAGTTCTAATTCAATAAGATAACTAGGGGAAAGAAGTCTTAGGACAAAAGGCTTCATTTTTCACAAATTTTGCAAGTTCACAAAAAGTTTGAAAGTACAACATGGTTTTGTTTGTCATAAAGTTTGTTAGTTCATGTACTTCTCAAAAGTGTGAAATAAGGGATGAAATTTTAATATGTTGCAAATTTTGAAGGTTCACAAACTAAAGGAAAGTGCAACAAGGTTCTTCGGTTTGTCAATTCATCAAAAATATGAAAGCACAACAAGAAAAGAGAGAAGAAGTTGTCAATTTTATAGTGTTACAAAGTTCACAATGACAAGGTTTGTGGAAGAACAAAAGGTGCAATAAAATGAAGAGAAGGAAGAAAGGAAGTGGAAAGAAGGAAAGAAGAGGCAAAATAGTTGAGTTCTAAATGTCACAAAGTTCACAAGTTTGTGAACCATGTGAAAGTATGACAAGTTGGAAAGAGATCAAACTCGACCTACTCAATAAGGAAAAGTTTAAAATTTAAATTTAAGCAACAAAAAGAGTAGCAATTAATGAATTTGGTGCATGCATGATCTAATCCATTTAATTGGGTAGGATTCATTACTAGTCATTAATTGTAGCTATTTAAAGTGGTGAATACATTTGTTTTAGAATTAAACATTCTACACCCAAAAAATATTGTCAAAAATGTGTTCTAGGCACTTGTGTATGAGCAATTAAATATGAGAATGAAGACCCTTAGGTTTGTTGAAAATTAAAGGATAAAAACCATTTAGTTTCAAGGATCAAAGGATGAAATCCCTTTGGCCCTGTAGGACAATATCATTTAGAGGTTATGGATGGACTTTCATGGTGGAGGGAAATTAATTGTTCTACGTTTTATAAACTTGCATTTTGTTTTGGGTTTGTGTATTAAAGTTTCAATTTATGTTGTCGTTAAGTTATTATTTTATTATTGTTGCAAGCTATTTTGATGTATTCTAAGATTTATTATAAACTAGAAAAAAATTGGTTTTTTTCTATGATTTGTTGGCTCTAATTATAGTTTTGGTTATTAATATTAATGAAAATTTTGTGGAGAAATCTAGGTTTTACAAGTTCTTGTTATAATATTTAAACCTAAAATTTATTTTTGCAAAAATTAATGTTGAGGTTATTATAATGGTATCAAAGCTAAAGTTATTGCCAACCTATAGGGAACATGGTATTGTAGGAGGGAGCAAAGAAAATTATAGGTTGAAGGCTCAAGCACAAATTGAGGAAAAGGGAAAAATAAAATGATAGATGAGGAAAAGGAAGAGTTATTTTAGAAAACTTTATTGAATCTCAATTTGAGCTAGAGGTAAGTATCTAAAAGTTAAAGAGAGTTGAACAAACTTATAAGGAAATCGATGGAACAACTAAGCATGAAAAATATTCAAGGGAAATCTCATCAAGGAGTAGTAGAATAGCAAGTAACTCTATACTCCATTCTTCAAAATTAATATTCTTACTAGAGGAAGAAGAGGTTTAGTTGCACCCACTACTTCCATGTAAGAACCATTGATAGAATAAATTGCTAAATGGTATGAAGAGTACATGAATCAATATGAAGGTTTTAGGGTAGCCCTATGCTTTAAATTTTTTGTAGAAATAAAAAGGAAAGGCTCACACAAGAAGAGGAAAGGAAATAACCAGAATAATAGTGGGAATGATTTGAAGAATAATTTTTTTAGGAATATCGCATCAGTCATGTGTCTTTAGGATGCATATTTGTTAGGTTTTTTAGTCATGTGTATAGGATAATATAGAATTATTTGATTATATGAGTGTTTGTAGACATTTGGATTGTTAAACAATCTCATCTATCTAAAGGGGATGTTGTAGAAGGTTTCCTTTGATATTCAATGGTATGCCTTTGATAGAAAGCATAGGAAAATATGTGATCAATTTGACCATGGTTCTACAAACCGTGAATAGGCTCAATGTGGGAGGGTAGTGCATTCAATTGATCAAGGACTCCAACCTCAGTCACAACTGACATGAGGATACACCATATATATACAAGGCAACCATCAACATAACCAACAAAAATGGCTCTCATAATCTAGATATTGCTATTGTTAAGACCACAAATCATGTGGAGCGACCAACAAAAGAAAAATATATCTAAATTTTATTTTTGCAACCTCAACTAGACCTTAGGTAGATGTAGCATATTGAATTCCCACTCTTGCAAGATATCTTTCCAAGAGACATAATTGGGTGGTTGCATTGAAACCTTAATTATTATTCATTGTTCTTTGAGAGAGGTTGATCCCACATTTAAGGAAGAGTTGATCAATTATGCCAAATACAGGGGTCACATGCTCAATTTATCTCACTTCAAGGAGGATTTTCCTCCCTTATTTGACACAATCACCAATGGGGATACCTATTGGATAAATAAACCCCGTATCTAGCAACTTTTGTAATTAAGTTTTGACTATGTCATACACAACTGAATTCATTCTTATTTGAGGCTATCTCACCAGCTTGTAGCCTTCATTACTATAAATTTCATGCATGCATAGGTGAGGATATATACCTTTCATGCCATGATAGTCCCATGTGAATGCAGTTGTGTGTGCTTGTAACAAGATTAATAATGAAGAATGTTGTGTATTTGTCAATTGGATGTTGACATTTATTGTTGTGTCTTATGTGATCTCTATGGTTAAGGTTGATGTCTTGATAGAAGCAATGTCAAGGCCTGCTAAATTGGGATTACAATTTTGGGGTAGTAGTGTATGAAAAAGTTGAGTAGACTCAGAGGTATTTGCAGGCATTATGTTATATAAAAGACAATGTAAGCATGTGAGACAGTTTTTTTGCTACAGGTCCCTACCATAAGAGTTTTGCATAATGATTGCAAGGAATTCATCTTCATCTTGTGTTTCCAACATTGGGCTACATTCAAAGGTCATGAGTGTTTGTAAAGAGTATTAGTCATCTTAATCAAGGGCAAGCCACATAGTTTGATCCAAATTTGTATGTGGTTGTGTAGGTGGGTAAAGGACTAGTTCTTTTGTCACATTTCCATTGGAAATGATCATATTGCTAGACCTACAAATAATTAATACATCTACAATAGCCAACCAAGGCCTCCCTAAGATTAAGGGGTATCCTACAAGGTTTTCTTTAGGTTGTAAGACCATAAAATCTGCAGGGTATTCCCATAAGTCCAATGTGATGACTAAATCTTCTATAATACCCTCTGGTTTATAATTGACCTATCTGCTAGTTTTAAAATAGTAGGCATAGGTTGGAGTTATATTAACTAAATTTCTTTCATAGTTTCTTTTGTCATAACATTTATGGCTACTCCTAGGTCAAATAAGGTGTTTTTAATGAGAGTTCCATTAATTTAGACATCTAATATAGGACTCCCAAGGTCTACATATTTAGGAACAACTATATTTCCTAACATGATGTCAAAAAGTTGTACTAAGACATGTACAATATGGGGTCCTTTTTTTTTTGGCTTTTTAAGGCATAACTCTCTCATAGTTTTTGTGTATTTTGGTACCTCTTTAATTGCTTAAAATAGAGGTATTTTTATGCAAACATTTCTAAGTTGGTCTAATAGGTCAAATTCAGTTTTAGAATGATCCTTTTGTATAGTTATTCTTTCAAGGAATGGTGGTTCTAGACTTGTGATGTTTTGTTGAGTCCTACTTTGTTCAGGTTCCTTTAGTTGTTTGTCCATAATTTCTACTAGGAAATCCTCATCTGTAAGCTCCATAATGTGAGGAGATGAAAGTTCGACTAGAATTTCCCTTGAATGGAGGTGGACATCACTAACCTCAAGCCCATAGGTTGGGCATTGGATGGTGTCATTAGCATAAGCCTGCTAAATATGCTTATTGTTAGGGTTAGGTGTAGGTTGGGCCGATAGCTAAGGTGCTCTTAGCTGTGATGGTGTGGCCATTGCTTGGTAAGGTTGTGGTATCCATATCCCCTATTATTGTTGAGTATAATTGGGTACTTGGGACATTGTCCATGATGGATTTTATGTATTATTCTAGGGTTGAGTGTTCTAATGTGAGAAGTTTGAATTACCACCTGAAAATGACATATTGTAAGATAATGGATCTAGAGGCATACCTTGTCATTTTTGTGAAGGTTTACATTGAGGAATGTAAAATACTTAACCTTCTTCATCCTCTAGGGATTGAAACTTAAAATTCCCTTTATTTTCTTTAAAAATTCTAGCCATCTTCTTGTATTTGCAATTGATCCTCTTCTGGTAGTAATGTGGAAATAATCTAGTTAGGGTTTCCACAACTATTGGGAATAGGATGTCATTTAATTGTAATCCTAAACATATTTCATGTATCTCCTAAGTCCTTGGAAAGTGTTTCCCAACACTAGGATTAGAAAGAGATTAAATTTAAATGAAATGAACATGTAGATTGACATTTGTGACTATTCCTAAATGATAGGAACATGTGGGGACATCCAAGAAGATCTCCTACAAAATAGTAGTACATGGGGCGCCCACATGGAAGGTCAAACCCACCTTGCTTCAATTAACTATTTGGAGGATTGATAACACATCAGTAATGCATGTTTTGATCCTAAAAATTAGGGATTGATATTTACACGAGTGAAGTGGCACTATAAATTCAGTATCAGTTTAGTATCAGTTTAGTTTAGTTTAGTTTAGTTCAGTTCAATTATGGTTCAGTTATCTTCAGTTGCATGTAGTTATATTGAGTTGAATGCTAGTTGACTTGAGTTGCATGGCTGATGACTTCAGTTGCATGATAGATAATAGGTGGATACTTTTAGTTAAGTGGAGATGATCAATCATGCATAATGTTTGCATGAATTCGTGGAGAGATATGTTTTAGTTAACTAAGATTGACTTGGGACCACCTTGGGCACCCAAATTGGCATCTTTTAGTTAACACTTTTTGCATGAGAAGATATTTATAAGGCTCAGTCAAGTGGGCCCATTCTTGGGTGCCAACTTTGAGGTGGAGTTTGCAAGATATTTTCTTGACCAAAGTTTAGTTAAGTGTTTAGTTTGGGGCGCCTAAATTGAGGAAGACTTTGGTTTGACTTCATATTACATTGTGGAACTCTACTTGCCCAATCTAGGCATAGATTTTTGTGATGAGATTTATGCTCTTATATTGTACAACTCTTATGAGTTTACATGCTCATTTATTGTCAATTAATTACAGCAAGTGTATGAGAGTTCTATGAGAGTTTATTGCAAGTTGTGAAGAAGGATTGTTGAAGGCAAGGAAGCATATCAATCAAGGATTGATACAATATTATTTTAATCTTGTTCTAAGGTTAAATAATACAAGCACTATTGATTATGGTGGAGTTTTCTCCCAAAAGGGTTTCTCCACATATATGTTGTGTCACTTCTATCTTCTTGTCTCATTCTTCTATAATCTTCTATCTCTTTCTACAATTGGTAAAATTGATCTAAACAAATTAGTCATACATAAAGAATTATGACAAAGAACACTTAATTAGATCTACAGTCTCATAGTTTTACAAGTTTTAAGCTACAATATTACCTTTATTTTCAACATTTGGTATCAAAGCTAATGGTTGGTTAGGGATTGGGACGCCTTTCTCTTAAAAGTTTGAAGTTTTTTGGTTGTAGTAGGAGCTTTTACTATTCTGTTATTGCATATTTGTAAAAGAAGTGTGTTACAATTAGTTCTACTTCTCATCTAGATTTTGAAAGATTCAATGGATCTAGTTATGAGATGTGGAAACTAAAAATGGAGGATCTCCTTGAAGAGAGAGATTAGTGGTTAGTTGTTTGTAATGAGACAAAACCATCTACAACGATGTCAGATGAAGATTGGGCTAAGCTTGATAAGAAGGCAAGAGGGACCATAAGGTTATGTATTGTTGATGTTGTTCTCTTGAATGTTTCAGTTGAAGCTACCGCATATAAATTGTGGAAGAGGATAGGTGATATCTATCAAACCAAAAGTCTTACTAATAAGTTGTATCTGAAAAGACAGTTGTATTCTTTAAAGATGAAAGATGGTGATTCTGTTGCACATCATTTAATGCTTTCAATTTGATTCTAAGTCAGTTAGCATGTGTAGATGTAAAGCTAAAAGATGAAGATAAATGCATTTTGTTACTTTGTTCTTTACCAAAGTCTTGGGAAAATATAATTGTTGCTATCAGTGGTAGTGGTGCAGATCTTAAGATGGACAATATAATTCCTACTCTCCTATCAGAGGAGATGAGGAGGAAGTCTAAAACGAGATCCCAAGATTCCTTGGTAGGCCTAAGGAAAAGGAACCTAAGGGAGACAAGAAAGGAAAGGGTAAGTCCAAAGGACGGTCTAAAACCCCTGGTAAGAGTAAGGTAAAGTGTTGGAACTATGGGAAATTGGGACATGTAAAGAAGGATTTTAAGAACAAGAAAAAGAGTTTTGATGTTTCTACAAAGAAATCCTCAAATGACAATAATGATCCATTGGTCATTTCATCTAATACTATTAGTGATGACTCTTGGCTTATTGATTCAAGTTGCTCCTATCATATGACTCCTAACAAAGAGTGGTTCACTAAGTATACTGCATATGATGGATGAAATGTATTCTTTGGAGATAAAAGCACAACAAAGGTTGTGGGAAAAGGAGAGGTAGAGTTGTCTTTTAGTGATGGTAGGGTTAAGACCCTTAATGATGTTTTACATATTTCAGGACTTGCTAGAAATCTACTTTACGTATCTAAGTTCAATGATTTTGGAATGCATGTGACATTTGAAAAAGGTGGTTGTAGACTGGTGAAAGGGAATATGGTGGTTGCTAAAGTATCTTGGATTGGGACTTTGTTTAAGCTTAATACCTCCAATTTGAATAAATCAGCCAATGTAATTGAAGCTGAAAATACATGTATGTTGTAGCACCATAGATTGGGCCACATTGGTGAAAAAGGTCTTAGGACCATTCTTAATAAGAAATGGGTTGACAATATTCCTGATTATAATATTGGAAAAAATGATTTTTGTGAGCATTGTGTGTTTGGAAAGAAATATAGATCTTCATTTCCTAATGGAACAAATAAAGCTAAAAGATTATTAGAGATTCTTCATTTAGATGTTATGCGTCCTATGTATATTGACTCTATTGGAAAATCTAGATATTATGTCTCATTTATTGATGATGTCTCAAGATACACTTGGATCTATTTTATGCATAACAAATATGATGTGTTCAATAATTTTAAATAATTTAAGGCTTTAGTTGAGAAAAAATCAGATCATAAGATAAAAGTGTTGAGATCATATAATGGTGGTGAATATTGTTCTAAGGAATTTGATGATTATTGTAAGCATGCCAGAATTGTGAGACAATAAACTACTCCATATACACCTCAATAAAATGGAGTAGCAAAAAGTATGAAACAAACCTTAAAGGAAAGAGCTAGGAGTATGTTAAGTAGTGCTAAGCTAGATTAGTGCCTTTGGGCAGAGGCTATAAGTACTTCTTGTTATTTAATCAATAGATCTCCTAGTTCATCTATTGAAGATAAAACCCATTATGAAATGTGGTTAGGTAGGAAACCTAGTGTTGCACATTTAAGGATCTTTGGTTGTGAGGCTTTTGTTCATGTGCCTAAAGAAAAGCAGTCTAAGTTGGATCTAAAAACACAAAAATGCATATTCATAGGTTATGGTGAAAACGTAAAGGTTGCAAGCTTTGGAATCCTCTATCTTGAAAAATTGCTTTATCTAGAGATGTGATTTTTAGGGAATTTAGATCTTATATAGGAGAAGAACAACCAAAGGAGAAGATACTTCTCGAACAATGCATTTTGAGATAAATACTGAGAAGCATGAAGATGCACATGTTGAAGAACAATTGGATGGATTGGATGAAGAGAGCTCATAGAGTTCTGAGATAGATGCTCATGATGAGCATATTGAGGAACAAGAAGAACCTTCTTTGAGAAGATCCACAAGACAACAGAATCCCGTTGATAGGTATAGCCCACCTGATTTCCATTGTATATTTGCTTTGATGAGTTCTAATGATGAACCTAGATCTTATAGGGAAGCTTTTTCTTTAGATGAGAACAAGCTTTGGTCACAAGCTATGCATGAGGAAATGGTTTCCTTGGATACTTGTGACACATGGGATCTTGAGATCTCAAATGTGCTAGAGAGTTGTGCTTTCAATTCTTTGATCATTACCTTGTTGTTACCAATAAACAACATGTCATCAACATCAACTTCTTCTTGCTTCTTTTTGATATGCAAGGTGTCCAATTGGTTAGCTAGGTGGTTGATTATTTCCTCATTCATATTGGAAAGGAGGTTATTGAGTTCCACCCTTGAGACCCTAGTGGTCTAGTGGATGTTTTATTGAATGAAGAGGTTCTATCAACCTTGGTCTTTTTATGGATGGTTTGGAGTAGTTTTTGTATACCTTGATAATCTCCTCAAAAGGTAGTTGAGAGATATCTCCCACCCCTATGAGGTTTAAAGAATCCATACAATCTTCATGAACTCCTCACAAAAATACAAATTTTAATGACTTTGAAGAGAGCATGTTCTGATGCAATTTCTTTAGATAGAATTAAAATCTTTCCACATACTCCTCAAGGGGTCCATCTTCTCTCTATGACATCTTAAAGATGTCATCCCTCTTCTTGTTTGTCCCTCTATAGTAATCTTGATATTTCTGCAAGAATTTGGCCTTCATTATTTCCCAATTGGGTACGACATTTCTTCTCAACCCCATAAACCAGCACAGAACAACATCCTTTAATGTGGTTATAAAGAGTTTGAGTTTGTGATCATTCATAGTATAATCATAACTTTGGCACAACACATCAAATTAAAACAGTAGTGTGTCTAGTTCTTCAATAAACAATCCATAGAAAATGGGTAATGTTGAAGGGGGTATGTTCTTAAGAGCAATAACCCTTTCTTGGTTTGTTATTAGAAACTCAAATGCCACATGTTCTACTGGGTTTTCATTTGCTTCCTCAACCATGGTGTTAAAATGCCTTTTGGAAGTCTCCTCTATTTCTAGAGTAGCTATTGGCATGAGGGATGGTTCTCCTTTGTTAATTAAATGTGTTCTTTGTTTGCACTAATTCCTTCAAATTCTTCATAAATTTAGGGGATAAATGTTTCCAGAGCATCTCTCTACCTTTGCATACAATAATTCTTCAATTTTTAAGTGGTGGTTCTTGCACAATATTAGTGAATATTTCTTTATTGATTCTTAAATATCTAATGCTCATAATGCTGAAACAAAACTTACTAATATATGAAAGCTTGAAAATAATTTAAACATAAATAAGAATTATGAACTTAGCACCATCCTCGACAATGATGCCAAAAATGTGGAGCTTCCTCCAATGCCTAATTAACTAGTGCAAATGATCATGTGCACGCACCAATGGACTTGAAGATCCCTAATCTAAGAAGTTCATCATTCAAGAGAGGGCTTCATTTAATTATCAACTAGGGATTCATAGACTTTAGATGATGCTGACAACATATATGCATTCATGAATTCTAAATGTCTTACATCAACTAAGTATAGGTAAATTAAACATAGATAAATGCATTAAAATCTTTTAACCAAAATTAACATATATGTCCTAAAATAGAGTAAATGGATACAAATGACTACCTAATTGCTATGGGTACGTAATGCTTATGACTATAACCAAATAATTGTTATACTACAATATGTCCTAATCTAATTAACCTCTAGAGTACTGAACATAGTATTTGTTGGCAAGAGACACTGCACAATTCATCTAGTGTAGTCATTGATGGCAACCCTAGTCAGTAATTCCATTTGCACCTCAGTAATTGCTTATACCAGAAGTCAGATTGAAGATATGTGTTAACTGTCAAAGCTAAAATAGGGCATCTGACACTAGAGTTGTGTACAAAGGCCAACGAGGTGATTATAGCATGTTGTAGATCTTCGAGGCATAATTGTTTAAGATGTTTTGTGTTCGAGAAATGTTTTTTTGGGTCCTTACTATGTTTTGGCTAACATTGTTTGGTTTGCATTGATAATTTTTTATGGATTGGGCTGAAAGTTTGTACACGTTTCATATTTTGTTAAAGTCGACATGCAGTTGTTCTAATCTCTAGTTGTGGATATATATAATCGATTATTCATATCATTTTGATATGATGTGAGAGTTAAAAGGATTATAGATAGATTGTGTGCAGTTTCACTTGAGCAAAACAAAGATTGGTGATTCAAATTAAAGCAGACAGAGTTTCAAGAGCATAATAAAAAAAAATGTGAAGAATGCAGTCAATGTGCTTAACTAGAACTATAATCAGGCATTAGCAGATGCTATCTCATAGTTCATCCACTCCAGTTGTCTATGAATGTGACTGTAAGATAGTGAGTTTTCTTTTGGGCAGTAAGCCTTTTGTATTTGAGCAATGAGCTCTAGGCAATGTGCCTGAATGCATGTACATTCCATTATAAACACTTATTTTGAGTATACTCATCTTGTGGATTAACCTCCATTATGGTTTTTCCCCTAACAAGGTTTCCACATAAAAATCCTTGTGTTATGGTGTTGTGGTTGATTGCCTTGTGTTCTTGCATCTTTCTTTTGGTTCAATGCTATAAGTGGTTTAAAGATCAAGTTAATAAAGTTAAATTTTGCAGAACATTGATTCACCCCCCCTCTCAGTGTTCCTTGATTCCAAAAGTATCGACTAAATATTTCTAATTCAAAATTTACAATACATCATTCATAATTGCATAAATCAAAAACTACCAATTAAACATACAATGAGAAATCTAATATATCAATCTAAACTAAGGTGGTTCTATAATACCTCAAGTGGCCCTTTCTTGAGTTTTTGCACCCACAAAATCTTCTTCAATTATTCACTTAGGATAACATGTTATCAAAATATCTTCTCTTCGTTGTATTTTAATCATACACAAAATTGTTGAATAAAATCTAACATGAAATCTTATTCAATCTAATACATGTAAAATCTAGATGTAACTTAGCATCCTTGGTATCTTAATAGAACACCTTCCTAAATAGTGTAGGTATTAGAGTTCAATTAGTATAGGATTGTAAGCAAACATCAACTCTTATAGGAAGATAGGAAGAGGACTCGAGTCTTTAAAGCTTAACAAAAAAAAAAAACTGCTGGAAGTGAGAGTACAACAATCAAATAAGGATTCTACATTTTTCAAGAAGGCTGATATAACATAGGAATGTGCTAGATAGGGTGAAATTTATCATAACTACTATCCCTTTGTAGAACATACTTCTTCCTATTGATTATGAGGAATGATATTCACATATATTTAATTATTTTCATGATAGTACATTCCTAAATAGTTCTTCTAAAAAATTCTTGAACTAGAATTCATAAAATTACAACACACTATATCATGCTTTCTAATGTATTATATCTACGAGGTTACAATGGCCTCCTTTGTTATTTAATGAAATATAAAATTTTATTTACCCTTCAAGAAGAAAATGGTTCTTGCAGAGGCCATTTTAGTGGTAGATCATTAGTTTAATTTTTTCACATAGGATACTACTAGAAAATGATGGAGCAAGATTACTTTTCCTTTGTCAATAAATACCTTTAATGCCAACAACATGGTAATCTAATACATGCTCCTACACAAGAAGTTTTGTGCCTAGATATCTATATGGCCATAAGTTTGGGGCTTAGACCTAATAAAAAATTTATCCTCCATATTCTATAATAAACACCTTTATCATAAATGCTATGAATTACTTTATGAAATGGGTCTAAGTTGTTCCCCTTCAACCATAACTATTAAAGTAATCTACAAATTCTTGCTCGATAATATAATTTCTTGATTTCTAATTCCTTTCACCTTTATTTTGGATAAAGGAACTTCATTTAAGAATAAGTATGTAAAGTAATTCCTCAATTAATTTTATATTCAACAAACTCTTTTATGCTTCTTATTACCCTCAATCTAATGGTCAAGCCAAGGCTTTTAATAAAGGAAATGAGAAAATTACTCATAAAACTATTAGCAAAAATGTGAAGGATTAGTATGCATAAATTTATTATGAATTATGGGATTATCTAATGAGAATTCATGTGGCCACAAGTACCACCCCATACAATCTTGTCTATGACATTGATTCCAACATGCCTTTAGAGCTAGAAATTTCATCCTTCTGTGTCTTGCTTTAGGGGCTCATTGATGACAATAATTATTATGAGAAATATTTACAAGAGCTTGAAACACTTGATGAGAATCACATTAATTATTTAGAGCAAATTTAATCCTATCAAAGACGCTTAATCAAAGTTATAATTAATGTATTCTACCTCATACTTTCCAAGTTGGTGATCTAGTCCTCTATAAGACCCAACATAATGTAAATGCCCCAACCAAAACCAAAGGGAAATTCAATCCTAACCAACCAGGAAATTTTGATTTCATTTATGTTTATATTTTTGGAATCTGTTGCCTTTCTACCTATTCATGGAAAATCCCTTAAGCAACCTATTAATTATTCTCATCTTCAACACTTTTATTCATAGTTTATTTCATTCCTATGTGATATTTTACAACATTATCTATTTGCATACTTGATATTGTTCATGGGTGTCATTCTATCATGAGCCCCATTTTATCGAAGCTATAAATTTTGGGGTATTATACATTGTTAAAAATTATAAGGTCCTCCTTCTTATAACATAATGTGCTAGTTTGTTAGCTACTCCTTACACCTAGAATTTTCTTGCACTCTTGTGGTTTGCTCTTGACACAACTTTGTGTGTCTTGGGTTATTTGTAGCATTTTTTATTAAATTTAAGATTTTCTATTATGGTTTATTACTTTCCTTTATAGTGAATAAATCATTTTTCTAAATTATATTTAATTTATTAAGTATTCAAATGATTAATTGAATAAATTTATTCTTTCTTTATCACATTCAATTAATTAATCATGTAAATGATTAATAAGTTCAATTTATTCATTGTTTGATTAAGTGTTTCATAATTTAATCAATTAAATTTATTTACATTCATAACAATTAAAACACCATAACATAAATTTAAAAAAAATCATAACATATATTTTCACACCAAAACCTCAATATATATAGTCTAAAAATACATACATCATATACAATGCTCAATATAAAATATCCACCACTATAAAAAATGTGGGATGCGATATACATAAATGTAAAAAATATATCATGGTGGGGCGTGGCTACATGAACACTTATGAGCTAGTGGTTGATCCAGTTGTGGTGGTGGTAGTTGTCTCACTGATGCTATAAAACATGAGTGGGTATGTGTCCCACTCTATTTCTATAGGCCCCTCAACCTACGACAAGTCATAACTCACTCTCATGTAGTGTCTTTATGTGATACTGCAATCTATCTATCTTTCTCATGAGGGAATGTATCCTCAAGTGGTCTATATCTATCAACCCCACTACTTGTTCTCTAATCAAGTCTACTCTAGTCTTGTCCAACCTATTCTATAGGCTACCACATGTAGCCTCTAAACTCTTGGCTCTCACCACTTCCTAATGTGACTCTATTGTAGTCATTCTAACCTATGCTAGTGCCTAGTACCACTCCATAATAAGGGATACCACTAGTGTCAAGGCCTAATCACCTTCGACACCCATCTCCTCATAGTTTTCTCATAGTTATGCAACAATCATAAAAAACCCTTGTGTCACCCTACAATCTATTGTGGTCTACAAGTAGTCCATACACCATGCTCTAGCTACAAAATCAAGACCATCTCTAATATGACTTGACCAATATAGTAAAGCCACTCTCATGTGCACACTTCATAAGAAAATAAATTTTAATAAATCTCAAATCATAATCAAAATAATCCAAATAAATACAATGAGGGTTCTAAAATAATTCTATGATAAACTAATAAACATAACAACAATACCTTGGTCCCAAATCTACTAGTTAGGGTCCAATGAAGATTATTGTGTAGCTACCATAAATATTTTTCTATATTCTCTAAAGAGTCTTGCAGTAGCTGTAATCCTCAACTCTACTAGTTTCTCTTAAATCTAGGCCCTTACAGTCACTACAATCATCTCTAAAGTATATGGGTTTGATCCCTAGCCCTCTTTCCTATGGAATTCTACCCCTCCTCATGTTGTCGCCACAACTTTAATATCTATTGCTTAGCCCTCTCCTCCTCTTAGGTCTCCTCTAAGCTCCCCATACCTACAAGTGGCATCAAATCTCTAATGGGGGCATTTTTGGAATATATAACTTACAGTTGTGTAGTTACTCCCACATCGTCTACCTCTAAGATAGGATCTATATTGTACAAGTTTTCCTAATTGTCATTGAGTGACATGTCTATTAGAGTGGACCATGAGGGATATCTTGGCCTTTTTCAATGTGGGTGAGTGTATGTGTGTAAGCACATCTACAAAAATGTCCTACACCTACCCAAATTTCCTCTACACCCTATCATAGTAGAGAAGAACTATAATATGGTCAAGGAAACCAAAGAGTCACATGTTTCTCTATATACATTCTAGTTGGTAAAAATTGTCGATAAATCCCATTATCTACTAATATGGCCTCCATACCACCTCTATGTTGGGTATCCTATCAAAGTTTCACCACTAGAACAAGTCTCCAAATTATTAAGGTATCCTCAAGGATATGCATGCAATTGTGGGATGTCCCACATGAAATTAATGAGATAACCTATTGCTCTTATGTAGTGGATATTCTCAAACACCCACACTGGTAGGAATTTTTAAGTCATAAGGATATGACCCTCAAACCATGCATGAAAATCTAGATTATGAGATAAATGTGCAAGCATATTTCACCCCATCTCGGGTGACACACATTGCTACTATCACTATCATCACTCATTGATGATGGAATTATTTCCACAACCTACTCAAGCTACCAAAATTGGATATGCCTATATCATCACCTAGGACTATACACTAGATGACATACAGTTTCCCTAATTGAGTATAAGTGGGTGCCCTCTACTCTATGATGTTGACTTATCAACCTTGAATTGACAATTGTATGATATTATATATATAATCTAGTGTCACAATCATCTATCCCATGGATATTTTGAACACTAAAAGGTTTAAATTGCATCTTCAACATCTACTAGCCCTAATATAGCCCTATCCTCCATAACAAAATCACCTCATCTTGCGATATTGTTGCATTAAAAATCTATATCAAGGAAAAAAATTGCCTCCTATATGCTCCCCCATAATTGGAAATCTCTACAATCACTAAAATATAACATTCTATCAACTTTGCATCATTCAAAATATAAGTAATGTTTTTTTTAAAAATTGTATCACTCTTGGATGCTAGCTTGTTTAGAGGGCCCTAGTCTATAATTTGGATGCTAGCATATCCCTTAAACACTGGTGCAAACATTAGATTCTAGAATAGTCGATAGATCCCACCAAAGGTAAAAATTAGCTAACACTTGACACAAATTAAAAAAAATTCTTAGCTTTCTCAAGAAAAAATTCTACTCTACCAATTACCTAAGGTGGTCCATTCATAGGTATTAAAAGTCTCATCTAAAATGAAATTTTAATCAAAAATATAGTGCCCCTCTCATTTGCAGCTTGTTGATGTGAGATTGTTATTTTAGCTTCAATGTTTTCTTGTAAATTTTGTTGTGGTTTATTCTTGCTCTATTCAATGGTGTGTATGAACCACCACATGTTCAAGATGAGGTCCCTCAACATGTTGGTTGTTGTAATTTTGTATGTTTATATGCCAATGTAATGCTTAAATGTTTGGTTTATCATTATGCTTCATTTCTTAGAGATATGCATATTATTTTCATGTACTAATTAAATGTGAACTTGATTATTGATGTTCAAATGGATGATTTATTTGATGGATGTACGAATGTACTTTTATGCTTTATGATATTGTACCCCATTGGGTGTTTATGATTATGTTGTGCTTTGAATATATATAAATTAAGTAGGTACCCTTGACATACATTGAGTGGTTACAAGTATAGGGTTACTTCTCCACTTAGCTATATAGGTCTGAGTAATTTCCCCATCGGTGATTATTTTAGAGATGTCACACTCGGCTTCCCTATCTATTCCTCGACTATACTCAAATTGAGTATGGTAAGTGTCATATTTGACCAATATTAACCCAAATTTGAGTTAAGAGTTATTTTAGAATCCTTATGTGTCGTGAAAGACCAATAAATTTCTTATTTAAATTAATTGTTTAAATTATGTATTTTATGTAAATGAAATGTTAGTAATTTAAATGATTTCTTATATTGGTTATTGAAATATTATTTGTGTTTCGGGAAAGGAGAAAAATATAAATGAAGTTAAGTTATTATTTATGTTTGCAAAAATTCCTTGGGTTGGGAAATGTAGGTTAGGCTTGATTTAACTATCTTTCTTAAATTTTTATTTTTGTAAATTTAAATGAATATATGCTTATATGGATTTAAATGATATAGATTATTCAAGAATGTATTTAAATGTACATTTAGATTTTGGGAAAAATGAAAGGAATGGGAAATTAGAAATAAAGAAAATAAATTAAAATAGAAAATTAGAAAAAGGTTCAAAAAGGAAAAGAGTTGGTCATTTTGGATTATTCATTTTTGTGAAGGATTTCACTCTCAAAACCCTATTCTTGCCAGTTTTTGAAAATAGAATTGTTGGTGCAATTGGGAATGGATTTGGATGGGAATTGTTTTGGATCAAGTAGGAATGGGAAGGGGATTGCATGTGTGAGTGGATTCTTCATCCCTCTTATTTTTTGAATTATGTGTGATTTGGTTTTACAAACAAAAAGGAGGTAAGTGTTGGTTTCTCCCTCTTTTTCTATTATTTTTCTATTTGATGCAATGAGTATCATTAGGGAACATAAGATCTCTCTAATGTATTTTAAATTTTCAATTTAGAGTATATTTAATTATTTTTGCAAGTTTTGAAAATTTTCCAAATAGAGGCATGGTTATGGCATTTTTTTCTAAAATCATGGAAATGTGAATTTAATGTTAAAAGCATGTTGTTGGGTACATTTAGAGAAAAAGGGTATATTTAGAATTTTAAAAATTGAATTTGAATTTTTCAAGCTCTTCTTTAATGATGGAATTGAGAATTTTATGGTTTTTCCTTTGTAATTAATTTTAGAAAATTTGAATTTGGGAGTGACTTGTGATGAATTTTAATGTAGGGAAAAAAGCTACCTATTTATTTTCAATTTAGAACCAAAGGGTATTTTTAGAAAATCAAATTTTAAATTTTAAAATTCTAAGCATTCTTTAATGGTGAAATTGGAAAATGAATGGTTTTCATTTGTAATTTTTTTTATAAATTTTGAATTTTTTATTGATTCTGGATGAGTTTTAATGTGAAATAAAAAGTATCCTTATTATCATTGATTTAGAATATTATGAGACCATTTTTTTATTCCAAAAAAATGAATTTTGTGCATTGTTAGTCATGTCACACTTGGTGAGTGTGAAAATCCTAGGAATACAATACTAGAGAGGATATGGGAGTGGCTCCCAATGTGTCCTTGATCCAAAGTGGCAAGTAGGTTGATCACGGGTGGGGAGTCATCTAATCAAGTAAAAATTAATGAAACACGAGTAATTAATTAACAAAGGTAATAGATGGACCTCTCATACCTTGAGTGCTTGTAAAGGCTAAGGATGTTTGAGAGACATGCCAACTCAAGGAGCTTGGGTCTTGTAAAATCACATATCCTCATTTGTATGAGAGGATTATTTTATTTTACACATGCCATATTAGTGAGCACTATGACATTTCCTACTAGCTCTCTAGCATCTTACCCTAGTGTCTTGTGTGTTTGTGATTTGCCATGGGTGAGTTGAACGAATGATGATCCTTGTGTTTCCCAATGATAAGTTACCCAAATTATTATATGATGTGACATTGATGAGTCTACCTAACGTGGATTTGTTATGAAACATTGGTGAGTTTTCCCAATGTGGATTTGCGATGTGACATTGGTGAGTTTTCTCAATGGTTGATTTGTGATATGTCATTTGTGGTTGTACCAAATGAGGACATTTATTTGATTGTACTTGTATTTCATCCATCTTGTGTTAATGTATGGGTGCTTTATATGATGTGTATGTTGAGTATATTCTTCATGTATGACATGTGTATAAGCCATATCCCAATGTGTTTGGTGTGAATGTTGTGCTTGTGGCCCATGTGACTATATCTTAACATATTGGGAGTGGATCCTTTTGATTGCATGAGATTGGGTTGCGTGGAAACCACCATTGGGGATTAGAGGATTGTGATGAAGTCCATGACAACTTTTATTTGGAAAAGTTTTCCATGTTTATTTCATGTTTTATTTCATTTTATTCATTGATGTAATTGTATATGTTAAGGATATTTAAGTCCTATTTGATGTAATTCTAATTATATGATTTAGTGGACCTCTCTAATTGAGATGGATTGTAATCTATGGATAATAGATAGTGTAATGATTGGTAGTTATATTACTTGGTGTTGGAGCCGAGCATGATCACCTTATTTTTTGCAATGTAAAGATAAAATTAACATAAGAACATTTCATTTGGGCTAGAAATGTACTTAGGAGTTTTTCTTTCCTCTTTGGCTAGCTTGGTACTATATCCGAGTAACCCTGTATCATCGAAAAACTAACCAAGCAACCTAGAACTACCTAAATTAGTTTGGGAAGCCTTGTCTAGCAATGGGGAAGCTTAGTAACTTTTGGGGTTGCCTTCTCACTATTGGGTTGGCCTAGTTTTGACCCTTCACTAGTCCAAAATTTGGACAACTCTATTTGGGTGATTTGTTCCTATGTTTGGGTGGCCTTGTTTCCCATACAAAAACAAAGATTTATGGATTCATACCTTAGCTAACCAATGATTTTACTAATCTAAAACATCAAATGAATAATTTTTTGCCTTATATCTGGCTTGTTTTGACCACTTTCATCAACTAAACCTTCAAAACCTAGCCAAAATGTTTCTCTTAGAACAAGAACATTCCTGTTAGGTCAAGGGGTGTTGTGCAGTAGTAGTGTTCCACTTGTGACATTGTGTTGTGACATGATATCTTGGGAAGTGTGTAGTTTTCTAGAAGTTTCTCATCATCATTATAGTTAGTGGGGAGTTTGTGCCTCCTAATTAGGCAACCTATTCTGAAGGTTTGCCTTGATGTTTAGATTTGTTTAGTGTGTTTGGATGTGAATTGGAGGTTGATGATTCCCTAAGCCTATCTTGGTGTGGTGTTGTGAGAGAACACGATCATGGGTTAGTAATCAATCATCACGTTGGTTTTATCGTCTCTCTCTCATATGTTTCATTGTGCCTTGCACCCACACCCCACTTTGTCACTGACAAAGTGAGGACCCCCCTTTTTGTGTTATGATTTTTTATTTTCTTTCCCTTCTTTTCCCCTTCTCTCATTTTCTAGTTTCTTTTTTTCCCTCTCTTCTCCTTTCCCTCTTTTCTCTTTCCTCTTTCCCTTGATTTTTTTTTAGGCATTAGGGATTCAGGATGTTCGATGTTGGTATGGCATATCCATCAGGCTTGACCACCATTATCTATTCTTATCTCCTTATCATTGTCATCATTTCTCTCTTTCATATATTAGAATATTCACCTAAGCATATCCCCTATCTTGAAGGACTGATGACGACGATGTCTTGTCACCTCAATTTTTGCACCAGTCAAATGCATTTAATCTACTGTTAGAGCATTTAATGGGAATTTAGGGGTGGCTCTCAATGAGTTTATAGGATAATCAAAGAATTATTTTTTCATTTACCTTATGCTTTCGAGTGAAGTTGAGCTTTGTAATTTTTTGAGAAAACCCTAGCGATCATCATGCTTTCCCTGGTTGTCAACATTATCTCTTGCATTTGTTGACTGGTTTGAGTGTTCAAGTGTCATTTCATGTTGTCATTTTTATTTTCATCGATCTCTACCTTCATTTCCACGTAAATTACCAAGTTGGTTCCATGTTCTTCAATTTCCTTTTAATTCACGGTGTTGCTTTTTTGGCAATTTTCATGTTTTTGTGTGTATTTCATTATTGGTTCAATTCGGTGTTTCTATTTTTGGTTTTCTATTTTTCCCTCTTTCTCTTTGTTTTTGGTTATTCTTTCATTTTCTTCTTTTCTTTCTATTTTTTTTGTCTCACCGAATCAAATTGAGTCTTAACATACCAATCGATGATGTTTATGACATCATTGTATCGGGTGTTGGAATTTTCCCTTCCTAGGTGACTCTTCATGCCTTAGGATTTTTTGAGAGTTTGGTCTTTTCAGATGTCAAGCTTCAATTGTTCTTCTTGTCCCTTATCTACTAACATGATGTAGGTTAAGCCTTGTTCCCAATCCTTGAAGTCTGACCCTTAAGCCTTAGTGAAATTCGATCTTTCAAAACTTCAAGTTTCACTTGTTAGGGATATCCCTTACATTTTCTTTCCTTATGAGATACGAGTTAAAAAAAACCCCGAAGCTCGACACCCAATGCATTAGAGGAAATGATATTAATGAAATAGACCAAACATATCAAACATTGGGAATTAGCAGTTTCATTTAAATAATGTCTTTATTTCATGATAAATCTTAAGCCAAATACCCAATTATTGAAGTAAATAGCCTTTAAATAAAATGTAATATACTTTTTAGGTATTGGATGATGGGAATTCACCATGCCAAGTGTTGAACTAAAAGGTAAATTATGTTAAGTGTCAAGCCTGATCTTTGACCTCCAAAAGTCTTCAACCCATTGTTAGCTATCTTTAGTCAAAAGTATCCCTTAGCTTCTATAGTATTTATGAGAAAGAGATAAATGACACCCCCAACCTCTGACTTCCAAAATACCACAAATAATGATTTTTTTTATTGATATCGATAGTTAGGCATTTGTTGTTTGAACTGTTTGATTCTTTGGTAAGAAATAAGGCTTACGCCTAAGGCTTGAACACTAATATATCCATTTTTTTCTTTTAAAAATCATGCTTTTAATGAGATTTTGCTTCATAATGCAAACTATTTATTAGTCTTCGGGACTTTTTAAAACATATTGTTACCTTTATTTGAGCCTCTTTTATTAAAAATCATAATATGTGGAGTTTATATGTAGGAGTATGCTAAACGAACCAATAGAGATGAAATACTAGTACAAGGGTTATCACCCTCTTTCAAAGATGTTTTCCCCATATGTATATATTAGGGATATTGAACTTCGAAACATATATTTGGATGGATTCAAGAGGAGAATCAATGATGAAGAAACAAGGTCTGGCAATGCCACTTCATTAGCCAACTCAAGGTTAGTGGAGGTAGCTACCTTCTCAGTCACAGTAAAATCACCTGAACTTGTCCTAACTTGTGCCCTATATTATGACTAGAAGCACAAAAGGATCACATGAGCAACAAGGGAAGTAGTTCTAGATGTTAGTTCAAATATGATTGAAAGAGTCTTTAGAATCCCTACTTCTCCTCAATATGATTCCATGAATATGAAGAAGACAAATAATTTCTTTGATAAACATGAAGAAAGCAACCTCAATCTCATCAACAACCAATTGTTGCTTAATCCATAATGGATGGCTCTCAAAATGGCTAGGGTACACCATAGAAGTGAATTTAGAGAAGATTCCAAAGACCAAATCACACTCATAAGTATAATATTTGGATACCCTCATGCTAGGGACTTCTATTTGTGGATGGTCCAATTCATATTGTTCATTAGTTACAACCTCCATGAGGAGCTCAAGGATGTGTTGCATAGCAATAAGTTTTACATGACATCCTATTTGGTATATTTGTCTGCTTCCCAAGCCACTTTTCTAGGATTAATTAGAATGGGTTATTTCCAACTTGGGGATGTTAAGATTCATGAACACTATCCACAACTTAAGTTAGAGGATAGTTACAAAACTTACTATGTAGTCAATAGTAATTTTGTTTACACTATCATTAGAGGAATAGAGGGATATTTCTCAAGAAGAATATCAATAGAAGCTAAGTGAGAACTAAAGAATTGGGGGAATTGGCATATCCAATTTAAAACCTTCACCTATATCTAAGTGGTTGGCTTCCACAAATCTCCTCTTAAATTGCCAAGATACCCTTCTATAAGATGATCCATAAACCGATTGCTAGCAAGCACAAATTAGGATATGATTTCCTTGTAAAGATAGGGGTAATTATTGCTAAAAATTTTGGATTATATTGTGTCTAAATTTTTTGCATCAATGTTTTGAATCACACTCTATGATTCATCATCAGGATGAGAGAACACAAGGATGAAATGAATAGTTGTAGACCAAGGAAGGAATAAAAATGGAGAGAGGAGAAGGGGGGGTTGGAGGGGGTTAAGGCACAAAATTCAAGGAGAGAAGATGGACCAATAAGAAAAAATAAGAGACTAACTTTTATAATTTTGTGCCTTCACTCTTATTTTTTCTTATTGGTCCATCTTCTCTCCTTGAATTTTGTGCCTTAACCCCCTCCAACCCCCCTTCTCCTCTCTACCTTTTTATTCCTTCCTTGGTCTACAACTATTCATTTCATCCTTATGCTCTCTCATCCTGATGATGAATCATGAAGTGTGATTCAAAACATTGATGCAAAAATTTTATACATAATCTAATCCAAATTTTTTAGCAATAATCTACATGGATTGTGGAAATCCACTAGCACTAAAGATAGGGGTATATTCTTATGCCAACATGCAAAATGTAAAAAATGCAGAGATTGAATTGGCCAAATATTCTATGGAAATGTATAATGATCCTAGGGGAAGATTTGAGCCTATGGGAAAGATCAACAAGGTAATTTAGATTCATTCTTCATACATGAACCTAACCTAGAAGATCATTCAAATAATTATGAAGAAGACTATGAGGTCATCATGAAAGATTACTATCAGTTGATAGTGGATATGCTAAGTGGTTGTATTGAGGCTAGAGTTCCCAAGGAACTTAAAGAAAATGGGAAATTTCTAGACCCCATTTATAGTGGGTAGGGTAAATACACTCAATTAAGGGTAAAACACATGGAATAAGTACAAAGGAAAATTGAATAAGAACAAGAACCTAGCCAAATAGGCTATGGAAAAGATTGAGAATTTTGTAGAAGGTTTGGATTGTACTTTCTAGGAAATGCTCGCTCTGGTTACCTCTCCCAGTAAAATGGTGGATGAGCTAAAAATACTCTTGCAAGGTCAAGCTACAGAGGAAGCCATTGATAAAATGATGAATACAAAGACGAAGCTTTACTCCTTCCAAGATGAATCAATTGATTTTACAAGATTGCAAAAATAGATGGAGAACTCCGCTTTCACTCAGAGGATCAAATTGTAGTATTGTTGAGGTCCACAGATGGATAGGATGAATGGAGTCATCTTTGCCTTCACCAACAACTTACCCACCTAACTCAAGTCATAAGTTTTAGTTTGACTTTGTTTTTGAATAAATTTTGTAATAAATGCAATGCCCAAGTTGTAATCCAAATCAGGCATTAGTTTTTAGTATAACTTTAGTTTTTAATTATGACTTTTTAGTTTAGTTTTAGTTAAACCTAGGTCTAACTAGGGTGCTCTAATTTTCCTAGTTATATTTTATTTTAGATCCATAAATTATGGGACACATGAGTCTATATATATTTTATTCTAGATCATTGTAATCATCAAAACTTATGTATTTTGTAATAGAACTTATATATTTTTAGCGTGGAACTTCCTATTGGACTTTGTGAAGCTATTTTATGAATCAAAGGATTATACCTTATTTGCATGCATATTGATCTCAATCTTGGTGATGGTATTATTATTTTGATTATCTAAGTTGAGTAAATTAGTAAAATATGTCATATTACTGTGGTATTTAGTTGGGCTTTTTCTTAGATATGCACATGTTGATGGCGATTTTATTTGATAAAACTTCATAATCTTGAAATTAACTGATTTTCCTTGAATATTGCAATATTATTAGTAACAGTTGTGTAAATGTTAATTTTTTTAATGCTGGTTAGTGGGATTTTATTTAACCACTCAAAATTGATAAACAAAGCAAATATTATCATTGTCTATTTTACTTTTTAGTATTTGTTTCTAAATATTTCTAGTAACCCTAAATATTTTGATCTTTTTTTTTATGATATTTTAGGAAAAAAGAAAGATCAATTAAAGAAAAAACTATAAATTTTCTACTGAAGAAAAATATTAACATGTAATATGTTACTATAAAGTAAAATCTGTTATCTTTGATTACATGTGTTGAATATATTTTCTAGAAAACCTAACCATCTGTATATTCCCTACTAATGTTTAGTAGACTTGATGTCAAATGCATAATTCAGAGGAAAACCTAATTGAACAATTCACTAAACCCTTGAAAATACCTTCATTAAATTATCAACTAGGTCTAATGTAGGCTTGTGATGATGCTGACACTGTATGTGCTTCAAGAGACTCAAGATTACCTAAATCATCATAACATAGGTGTTTACACTTGCTGAGAAGTCACAAAAATGCATAATGGTAAAAGAAGTAATGCTGACACTATTGCTACAAGTACCTACAGTGTAAGATTGTGACTAGTTCATTGTCAAGAAATGAATCCTAAAATTAACTAGTACTTTTAACTAAACCTACACTCCGAAGTACAAAAAATTGAAGCAGACTAAAGCATGAATGTAAACAAGATTTTTTCATGGATTCATTCATAATATAAGGAATCTAATTAAGATAACATTCATTCATGAAGTAACTATTACAACAAAAATAAATGTATAGAAGATAAAGTGGGGAACAATTACCTCAAGTGGCCCTTACTCAAGTCACTATCTCCATTGATTTAACCCAAATCTAGATCCTCAGATTAATGTAATCGTTATAGTAATGAAAAACCATTCATTACATAACCCAAAATATCACAATCTAAGATTCTTTTGAGATAGCTTATTCATGAAATCATGGATATTGTCTATGTAAAAAAAAGAACTAAAACTAAAAGTATCTTTTTCTATATTTTCTACTGGATAATCAACCAACTTAACCTACAATTCAACCATCGAACCATACATATAGGCATGGGGGATTTTATTAAAATAAGGAATCTAAACTAAAATCATAAATAACCACTCCCTTCATAATAGAGTATGATAAAGTCTGATCAACTAAAACCATAACTGAAAAAAGGAAGAAGAGTCCAAATAGAACTACGACTCTACTATAAAAAGAATTAGAAAGTGGACTGTTGAAATAGTCACATTGGACTCCTAACTGTAATAGAGTTCTTCTCCTTCAATTTTTTTATTAAATGTCATAATGATGCCCAATCATCTTCAATAAGTGCCTCCATTTCTACAATTGCTGCACTCAACTTATTTTGGAACCTCCCCTGCATCACTGTCTGGAAACTCCTTTGGTTACAAGTTGCGCCTCCTAGTTGTTGTGGACTACAGTCTACCCCCTTTGGCGCCTTGGATGCAAAGAGTTAGTTCGTAGAAAAACTACACAATACTAATAACCATAGCTTAAGAACATATATTCATTGCAATTCATACATTTCCACACATCAATTATATAATAACTATCACATTATAACCATATTTCCATATAGTTCAAATTAGGTTCAGGTTTGCATAACGAGTATAAAAGATGAGGAGTATGTATGAGATAAGTGTCTGGAAATGTCTATGAGTATACATAAAAACATCATAAAACTAACTAATATCTAGACCCATCATTCCCCCAACTACCCATTTGTTTGTCCTCAAGCAAATCAACTAGGGTTGGAGGTTGTAATGCAAAGTGATCTTCTTGAGATTTGTAATAATATTCACTCCATTGATCTATTTCAAATAAAATCCTCCATAGCATGAAATTCTAGTCATTCTGGTATCCTCAACTTCCTCATATTCCTCATTCTTTTCCCATGTCCAATGTGACACTAGGTAGAGAAGCATTGGTGGTTGGAAAGTGAGTGGTACCCATTTAAGTGCTTTTTCTTTGGCAACATCCATGTACATGCATATTCTTTCAAGCATGCATACAAAATTATAAATAGAGTGGGGCTCCTTCCTTTGCAACTCAAGGGTTAAGCTATCCCACCTTTCTTTCACAAATGAGTAACAATGATGGATGAGTCCTACCGTTAGTCTTTGTATTCTGTCATAGTCCTCGATCCTTAAATTCATGATTTTTCTACCCACACCTTTATACTACAGGAGTGTTGTCCATTCCTCTATGATCACATGGGGTTTTTGGATTCCTTTCTAATTGGAAGGGAAATTGACTTCCTACTTTCAACATATTCTTGCATAATCTCTTCCCTTTTTCTTTCATTCCTGAAGTATGATGCTAGTGCCCTGACTTGTAGATCACCCACAAACATTAATGGGTTCCAATCTGTATCATTTGGCACAACATAATTATGTAAATAAAATTCACATAATTGGTCTTGTTCATCAAGTGTGGCGTCAACAAAGATATTGAGAAAATAAAATTTCCTACTCATTAGAACCGGTAGATTATTGATCAATCTACTAAACTGATAACTCAAGAATTTTCCTTTACGAATAAAGCATATGTCCTAGCATGAGGCCTACACCTAACTTGATTTGTGTAGCCTTTTCTGATACTTCTTCAAGTTTGACTGTTAACTTTTTAAACTCAATGTCTTTACTATCCAAAACTTTGGTGTGCTTTAAAACCATTGTTTATTTTTCTTTCTTCCAATTCTCCTTTTTCCAAGAGAATTCTTGAATAACTTTCCATAGCTAGTAACCTAAAGACATGGTTGTATGATAGGTTGGAGTTTTTGTAATAGGGGGTCTTTTGTTCTTGGCTACAAGCTCCTTGTTTGCTGATTTTACCATTGAAATTTGTGTAAGAAATTCTAATTTAGACCCACGCCCATAAGTATGCAATTTCTCCTCCAACTCCCAAATTTTCAATTCTCTTTCCTTGTCCCTTTGTTCATAATTTTTTACCAGTTCTTCTATTTTTTTAATCCTCTCCAGCGCTTCTTGTAATTCCACCCTTATATTTCTTTCCTCTAAAAACAAATCCTAATCTTTCTCCAAAAAATATTCATCACCACCCCCAGTGTACTCATAACCCTCACTGTTAGGGCTAGTTGGGGTTCTTTTCATGGTTTTGTTTGCAACAAAAATGTCCTATGAATCTGATTTAGATGTAGTGGATATGTACCATTTTCTTTTTATGGGAAAATGAACATTCTCAAAACCCCTCATGAAACCTTTCCTTTTTAGGAAGTGTGAATGCCTTGGTTGGGTGGTCTTCTCTTTTTACACCTTTTAAGGTGTAGAAGAAGAACCACCTCTCTTATTTCTAGTTTTTGGATTTTTAGATGAAGTTGGGATTTCATGGACCTCTTCTATTGCAAGCTGATTAGATGTTGCGTGTGGTGATCTTTGCACACTTTTCTCCTATGGTTCTCCCTTGCCGCGGGTAGGTGAATCGACAAGTGAAATATGGGGCATTTTCCTTAAATATGTAATAGGAGATTCTAGGTTTTCTAGGATTGTTGGTTCCTCAAGAATATTATTAATATGTTCACATATCAAAAATATTTCCCAAGAAACATGTGGGTATTGAACCCTAAGGTTTCTCTTTACTAAGAGGGTAACCGAACAGTAATGTGATAGAGTTGAATCATTTATTTTTCTTTGATACTCAGACCTCATTCTATTTAACAAGTTATAGAGGTAATTAGGTACATTAACTAGTCTATTATGATGGAGGTGACTCAAAAACTTAAAATGTACTGTATAAAGAAGGTATTGCTTACCATCACAAGTGATATATTTAACAATGTAAGAGGCACAAGAATCCCATAGCCATGAAAGTGACAACCTCTTGGTGCCTTGTGATGATAAGTCAAGGTTTTCTCCAGGCTCCCTGAATTTTTCCTTGGTAGCTACTGCATTTGCTCTAATAGGGAATTCAACTCCATTTCTTAGTAGACCAGATAACTCTGTAATTACAACTTTTGAAGTGTCCACCCTCAATCCTTTGATGGTGGCTTCATCATGTTGGAGTATTGCTACAAACTTCTTTGTCATGTCTTCATTGTATTCTATTAGATTCAAGAAGTAATCTAACCATCTTGTTTGAGTGAAAATGGTCAAGACTAATTCATCCTCCAATATCTACTGCCCATGCAGATGGATCCCTCCTGATAATATCACCTCCTATGATGGGATAAACTTACTTTGATCTACTCAAACTCTAAAAATTTCAGCTTACAATTCAAATTCACCAACCCACCAACCCTTTATATTTGCTATACTTGCATGTACTTCTTCAATTGTAACTTCAACTACTATGTATTATCCCTCTGTTTTAGCTGGTTTAGCTTAAATTGGCTTGAAATTAGGGAATAGATGACAAGAAGGTTGTAGAAAGGGAAAAAAAGAATTGTGTGTTTGTTTATGTGCTTGTTTCTTTTGGTGGTGAAATTTTGTAAACCCTGAAATAATATACTATCTCCCCCAAACTAAAATATTGAAGTGACCTCACTTCAATGTATGTGATAAGGCAAAGGGAACAATTATAGTTTATGTAAATAAGATTAATGAATGTAAAACATGTAAAATAAAATGCGAGGACATGTTGAAAGTATGGAAATATATGTTAATTATGGAAAATTATTATGCATACATGTTGCTTGAGATGAACCTAACTTCGCATGTGTGAAGCTGTTGCAAGTGTGTCCAAAACTTGATTGTGATTTGATATTGGTCAATTGCTATAGCTAATGAAGGAAATGATAGGTTGACACATGTGAAATAAAGGTTGTAGAATGTATGGTTAATGGAAGATGAAGTAATTGTTCAAATACATGAAAATCAAGGTAGGCAATGTGCAATGGAGTGGCTAAGCTACATGTGTTGATATGATAGGCTTGTGGTTGCATGTACGAAAAAATTGGAATGAATGTGGATGATATGCAATTAAGTTGGTGTAAATTTTTGAACTTTTTGACAAGTAATTGTTGTGGGTACCTTCAATAACAGGTCTCGATCTGAACTATTACATCTTTTATTCATGATGCTACAAGTCCCTATTGCATTGTGGAGCAGTCTTGAAAAAGATTGTTGATTGTGTCACCTGTGCGGTGTGTGCATGTGAAGTTGGATAAGGAATTATACTTGAGTGCTCTCAGGAGGTGAGTTGTGTAGCTCATACCACTTAGTATTTCCTATTGAGTTGTCATCTTGTGATAGTACGTTTGTATTAGAACCATTACTTGAACCATATTATTGCATTAGAGAAAGAAGGAAATCATCTTTTTGTGCTGGCTTCTTGTATATTTTTAGTTTGTGGCCATTGACACAGTGAAAATCTAACTGCATCTATGGTCTACAATTTGACTACTCCATTTGGGAAAACTTGATGTATTTTCATATGGTCCCAACCATTTGGATTATAGCTTCCTCTTATAATATTTATATCTGGAATCATATAGTAAATCCTAGTCACCCACATTGAATTATTTAGTCTTTATAAATTGATCATGCCATTTAGTCCTCTATATTTGAATTATCTCTACGTGATGCATAACCTCCATTCTAATTTCATCTAACCCATTCAAATTTTGTAGCCTCTCCTTCTGTGTTGTTATCAAGTCCATATCTAGTTCAACTGTTGTTCTAAGTGTCTTATATTCAAACTCAATTGGTAGAACTATTGTTTTACCATCCACCAACTCATAAGTTGTGAAACCTATAGTTGTTTTTCATGTTGTTCTATAGGCCCATATTGCCTTAGGTAATTTGTTTGCCCAGTCTTTTATGTGAATCTACACTATTTTGGTTAGAATATTCTCAATCTCTCTATTTATGACCTCCACCTACCCATTGGCTTGGGAATGATAAGGTGTTTATTTTCTATGTCTAATTTCATACTCCTTAACCAATTTATAAATGAGTTCTGAAGTAAACTGGGGACCTTGATCAATCTTAATATCTCTAGATACTCCACACTTGGTAAGGATTTCTTCATACAAGAATTTAGATACATTCCCATCTCTAGAAAATTGCAATGCACTGACTTCAACCTAGTTTTTTAGATAATATGTACAAACTAAAATATACTCCTTGTTATTGGATGCTGGTGAAATTTGGCCTATAAAGTCTAGCCCTCATTTATCAAATGGTGCTAGTGCCAACTGTGGCTGCAAAGGAATATCATCTATCCTTCTTGGCTTGCCCATTCTCTGACATCTATCATATCTCCTTGTATAATTTACTAAATCCTTATGAAGAGTTGGCCAATAATAGCCAGTTGTTAGGATCTTGAGTGCAGTCTTTTTGACTGCAAAGTAACCCCTACAATGCTCATCATGGCAAGCTTTTAGGATGTCAACAACCTCATATTCTCTTATACATCTCCTCATTATATTATCTGGACCTGTATAGAATAAATAACCAAGTACCCAAAAATATGGAAAGCTTTTGTGCACCAGCTATCTCTTTTCTCTAAGAGAGAAATGTAATGATATTTGTCTCGTCACTAAGTAATTTAGAATATTTAAAAACCAAGGTGTGTGTATATTAAGAGAAAAAAAATGCTCATCTAAAAAAGAATCATCCACAACACCTTCTTTTGGCTGTGTTGGTAATCTAGATAGAAAATTTGCCACCACATTAGCCTTCCCAGGCTTATCCACTATGGTTATTGTAGATATTGAAAAATGTCCTAAATGATATCATACACTCGAAATAGGTATACTAACATCATTTCCTCTTTAAACCCATCCTCTTTTTGCTTAAATAATTAAATTATTCTCGCTATTTAATTAATTGCCTCATTTTCGTCCATTAACCTAATTCACCAAATCAGGTTAATTCAACCCCTTTCATGCTAACATTTCATCTCATTAAATTAAATAGATCAAAATATTTAATTTAATTCCCTAAGTCTTCTAATTTAATTAAATAACCCTAAGTTATTTAATTAAATGTCATTTCATCTCTCCCCCATTCATTAAATCATTTAATTTAATGAATATCACTTTAATTCTTCAAATCCCCTAATTTCATGATTAAACCTTGTTTAATTAGCAATTAAACTAATTTTCCTAAAAAAAGGGAATATTCCCATAGAATATTCCTTATCTCCTTTTTGCACAATTAAAACTTTCCTTTTAATTTACAAAATATCTTTATCCCCACCCATGAGAATATTCTAAAGAATATTGTCTCTCCTCCAATCATTTCACTTGGCTTCTTGAGCAAGCTAAACTTGTGACCTCTTGAGCAAGTCACCTTGTGACCTGTGTGTGTAGGTCAAAAGTGTGTTTGTTTGGAACAAATGTCAGCCCTTGATTAATTCTCATCTTGCATTCTCATCCGTGATGAGAATCCATGATCCATTCCTTCTATTTCCTTCATCCTGGACCGTTGATTAGCTTTTTCAATCTCAAACCTTCATTTCTCATTTGTTCTCCTATAAATAGGACACTATTTGGAGACAAATGGATTGATCTTTTAATTGCAAACTTATGCTATTGAATTCACTTGCACTTACACTCACTTTTTACTCACTTTTAGCTTATTTTAGTTCATTTTTAGTTGCATAATAGCTTCAAGCTTCCATTAATGGATTCCATGCATCCATCTTAGCTTGTTTATAAATTAGTGTCTCCATATTTTAGCTTAGAATTAGCTTAGATTAGCTTAGCAATTGCATAGTTAGATCAATTTTAGCATAAATCATGTTAATTTAGTTTTCATCATGTTTAATTTAGCATAAATTAGGTTTTCATCCATTTATCACAATGGTTTCATCGATTCTCTTCCATAAAATCAATTGAAACAAGCTCACAAATCATGGGATTGGGAAAGGGTCATTGTTCCACATCAACATGACACCAATTCCAAAATGGGTTAGAGTAGACATTTAATTGTTTTCGTAGTTTGCAAATTTTAGTTTCAATAAATGCTTAGTTTAACTTTCAATGTGAATGATCTTGTTTGAGATTGAGGTTTAGTGGCTAAATTATGCTTTGATTCATCATGGATCAAGGTAATCAACCCACACTGACATCCTCGATCCACATTTTGGCACTAGAAGGAGGGTAAACCATTAATTTAATCAATTTTTAGCTTGAATTCCATTCATTTGCTTTTTTTGTAGGATACAACGATGCCCAAATCAAATACAATGACACTTTGAAGAGCATTGCCATATAGTGACTCTATTCCAATTTGAAACAATGACGTCAATTAAATGCACTGACGTTGATTTAAAAAATGGTGACGCTAGTTTAATATAGAGGTATTAAAGACTTCAAACAGTGATGCCCCCAAATTCATTAGAGTGATGCTTGACAAAATCCCAATGCTATCATGCTCTCTGGTTTTTGCTACAAAGTGATGTTAATTTACCAGAGCGATGCCCAAATGACAAATTGTGGCGCTATCATGTGCAGCGATGCCCAACCAAGGTAAGAAGTTTTACGATCATTTTTTTGACATGTGCTTTAATTTTCTCAATTCGTTAGATCATTAATGCACTTCTAACATTGTTCTAGTTGTTAGACTAATAGGGTTTTGTAGGTTGGATGACATGGAGCTAAAGTGAAGAAAGCCTTCTTATCTTGAGATTCTATGATTGTAATAAGCATTTGACGCTTTGGGGAAATTATAACCCTATTTCTTATGATTTCTACTTTATGCTTTAGGACCTCACTAAATTTCAATTGGGTTTAAAATGAACGCTCAAACAGGACTAAAATTGAACCCTCATCTCATCATTGTCTTTTGGTTTAAAATTGAACAAGGCAACTTCATAGTTTGTTTGGTGTATAAAATGAAGTCATCTTAGCTTAGGGGTTAAAATTTACAACTGTTTGCTATGTTTTGTGGTTTACACTTCTATTAATGAATGTGTATGAAATTCTCTTGCACCATTTGGAAACCTTGAGAAACAAAAACATTCCTTAACACTTTGTATAATCACCTACATCTTTCAATTTGGATTAAAATCGAACCCCTTTGCGAGTGTGAGAAAAAGGAATGGCATGTGTTCTCTCTTTGTTCATATGAATAAAGATGATCAAACTACATATGTACTTCCTTGCTATTATTTATCCTTAGAGGGCCTACCTCCCCACTTTGAAAGGAGGGAACGACCCAAGCGGTAACAAGCTAAATCCAAGCTCTTCCAAACCACTATATAAATGTGTGGTTGTAATGAAAATTGTGATCAATGGGATATGATACATGATAGCTCTCCCCCAGTATCTTTATGATGTGTAAAGCCCTTGTTCTAAGGGTTAGGAGACCTCTTGACAGAGTTTATAATAGTATCCCCTAAACTGGAAGCCCTTACTACAAACCATTGTTTAGAATCCAAAATCCTTAATACTTGTTGGTGCAAGAATGGTCATTCTGAAGTCAAGCCCCACCTTTGTACTATTCAATTGTAGAAATAGAAAAATCCTTTTGATCTATATATTTTAAGGATTTTGAGATTTGGTGGTCCTGAGAAGTGTGTGCCATGGAGGGGAGCCAGTGTTGCCAAATCTCTAACTGTTCGCATTGTTTAGTGTTTGGAGAAATCCAAGTGGGGACTCAACAATTATAGCCATTTCAAACCTAGGGTTGTAAATGATTGTGAGTCAGTTTAATACATTTCTTGGTTTCAAAACATTACAAAAAAAAACATTCACTATCTTCCTCAAAATTTCAGACACTTTGGCTTAAATATGGATATATTTTGAAAATAGCCTTGATATTACTGCTTGTCCTAAGGATTTCTATCCTTAAATATTTCTAAATATCTTAAATTATATCTCAAATTCATATTTTCCAAAGACAACATAGGCAATTATGGCTTCAACCCCATGATTTTCATGAAATGGGCATTGTGAAAGTTATGATGTTTTTGACATAAACATTTAGTTTGGAAACTTAATCAAGACAAGTGATTATGGTAAAATAAATTCACTTAAGCAAGATAAATTAAAAAATAAACCCCACATCACTATTTGGAGACTAATCACTCTCGTTGAACAACCTAATCTTCTAGGTGCTATCATTCAACCAAAATTTGAACTCATTAATGGAGAACAAATTGATCTCATTAGTAGTTTGAGAAGCTTCAATTTTGAAACAAAAGAAACACCTACCTAGTGGAGAAACAAAACAACCATTTTAGATGAAGAAGAGGAACAAGTTGATATTGAGGATGGAAGGCCCACATTATCTCCACCTACGTGGCAATAAATATATTCCTTTCTTCCATAAACTTGAACTGTTTCTAAATGATCTCATGCAAAGTCAAGATCCCTAAAATAAGGTCTACAGGTCATCATTCTAGACTTAGGGATCTTAGTCCAAAAGCTCTCAAGAAACACCTTTGGGAACTTCATGAAACTAGAACTAGGTTGGTATACAAATTTTACAAACATGCTTCAAGACACAATCCAAACCTGTATTCCTTCTATTACTGTCAGAATCCTGGTCTTTTCCAACGTTCTTAATTTCTCACATAATCATGATCTTAAAATCCCCTAAACGATCTATCACAAAATCAAAATCCGTAGGGGAAGATCTACAAGTCGCCATTATAGATGTAGGTATTGTAATTCCAAGTTTAGTAGGAAGTGGGCCTTAATACTTTATCGCAATCACAATCTCTTGTTAAGAAACCATTATGCTTGATCTAGGGGAAACCAAACAAATTTACATACCCATATCCAACATTAATCTTAGGATTTGAAAAATTTACAGGTATAGCATCATTCTCACTACCTTGGACTTATCAAAACAAAGGTTCGCTTTAAGTCAACATTGGGTCAAACATCTCATCCACCCCTTCATTAAAATTTCATCCTCCACTTCACCTATCTTTGTAAAAATTTTGAATACACCAACACTTTGTGACTTAAACATCTATCAAACCAACCCCCTAACTTGGCTATTTTGTATGTGAAATGTATCCTTTTCCATGCATCTAGTGGAGTTAGTTATCATCTTTGAACTAGTTTATCTTGAAGGTCACAAGTCTACCCTAAAGATTTACAAGTTCTTCAACATCCTTTATCCCAACATCCAAACATCAAACTTAAGTCAAAATTGTTGTCCCAAAACTGTTGCAAAGATCACTCTCCCATATCATCCACCTTTTCATCCCCCATTATCATCATTGCTCCAAAAATACTTAGAGCTGCATCCATTTTACCTAGATTCGAGTCAACTAGAGAGTTCAAACATCATAAATCACAACACAACTCTCCCAAAGGTGACACCAAATTTATGTTAAAGACGAGATCACAACACAAGAGAACCATGGAGAAAAACCAAATTTACATTTACCTCAAGTGATCCAAATCCTTTAGAATTTGATCTGAGAAGTCAAGTTACCCCATCACAACAACCTTCGTCACCATCAGGGCCATATGAGATAGAAGATATCACAAAAAATCCATTTTAACTCATGGAACATTAAGACTTTGAAAATGTAGCTCCTATCTCCCCATCATTTGTGGCACAAAATTTAACATAAGGTTTCACAACCCCATCACTAGGGCTAAACCACACATACATTACTAGTATTGCAACAAGCCTTGCCAAAGACTTTGGTCATGCTCTTTCATTTGAAAGCAACACACTTGTGGGTACACTTGACACTAATCCCCCACTTCCAAAAACCACTTGGGCACCTACCTTTGGTGCTCCTCCCATTCCCAAAGATCCTAAAGAGTTGTACACACTTCTCGACCTTCATTACTCCACCATGACTCCCACATATCAGAGACATCCTTCTTCATCCATACCCATGAGTACCACAAGTATCCCTACCATCACACAAAGCAATGCGGATCAAGTATCTCAAAATAGTGTGCAAGGGTATATCAATACCATACCACAGATTCAACCCTTAAAGCAAACAAGGACATCCTTATCCAGTCCTCCAATTAGTTCATCCATACCATTGGTTTCGCAAAACACATCCATCCCATCTATTATCAACCCATTTCAAAGCAATCCCTTAGTAACAAATCCTATCAACATAGGTAATACATTATCTACATCCCTAACACAGGAAATCCTCAAGACATGGGACAAGGAAACCTTTTTAATCAATGGACTGAAGGTCCTAGTGTGCCATTTCCATCGCATAATCTAATGGCACCATCCTCATCTTTTCCCACAGTCCCCTTTACTATGCCAAATCAAACAACATCTCAAACATACATTCCTCCACCACAATCTACTATCTTACAAGGAATGTTGAACGAAGGGAATCCCTAACATCTCATCATCAATCCATTACCCACTCAAAACATCAATATCCATAATCTTCCACTAATGTCCCAACAGACACCTGATCCCTGATGGAAAGCACACACCTTAGCCTTACAACAAGCACAACAAGCTTATCAACAAGCCCTAGCGGCACAACAACTACAACAAAAACAACAAGAAGAAACCCTACCAACACAACAAGCAACCTTAGCACAACACCAACATCAATAATAGCAAGTAGCAGAACAACAAGCAACCTTAGCACAACAACAACAACAAAAACAAGTGGCCCTAGCAGCACAATAAGCAATCTTAGCACATCAACAACAACAACAACAAGTAGCCTTAGTAACACAACAAAATAATCAACAACAAAAAGCAGCCCTAGCGGCACAACAAGAAGCCTTAGCATAACAACAACAACAACAACAACAAAAAGCAACATTAGCAGCATGACAACAACATCAAGCCCATCAAGCAGCTTTAGTAGGACAACAACAAAAAGAAGCCAAACAACAAGGCCTAGTGGCACAACAACAATAGCAAGCTCAACAACAAGCCTTACTAGCTCAATAGTATGCCCAACAACAACAAAAAAGTTCCTATTACAATCCTCAATCGAACATTGTCAATCCAAATGCATTAGGAACATATACATCAATACCCCAATCACCTTCATCGAATCTTACACCACCATACACCCCATACACTTCATCCATCATCCCACCATACATTCCTCCTCCTAACTCGCAAGATGATCTAGCATCACAATTTAAGGTGCTCTCACAAGAAATGCAGGACCTTCGCATGGGCAAGGCAAAGAGGCCCCATACACAGAACTTGTGTCCATATCCATTTGATTGAAACATCACAATGGTACCATCATGTCCTAGTTTTGAAATACAAAAAATTGATAAATATAAAGGGAGAGGAATTACTATGGACCATATCAAATAATTTAACATCATGTGCATGGAGGTGGCTTACAATGATTCATATCTAATGCACATCTTCCCTCAAAGTTTAACAGGTCCTGCTATGGATTGGTTTTCTCATCTACCTCCTAACATAAATTTTTTTCATGAAATTACTGATAAATTTATCGATAATTTATCCTTCAATCTTGACATGGATTTTAGTGTAGAGGAATTGTACACTCTTATGCAAAATAAAGAAGAAACTTTTGCTAATTTCTTACAACGGTGGAGATAGAGAGCTAGTAAGAGCAAGTGGCCTCTTCCCAATGAACAACAATTGGGAATCATCATTGCCAATCTAGATCTAGATCTATCCTTCCATTGGAAAATGCAGTGCATTAGATCATATGATGAGCTTGTCCCTAGAGCCCTTAACATCGAGAGAGCTCTAAACTCATAGGGAAATACTCAAGCTTACAAAGACAATCACCCATCAACTAGTTCAAATGAAAAGCCTTATGTATGGGCTAAGAACAAGAACACAATAAATGATGGTGTGGTAGAAGCTAAGGTAATCCTAAGTGCTCCAAGGCCAAACAAAAATCAAGTTGCTAACATCCAACCAACGGTGTAACAAACAACACCTTCTTAGAAAAATCATATCAATAACACTAAAATGCAAAGGTGAACCCATAACAAGAACAACTACCCTAAATGCAAGTACACACAACTATCTAAACCCATTGAAACTATCATGAAGAAGTTGGTAGAGTAAAATATGATCACACTTCCTAAATTTAAAAACTACCAAGAACCACAAGAGAAACCATCCTGGTACAACGAGAAGGACCTTTGTGATTTTCACAAGATCAAAAGACACAAAACAACAAACTGCATGAGGCTCAAAAAAATTATCCAAGACCTCATAGAGAACAACACTATATCTGTTGAGGTACCATCTGGGAACTAGGATCTAAAGGTATACAAGAACCCTATGCCAGATCATAACAAAGAAAATAACACTAGAAAAGCTAAGGATTACACAAACGTACAACATACCTATTCCAATTTAGTTGCTTCTTATGATAGCATCATCACTGTCGTCACCATCAAAGGGCATAGTGAAGAGTGTGGAGTAACCATGTGATGTGGTAAAGTCACCATCTAAGGAGTCCCACCTCAATCTAGGGCACAACCTACTTTGCCAACATCAAGTACCAATAAGTACAATCTCTTAGAACAACTCAAAAAGACCCCCACACACATATCAATCCTAGAACTGTTGAGGCTATCACTTGCACATAGGGGAATCTTGGAGAAATATTTATCAGAGTCATCCATTTTCAAGGATATTGATATCGATTAGTTTCAAGCTATGGTAGGCCATATCGCTAATCATCTTCTCACCTTCTTTGAGCAAGATCTGCTGTCACAACCATCTCATAACTGTTCTTTACACCTTGAGGTTGTCATTCATAAGAACAAGGTCAAAAGAGTCTTAGTAGATGGAGGTGCTAGATTGAACATTTTCTCCCTTCAACTGATAAAAAATCTAGGCTATTCAGAGGACACTATTGAAAGGACAAAGATTACCACCATCAAGGCATATGACGACCAAGAATGGGTATCACAAGGAATCATTGAACTTCTCATCCAAGTAGGCCCTCTCGTTGCAACAACTACATGTCAAGTGTTGGACCTTGATCTCCCCTATAACATCTTGCTTGGTCAACCATGGATCCATGCTTTAAAAGTTGTAGCATCAACTTATCATCAATGTGTGAAGTTTCCTTTTGAGGGTAGAGAAATTACTATCCATGGAGATCCTGAGCCTTTTTACTATTGCAAAAATCTTGAAGCCAAGTTCTATAAAATTCCTCAAATACCTAAGAATGATGAAGGGCCTACACCTTCCACCTCATTTGTTGACCCATCATCCCTTGCATCTACCTCACTATCAAAAACATCTATTGTGCAAAGTATACTCGATGTCAAAGCAGTGATCCAAGATGATGGTTGTGGGAACTACAAGATATTGAAAGACACCTTTGTTTGAGGAGAGTTACCTATTTCTCCTCAGTCTCATAGGAAACCCACATTTGGCACCAAAGAGCCTGAAACCATCAAGATGGAAGCTACTACCTTCACCAAATGGGGGGATTTAAATCAAGAAGATGTTAATGAGGAGGATGTCTCTAAACTCCTCTATCAAGATGAATGACATGTCCATATCTTTCCTATTGAAGTTGATAACAAAGGCTTGAAACTCATGCAAAATTGGGGATATAAAAATAATGAGAAGCTAGGAAAAAATGATAATGGTTTGCTAGAACCCATTGTTCTTGAGAAATGACTAAAGAATATTGGTCTAGGTTGTACCACTAGCAAGGTCACCCTTATTGGAAAAGGTACTTCCGCTAAACAGGTTGAGGCTTCTTGGTTACCTACATTGCTTGATACAACCTTAGATGAATTCCTTCTTGATGTTGTCAATCTATTTGAGAACAAAACCCTCTTCATGATATATGTTACATCCTTTACTTCAAACAATCAACCAATTGAAATACACCTAGTATATCCTCAACTCATTGACATGGACCAACAAGGACCACTAATTCTAGATTTATTTGAAAATGATGAAGTGATCTCAAAATTCATGGGAATCCATGAAAATCTACCATGGGCAGATCATAAAGCAAGTTTTGACATAGAGCTAGACATAGGGGCATACTATGGGGAGACGATTGAATTCTTCAGTCACAAAATTAATGAAATGCAACTAACATGTAGATCCTTGAGTGAAAACCACATGGTGGCACTATCTGATCCTAAAATAGTAAAAAAAAAGGGCACATTTGATGGTGAAAACCTCTTCAAGGCACCCAAGGATGAGGGATTCAATCTGCCCCTTAGTGCAATGCAACTAGAAATTTCAACAGTGCTAGCAGAAAAGGCCACACCAATCAACGTGGGAATAAAAGAAGCACCTAAGATCACTTTTTATGCCGAATCCTTGTTGGATGAAGAACAAAAGAACCTAGAAACATTCCTAAAAGGGAAAAGAGATAACTTTGCATGGTCATACACAGATATGCCAAGCCTTGATCTTGAAGTAGTTGTGCATCACTTAGTAGTCTATCTTGAAGTGAAGCCAATCGAGTAGAAATTAAGGAAGATGCACCCTCAAATAACACTATTAGTGAAACTAGAGTTACAAAAGCTTCTTGAAATTAGATTCATTTGACCAATAGATTATCCTGAATGGGTTTCAAACCTAGTACTAGTCTCAAAACCCACTAGGAGAATTAAAATATGCATTGATTTCGAAGACCTAAAGAAGGCATGTCTAAAGGATGATTTCCCTCTTCCTAATATCAACCTCATTGTGGACTTAACATCAAGACATGAAATTATATCCCTCATGGATGGTTTTTCAAGGTACAATAAAATCATAATCACTAAGGAGGATCAACAAAAAACTGCATTCACTTGTTTGTGGGGAACACATTGCTAGAATGTGATGCCATTTGGGCTAAAGAATGTAGGAGCAACCTATCAAAGGGAAATGAACCTCATCTTTCATGACATGATCCACAAAACAATTGAAGATTATGTGGACGATATTTTGGAAAAATCAAAGAAAAGACATGAGCACATACAAGTCTTAGGACCTATCTTTAATAGGTTGGAAGAATACAAAGTAAGGCTAAATCCAAAAAAGTGTGTCTTTGGGGTCACATCAAGGAAACTTCTGGGCTTCATCGTCTCACAAAGAGGGATAGAAATTGACCCAACAAAGGTAAAATCCATCCTAGACATGGAACCACGACAAACACTAAAGTAGATGAGAGGTTTACAAGGAAGACTTCATTCCATTAGAAGTTTCATAACGCAACTATCAGATAAAATCCACCTCTTTTCGCATCTTCTTCATAAAAGGATAACTGACAAGTGGAATGAGAAGTGTGATAAATATTTCCAATAGATCAAAGACTATCTACTAACACCTCCAGTGCTTATGCCACCAATATTGAACAAACCACTAATCTTGTATATCTCAGCAACACTGACAACACTAGGAGCTCTATTGGCATAACATGATGGAAACGGAAAGGAAAGAACTATTTACTACATCAACATAACTTTGGTGGGATATGAAATGAACTATTCACCTATTTAGAAAGCATGCCTAGTAGTAGTTTTTGATTCACAAAAGTACAAGCACTACATGTTGTCACATCAAACCAAGCTCATTGTAAAATTCGATCCACTCAAATACCTATTATCCAAAGCAACTCTCATAGGATGAATGGAAAAATAGGTAATGATCTTAATGAAGTTTGACATAAAGTATGTGGAGAACAAGGCAATAAAATTAGAAGTGATCACAAACCAACTAGTAGAAGCACCTATATATGCTAAGAACCCTTTGATATCCAAGTTCCTTGATGAATCAGTGTTCCTTATCAATCTCACTGCTGAGTGGAAGATGTACTTTGATGGATTGTTCACTCAACATGGATTAGGTACATGCATTCTTTCCATCACCCCTCAAGGTGATTGTATCCCAAAGTCATACTGGCTATCATTCACCTGTACTAACAACATTGTTGAGTAGAAAGCCCTAATCGCGGGTCTAAGGAAAACAACTCAATGGTAGATACAAGAAATGAAATTCTATGGAGACTCACAGCTGGTTGTCAACCAAGTCAGCGACGACTATCAAACTAAGGATGAGAAGCTCACTCCTTATAAAAAGATGGTAGATAGTCTCAAGGAACTTTTTATAGACATAAATTTTGAGCAGATTCCCCGCATAAACAACAGAGCAACATATGCCATGACAATGATCAGATCACTACTAGACATGCCGAACAACATCCTCCAATGTGAATTCTTGGTAGAAAAACTTCTCATACCAACTTTTGAGATCCCTAAATTAGAGTTTGCGCATGTCATTGTTGGTCTTGGATCCCCATGGTACCATGACATCTTTACCTACCTAAGCAGAGGAGCCCTCCCATCTGATCTCAAACCTTAAAAATACCTTTGTAAAAAAGGCATCCTGATTCATTATCTTAGGTAATACCCTTTATCGCTCAAGCATTGAATGGGAATTGCTACAATGTATTAACCAAGAGGAATCCTTGACCGCTTTAATAGAGGTACACAATGACATATGTGGGTCCCATTCTAGCAGTATGCCATTAGATAAGAAACTGTTGAGGATGGGGTACTATTAGCAAACCATGGAAAAAGAAGCTCATTAGTATGTGCAGAGATGTGTCCAATGCCAACAACATGGAGATCTGATTCATGCTTTGGATCAAGAGTTTCAACCCATGATCACACCCTGGCCCTTTTTGTAGCGGGGGCTTGACCTGATAGGAAAAATCACTCCCACCTCATCCAATGGTCACAAATTTATCGTTACAACCACTGAGTATTTTACCAAGTGGGTTGAAGCCATTCCTATGACCTACATAATGGGGAAGCAAATTGATAAATTTATTTTGAACTATCTAATCTATCGTTATGGTGTTCTATAAACCCTCATCTTAGACAACGAAACACCATTTAAGAATCAGGATGTGAAAGAGTTGTGCCAAAGATTGAACATCCAACACCAATTTTCTACCCCATATTATCCCCAAGGCAATGGTCAAGTTGAGGCTACAAACAAAACTATCCTAAAAATCTTGAAGAAAACAATCAATGAAGCTGGTCATGAATCACATTTGCAGCTAAATCCAGCTCTCTAGGTCCATCGAACTAGTATCTACATGCCTATAGGTGTAACCTCATTCTCCTTGGTCTATGGATCAAAATCCATCCTACCTATTGAGGTTGAGCTCCCATCATTATGAGTGTCATTACAAAACTTGATCATAAATAATTAATACAAAGTATCTCAGCTGAACAAGTTAGAATTCCTGGACGAGCATCGTTTTGACACTCTTAATCACTTGCAAGTATATCAAAACCAACTGAAACAAAGCTATAACAAGAAAATCAAATATTGGTCTTTCCAAGTAGGGGACCTTGTCTTAAAGCAGAATCAGAAGAACCTTCTAGATCAAGACAACAAAGGGAAGTTTGAGCCTAACTAGTTGGGTCCTTTTGCCATCATAGCAAGCTATAGATTAGGAGCATATCAATTATCAACACTTGAAGGTGAACCCTTGTAGGAACCAACCAAAAACTTGCATCTTAAAAGGCTTTATGCCTAGTCTTGAAGGGTGTGAATCTAAAAATACAAAAAAATCAAAAAATAATTAAAATCCAAAAAAAAAAAGAGAAAAAGGATTGAAAAAGTAAAGAAAAAATTGTCCTCTAGTGAAAACCACTTTGGTGGTGCTTTGGGAAAGCACCTTGGTGAAAACTTGGAAAACAGGGGCCTTGCGTAAATGAATCACCTCCATCTATTCTTTGGCTCTTTTGTCCTATCATTCTTTGCAACACCATTTATCCATTGCCTATCCACATTCTTACCATAGCTTCATGTTGTGAGGTATCACGATCTCTTTAGAACTACTTGGCATATTCCAAAGGTTAGTTTGTCCTACCTTTATCAAAGTAGTCTAACATGTCACGCTGGGGGAACTTCGCTATGGATCATATTGGGCTCTTGTATATCTTAATGGTCATAAAAAATACCAAAAAAATTCATAAAATCTCACCAAAAAGCCAAAAAAATCCAAATCTTGTATAGTCAAAAATCCAAAACATTTGTAAAATCCTGTATAGCTAAAATCCAAAAACATTCAGAAAATTGTAAAGGAAAAATCCAAAACATCCAAAACACATCAAAACCCTAAAAAGGTCAAACATAAAAAAATCCAAAAAAGCTATACCCTTGTTGAAATATGTTGTCTCTGAGCTTGAACATAGGTAAGGCCATCATTGGTCCCTGAGATACCCTAGGTCAGTCATTTAGGAGTTCGCCATAATAAATTAACATTTTGTCACCTATGCATTTCTCATCTTGTCAATAAGCTGAGTTAGTCAAATTACATGGTCTTTGCATGTATAACGTAGGCAAGGCTTATCTTTGATAATCCCTCGAGGCCCCAGGATAGGTATTTAGGTTAGGTTTGGTTGGAAAACTCCAAAAAACCCCAAAACATCTAAATAACTCAAAAAATCCCTAAACATCCAAACTCTCAAAAACCCCAAAACATCTAGATAACTCATAAAATCCCTAAACATCCAAATACTCAGAAAACACAAAACATCCAAATAACTCTTGAAAACACAAAAACATTAAAATATTCAGAAAACATAAAAACATTAGAAAATTGAAAATCCAAAAACATTAGAAAACATTCAAAAAACCCTAAAAAGCCTCAAATAAATCGAAAAACCCAAAACATCCACATAACTTTTTGAAAAGACCAAAAATAGCCTCAAAACATTTTCAAAAATACCAAAAACATTGAAATATTCCAAAAAATCCAAAACCACCCAATCCCATCTCGATTTCACCACGTAATAACTTTCACCCATAATAAATCGATTGTCACCTTCACCCATTGGAAAAACAAATAGAAAACAAGTATAGCAATCTATAAAGTGAGAACCTAAGTGTCAAATTCTAAAGTCTAGATCATAGGTAAATGTGTCAGTGAAGTTTATATCAACAACTTATCATAAAGCTCATTATCATCCTAACATCAAACAACTACTTGATCAAATTTTCCTAGGATGTATCCTTTTTGTGATGGAAATCGGTATCAAACATGTCACCTTAGCTAAATTAAACAGGAAATAGATATAGATAATAGTGACTGTTCGTTTTTGATCTTTTCTTATGATTTATCTTAATGACCCATTTCGAGGACCTCTCGATGATGTATATCAAAATGATTTAGAGAAAAAGGAATGGGGCATCGATCATGATCTTTTGTTTGTTGTGCTTGTGGATACTCTTGTAAAATAATCTTGGCGCATACTTGCTTAGTTATGTGTAGGAAGGTTGTTTGGAGTATGTTGTTGAATATTGCGTATGCTTTGGTCCAATATATTCTAAGTTTCTAACTTACATCCCAATGAGGTTTTCGTATGTCAAGATGTGAACAGGAACTGTCCTATTTATTTATAGAGTCAAAGTCCATTATAGTAGATACAACGCCGTCCTGGTTGCCAATACCTTGATGCATCATGTCTATGTGTTATATCGAACAATAAGGAACAACAAAAATCCCAATCTCAAAAAGTGAGCAACTCATCATTTTGCATTCATCCCGAATTGTCTCATCACCATCTCTAATAAAGTCTCGGTGGATCATAGACTTGTTGGATCTTTTTAAGCAATCATTGAAATCAATGGTCATTCATTCTTTATTCTTCTTTCTTCTCCCCACACTAACTTGGTATCATGATAGTCAACAAAAATATCATCAATGCATCCATCCTACATCCACAAACCATTACCATGCATACATGCATCTCATAATCATAACATATCCAAAAGCATACATCCTGCATTATCATTTAAGTTGTGATGAATGATATAGATTTGTTATTCTAAGCATCTTGAATCATTGCATATCATAAACATATATTGCATTATCATATCATAAGCATAAAAATTTTCATTAACCATCCATACATCCATATGCATAGATGATCATCTCATAAAACTACATAGAAAACACACAAAAAGAAATGCATCCATAACCTTTACATATCATATCATTCATCCCATTGAATATCGTGAAAAGATATTGAAAAAATAAATATAACATTGCATCCATACATATCATAACATCACATATAACTTGTGTATTGATTACTGGTTTCTTAACAAAGCAACAGTAAAGAATAAGTATCTATTGCCACATACCAATGATCTTTTTGATCAAATACATGGGCAACGACAGTTCTTTTGAAGATTGATCTACATTCTGGTCATCATCAACTAAGAATCAAGGAAAAAGAAATTTTCAAGACAACTTTAAAGACTAGATATGGCCATTACGAGTTCATAGTCCTACCTTTTGGACTCACGAATGCACCCATAGCATTCATGAACCTAATGAACAATGTATTTAGGGACTGCATGGATAGGTTTGTGTTGGTCTTCTTGGACGACATCTTAATCTACTCCAAGAATGAAGAGGAACATCGCAAGCATCTAGAGATTATTCTCCAACGATTGAGAGAGCATAAGTTGTATGGGAAACTATCGAAGTGTACCTTCTTCCAAAAAGAGGTACAATATCTGGGTCATGCAATTTTTGCAGATGGGATTGTAGTTGATCCAGTGAAGATAAAAATAGTGCTTGAGTGGTCAGTGCCTAAGAATGTGCCAAAAGTTAGAAGTTTTATGGGTCTCCAGTTGGGTATTATCGTAAGTCAAATGTTGCAAACTTTTCGAGAATAACTTTTCCCATCACTTATTTGCAAAGGAAAGGTAAGAAGTTTGAGTGGATAGAAAAATTTTAGGTGAAATTTGATCTACTCAAGGAGATGTTGACCATGAATCCGATACTAAAGGTACCAGATCCAAATGGTGACTTTATTTTTATCATCGATGCTTTAAGATAATGTTTAGGTGGAGTATTAACACAAGAGGGGTGAGTCATAACTTATGAGTCAAGGAAGCTAAATCCTTGTGAACAAAATTATTCTTCACATGATTTGGAGTTAGCAATAGTTGTTCATGCATTACATATGTGGAGACACTATCTATTGGGAAAACCATTTGAACTCAAGATTGATCATCATGGTCTCAATTATTTGTTTACCCAACCTAATCTTAATGCAAGGCAAAGAAGGTGGTTGGAAATGATATCTAACTATGATTTCAACATCAGTTATATCAAGGGAAAGGAGAATTAGGTTGTCGATGCTCTAAGTCATAGGAGGCATATCTCCTCGACAGTATCGATGTAAATTGACTTTAAAGGTCAAGTGTTGGAAGAATCCAAGGGTGACGAGTTTTATGAACAAGTCAAGCAAGCACCCTCAGATAATCTGTAAGATTGAAGGTATGAGGGATATCACTTTGAACCTAATGGTTTATTAAGGTTTAAAGGGAGAATTTATGTACCTAATTCTAGAGAATTGAGGAACTTGGTATGGAAAGAAGTTCATGATGCACAATATTCAGGACATCCTAGTGTAACCAAAACATTGGCTGATGTAAATCCTTTATATTTTTGGAAGGGTATGAAAGGGGACACTACAAGGTTTGTAACAAGTTTCTTAGAGTGCCAAAGAGTGAAAGTAGAGCATCATCATCTTGTAGGTATTTTGCATCCACATGAATTTTTGGAAAGTAAGTGGAAAGTCATTAGCATGGACTTTGTGCAAGGACTACCTATGTTGAAGAATAAGCACAATGCCATTTTGGTAGTGGTGGACAAGCTCACTAAAGTGGCTCACTTTATACCAGGGAATATGACTGATGGATCTCCTATAATAACTTGGAAGTTTTTTCAAAAGATATTTAGATTGCATGGGATTCCTAAAAATATTATATCTAATAGGGATGCTCATGTGACATCTAGATTTTGGCAAACCTTATTTTTTGCACTTGGAACAAAATTCAATATAAGTTCTACTTATCATCCAGAAACGGATGGACAAACTAAAAGGGTAAACCAAGTGTTAGAGGACGTACTAGGAATGTATTGCATAGATCAACAATACAAATGGGAAGATTATCTACTATTGGTTGAGATTGCATATAATAACTCTTATCATTCTACGATCAAGATGGTTCTGTTTGAAGCATTATATGGCATAAAATGTCAAAGTCCTATAAGTTGGGATAAGCTAGAAGATAGGATAAGCCTTGGGCCATAGATGTTATCTAAAATGGAGGAGAAAGTTGGTATTATTAAATAGAGGTTAGTAGAAGCTAATGATGGGTGATCCCACAATAATGGGTTACAGTTTTTGGCCAAACTTGACATTAAAATTAGGATTTTTCACTAGATATTCACTTTCTTACACCTATAGTAGCTAAACCAATAAGAATTTGAAGATGAATCAAACTAGTTATTTTTTAGATCTTTTGTGTAAATTCTAATTATATTTAAAAAATATATATTATGAATCATTTTATGTAATTTTTAATAACTTATTTTTTCTACTAATCAACATTTTAAAAAAGTGATGTTTACTTCAGACCACATAACTTTTTTTATAGACAACATATAATTATAATTTTTAAAATACTGATTTTTTACACCAATATCTTGTGCATGGATATTTTTTCATAATTTTTTGTTACATAATTTTTTTAAAATTAATTTTCCAAGTCAGAGTAATTATAATTTGGACAAAGGTGTACTTTGGCCCACATAACTTTTTTTGTATTCATTTGAATTAAATTATTCTTTTTTGTTGGAATAAGGACATCAATACCTAGTGCACATGTATTTTTTAGAATTTTTTTTTCTCTATTTTTCTATTTTTTTGTATGTGTGAAACAAAAATCTTGATGTTCATTGAAAATCCTACATTCACAAGAAATAAAAAAATAAATATAATAATTAAATTAAACATATTTAAAATTATACTTTTTGGGAAGCTTATGATAAGGGCTACATGCTTACAAAATATAAATTTTAAACTAATTCATTTGATCACCCAAAAGGTAAACCAAAAGTGGTTTTTTATTAGCATTTTGATAGGTGTAGAGGAGACTCAATTATAGGTATGATTTAAATCTAACAAGGTTTTATCCAAGGGGATTTGATAAGTCCCTCTTTAATTAAAATCATTTAAATGGAACCTTTAAAGTATTAAATCATTATATTTTCTAAAAATATGTGATTTCAAGCAAAAATTAGGATGTCCCAAAAAGTGTAACCCATTATTGTGGCAGCACTCTGATACATAGAAAAGTTATGCTGATGCGAAGCAGGTGCCTAGAAATTTCTTAGTAGGAGAAAAGGTTTTGTTAAGGGTCAAGCCTCACAAGAGTTCTATCAAGTTTGGAAAGTCATCCAAACTAGCTCTACACTATGTAGGTCCTTTTGAGGTTCTTGAAGAGATCAACCCTATTGCACATAAGATTGCCTTGCCACCAGCTCTCGCTAGGATGCATAATGTCTTTCATGTCTCGTATCTCAAGAAGTATATACCAAGCAATAAACATGTTATTGATTGGAATGCTTTATAGGTATAGGACCCATGAGTGGTAACAATCGAGCCTCTCAAGGTCCTTGGAACACGTAAGCTTCACTTACATAATAGAGAGGCTTTGCAATGCAAGGTCCAATGGGATTAGTATGCAGACGATTCTACCACTTGGGAAGACTATGCTAATATGAAGCAAAAGTTTCCACAAGTCTTGCTATATTTTAAAAACTCTTGAAAATAATGATGTTTTGTAATGTGATGTTTAAGGATGTTTTATGCTTTACATTATGTCCATGTCGACACTTAATAATCATCAAGGATGATGATTCACAAGGGGGGAATATGTTACACCCCATATGTTATTACCTATTTACTATTACCTTGTTTGGTTAAATTGTTTGAATATATGAATGTGTTTTATGAATCTTTATATTAATGTGTTTTATGAATCTTTATATGAATGTGTTGTATGAATCTTTTTATGAATGTGTTTGATGAATCTTGAATGGAAATATATTGAATGAATGATTGATGCAATTTGATATTTTATAATGATTCTAACTATGAAATGTGTGATGCATATGATTATATTGTGATCAGATAACTACTATTATGATGTGCTATGTTGAGTGCAGGAATAGGTTTGAACTTTCAGAAGAGAGGGGAAGTATCACTCAAGAGAAGATCTTGGTCTGGTAACCCTTGATGAGCCTAAGTGAGCATTCACACACTCACACCCTAGTTGGTCTATATTGAGTCAAGTTAGTTTTGGGAAAAGGTAACTAATATTTGGTTTAGATGTGAATGTTGTGTTGATATTTTCCTATGAATGTTGTGATTGAGGAATGTGATTAAGTCCTTCAATGTCAAGTGAAAGTCCTTCCTTGTGTGTTTATAGTATGTTGATGAGATATATGCATAATATATAGATAAACATACCTATGCGTGCTCATGGATGGATTAACCATATGTATGGGAATACCGATTGGACTAAGGTGACACAGACACACACACACACACACATATATATATATACACTTCATGTATATATGTCGATCAATGGTTATAAGTATGAGCGTTTTTATAAAGATATTGAAATGATATAGCTACACATATATATTAATGTACATATTTATGTATAATCATATATATATATATACATGTAGTGTTATTCTTTATATATTTATATATGTTTGATAATCGACAATTATTGATTTGATAACTTTATGAAATGAGTACATATATTTATATCTATATATATAGATATATATATGTATATATACATATATATATTTTCATGGATAGATACATACACATATATACAATATATAAGTTGAAAACATTTGTAATATTCATAAAGTGCAACATATAGCACTATCATTAATAATGGTTAAGTGCTTAAATGAAATCTGGGCACATGAATAAGGTGTAGCCTTAGCACTGCATATTAACTCGCACATATCAACATTGGACCAAGTCATTAGAATTAAGAGGCACATAGGAATGAAAGGCTTTTGTGTAAACTTTGCAACAAAAATTAAACACATCTTTTTTAAGCAATAAGGAAGAAGTCAAGCCCACACTTTTTCATGAGGTGCCCATATATATGAAATGTGGCACCAACTTAGAAGAGAATGTAATGTATAAGAAGTCTATAAGCTATGCATAAGCTTGATTAAGCAATATTTTAGCCTTGAGACTTAGTCGCTCAAGAGTAAACTTGGAAAAAGCATGAGAAGGAATTTGATTAAGGAAACTTAGTAATAAGCCCATTGTTCATTTGACTCAGCAAAAGAGTCTTGTTGTCCCTTGTAACAAGTTGACTTAGCCATTTGAATGGAGAGGACTATTATGTGTTGCAAACCTGTAAGTTCGATGAGTTGTTGCATGAGGATAGTTCAAGGTGGCAGAAATATTAATTTTTTTGTAGCCTTTGATTGCTCACAATTTAGTATAAATAGAGGTGCTCATTCTACCAAATGCTACACTTATCAATTTGATTATTTTGTTGTTATTTTGCTGTGATAGTGAGTTGAGAGCTTGAGAGTTTGAGAGTTGTGTTATTTTGCATTTGTGATTATTGAGAGAATTAGTGAGAGGTTAGAAGAGGGAGTTAAGTTGATCTTGAGGAGGTATCAAGTGGGCTTGAGGAATTGTGCTAGGGAGGGAGTTTAAACAATTGGGGCTTTTATACAAGCATGCTATTTTCTATACCCTTGCCATTTATGCTGGAAAGGTTAAATAGTTTTGTTTACTATGTTGGAAAATAATGGTTTTGAATATGTTGTGATGCTTTTTCATGCTTGCACATTTCTTGGTTGTCCATTATGTGTATAAAATTATCTTATTGGTTTCTATTTATATGTACCCTATATATGGGAATTTTGTATGAACATAATGTATTTATTCTATACATAGTTGCCATCGCTATATGTAGGATGTCTATACTAGATGTATGTAGCATAAAGTAAGAAGTTGCTAGAATCACTTTGGTAGTAAATATTACGAGTTGTTAAGAGGGTTATTCCTGGGGTTTGTTTGATCCATGGGTAAGGAGGTAACCTAGATATAGAGTATGAATGGTCATAAAACCAAATCAAGCGTTGAAACCTTTGGTGAAATAGACGACTTTCGCTCAAAATACTGGGTGATGAATTCTTTGGCCAAAGTATTGTAAGTAGCCACTATTTACACTGTCAATTCACTGTGATCCAGGTTTACATACTAGGCAGGTATAGTCATACATGTAGGTTGTAACCACTGTATGGTAGCTCTAAATATGTAGGACACAACACCATGCTTAGAAAAAGGCTAAGGTTATGATGTTACCAAACCAATCTTTTTGTCAAAGGGTAGGTCCATCTTACCAGTTTGGTAGATGTGTGGGGGATTGTAGTAAGTCCATGGTTAGCAGAAAAGTGCTTGAGTGACGTTTCTCCTCACACACTTGGCGGCCAAGATTTGAGGAGGATATTCTAGACCATTTGTACTTTCTATATTCAGTAAGCTTGTTAAAGCTATGTATGTAAACTTGTAACCATCTCTATGGAATCATAAATGTGAAATGTCATATATTGGAATTATGTATCAACATTACTTGTATCAATGAAATGAATTCTTCTGTATGTAATGGGAAATTTTGAAATATGTTTCAAGTGTGCATTTATTATTGAAAGGAAAAGATATTTTTTTATTGCTCTTAAGGGTTAGATGCATAAACTATTCACTTGTGGGTAAAACATAGTAAACTTACTAGGTAGAACAATGGGCATGTTACAATATTTCTATTAGTTTTTGTGAGTTTGTGGGCTATATTTTATTAAGAAAAAGTGAAGCTACAGAATAACAACAGAAAGGTGACATCTGTCCTCTCATTGGTTTTTGCATGTCCTCATAGGCTTGTTCAATAAAGACAAAAGAAGATGTAGAACTATAGAAAAGTGATGGACATATTATCACTAATTCCTATTAATGGTGTCCCATTTCATATGATGATATGACTAACCCCTCCACTGTCAATTGTTGAAGGTCACTACTAGAACATGTGAATTTTAATTTGCAGGCAATAATTTCATGTCTACAATCTATATGATTTTACTCTCTATATGCATTCAAATTTTTATCAAGCATAAGCCTACAATACACATAGGATAGAGCACATGCTCAAAGAAGAAAACTTTCACATTGGGAAAGCAATGAAATTATTCATAGGCACAAACATTGAGAAAAATCTTCTCATGGATTCTCCATATCTAATAAGGTTTTTGGGGAAATTATTGCATATTTGAAAATGCTAATGTGTAGTCCAAAATTAAAATTGTTGAAGTTAAGGTTTTAATGATGTTTTAGAATTTAGTGAATATTTACATTGATTACAAGCATACACTAAAATAAAATAGTAAAAAGTGATTTCAATTGTATCAGCTTTATTAATAAAGTTGACATTTAAACACATAACAATTATTACAAAAATCAAAATTATAGTGAAACAAAAAGAATGAAAAAATTATTGCATATCACCTATCATTTAAAAAAAACAATAAAAAAAACAATTCATTTAATTTAGATAAACATGAAACAAATCATACACATTCCCATTTTCCAAATATTAAAAATAAATATATTTTCGAAATTTTAGACAAAGAATAATAAATTTGTTTAATTGATTGGTCAACTAAATTAAAAACATGTAACTATTTCTATAATATCCCTACCTTAACAGAAACTAACGGTATGAGATTGCGAGTTCACATTCTGTAACCCACAGGGCTGGCGGCATATTCCCAAGGTTTTTAATACCCTTCCCTGCAGTAATACAGTTCTTCCTATGATACTCAGATTTCAAGTTAATCTCCTGAGTTTGTTATCCTATCTATGAAATTGTATTGAACCTGCCGTGAATTATGCATTCCTCCATCTGAGCATTGATTGAAGTGAACATAAAAGGAAAATGAAGCTGAGCAATGTTCTTTTGTGTCAGATGTCTTAGTCCGTTTTAGACCTGTGAGCCCTGAACATGCAGAGATCCTAAATGTCCAATGGTGTTGTATGCCTAAAATGTACGCTGTCAACCATCTATACCGATATGTGTCCTGCAATCAGTTCCAAAAGGTTTGAAAGACTAAAGCCCAGACATTAAAAACTAGTTTTAACTTTTATGCTAGTGCGATTTGCAATGACACAACAACAAAAAAGCATTACAAAATCTGTTTAAATTTTAGTCGGTTACTTCACCATTGCCATTGCCTCGCTTTTTCCTTATTTTTCCCAAATGAAAATTTATTTTTTTTAACCAAAGAAAAGATGGATAACCCTGTCACGGAATCAGCTTACATGGTGACTGTTTCGTCCCCTGTTTCGCCTCGTTTGGGGCTCTCTCGGTGCGGACACTGCTAAAGGTAACTCGTCTCCTGTTCTTTCTTCCCTGTTGCTTGCGGTGGTTGAGGGCGTGGAAGGGATGCTTAAGATATCTGATGTTATCGTGGATAGATCATCTTCGAAGCTAAAGAGTGCTCTAATTGGTAAATTTCTAGGGTCTAGCCCTAATGTTGATATTTGCAGAACTGGGCTAAGAGAAAGTGGAAACTTCATGGTTCTAGAGATATGGGTGCTTTTGAAGGGTTTCTTTTTTCTTTCCTTCTCTCACCACGAAGATTGTGTTCAGACCCTCCTAGGAAGCCTTCGTTTTTGGGTAATTCTGGGCTCTTCCTTAAGGGGTGGAATCCGGCTTTGATCCAGAGAAAGAATTCATTCAGAATGCCCCTGTTTGGGTTAGGTCTCCTTGTTTACCCTTAGAATATTGGGATGAGGAAATATGGGCCGGTATTGTCAGCTCCTTCAACCAGCTCATTGCTGTTGACAAGTTGACCATATTAACATTGTAGTTAATGAGGTGCTTTCCTCTTCTATCACCTTATCCTCTAAGGTGGGCAACTGAGTGCAACCGATCATGTAAGAGGATTCTTTGATGTTTTATCACTATTGCCACAGGCCTAGCCATGGTACCGCTAGATGTAGATCTTCTAAAGGAAGGCAAGGTCACAAAGAGTTTTAGGATCAGTAGGAGTAGTCTCTTCTTCAAGCTCCAAATATGGTTCTCTTAGGGCACCGTGAGGAGGTGGTTAGTCCTCTTGTGGACAAGATGATTACAAATGATGTTATATCTGGGAGTGGATCTCTTCTTGTTGAGTTTAGCGAAGCTTGGTATGGAGAAGGTATTTGGTTGCGAGAGGCTAGGTGTGGTTTCTTCCTGCAACTCTGCTCTTGGATCCCAACATCCGCCAAGTTGGCCTATATTAAGGAAAATAGGAGGATGATTGAGGCTGAGAAGCATTCTAGAGATCCCTTACACTCTTTAGATTCATGCTGAAACCCTCGAAAAGGGAATTCTGCTTGAGACATGAATCAAAGGATAAGGTTGATGGTTGGAATCAGAGTTCCCTGAAAAGATTCAGCTTTAAGCTGCCTTGAGGTGTTGAATCTGCTATTGTTTTGGGGCTGTTTGCACAGGTTGTTCCTCCGCTGTCTGGATGCTTCATGCTATCTGCTTTTTGCTGCTGATCCAAGAGGTTGTATGGATCCTTGTGATTTGTCTCTTCTGATCTTTGTAAAAGGGTGGGGCCCTTTCAAAATCCTTCTGGTTCGTAACTACCATCAAAATCTTTACTCATAATTAAAAATAAATAAAAAATTTCAATTCCATTAACAATAGAGAAATGGGCTAATTTGCCTGCTCACATATTTTCCAAGACAAACAAATTGAAAAAAATTGCAGTGCTGAAAACAATAGAATCCTTGCTGAAGGTAGGGACTACCAAGATGATTCGATAAGGGGGCTGCTAAATTTCATTGAACTTCAAGGTCAGCGGTATTCTGTAATGACACTTCTTCTGTTCTTTGGGTAACAACAAGAGAATGCCCTGACCTTCATTTAGGTATGGAAATCTCAGAGACAGAAAGACCCAATAAGGATTCAAATTGCAAACAGGGTGCAAGACCTGAGCCCCCCAACGTAAGTGTGAACGAGTCCCACGATCCATAATTAGCCCAAGAGCCCCATAGTTTGATACTATAAAACAAATTCTTCGAGTGCAGCTGTGGGTGCATTTGTATATTACTATATTCCATATATCTTTGCTCTTGTTCTCCTTTACCCTCTCTTGCATCCTGTTCATGGCTAAGGAAATTTGTAGCATGTTAAATATTTTCATCAGAAAGTATATGGGTGATCTTCTACTAAGGTCCACTGATCAGCTCCAGCTCTGCGATATGCGGTTTCATGGATTCTATAGTTCGAAAGCAGCTAAAAAATACTCTGATTTGTTTAATCACATTGTTGACTCTTTTCCCATAAACGATGTTACACTGGATGCGAATGAAAGAGTAGCAGATAAGGCCAAGGGGTAGAACCAAGAGTTGCTTCACGTTAATACCGGGCTAGTCTTGGAAAATCCTTGAATTCTAAGGGTGCATGTCAGAAATAATTTGATTCTCGTGGAACAAAGGAAGACATTTTAGTTTTTTTTATTGAGATAGTGTGCAAGGGTTCACAGAGGGAGCTGTGGCTGCAATGCTTAGATTCACAGATGGCTCCATTAAAATTGATCCATGGGGCTAAATTTTTAGTGAACCACGGGGCTGAATTTTTAGTGGCTGCCAGGTAAACAACTACAGTTTATCGGGTTTTATTGGCACATGGCAGCAGAGAGGATGTACTGGTACATTCCTTGGACATATGCATATGTAACAGACGATATGATGTGAGGCAGGAACTTATCTTACTCTTTAAAATTGTCCGTTAGATGATGAAATGTTCCATGTGACCATCTTGCAGAGAAAGTGCTTCTCAATTCGATCAATAGCAGTAGGAGAGAAATTTGAGGAAACTCCATGTCTAATCAGCCCAAGACTGTTGGCACCACCTCAATACTCCACATTAAATCCAAAAACAATGGGCACCCTGCAATGTTTCGTTTAGAAGATGGATAAAGCTAACTAATGAACTCACATTAGTGCAGACTGCAGACCATACGAACTGTTAATAAAGATATAGTTGAAGATACAGAGAAATCTTGAATCACAATTTAAAGGAAACTTTGATGATCCTGTAAAATCCAGAATCTTACATTAACTTTGCTAATATAAATGTTCGAACATTGAGATTTATTATATATATAAAACCCAGAATCTTACACATGGCCTGGTAGCCCATTTAACAAATTTGTTCTCATTGAAATTGGATGCAATTAATCAGAACTCCTAATCTGCTCTAGAAAATTACAACATTTATCTCAAAAGCCAAAATGTTACATGATAGTGAATGCCTGTCACTAAGTGACTAGAGAGAACTGAACTCCCTACATAACTTAGGAATTCTCCATGGCAGGCCGACTATGAATCGAATTTAGATGACATTGCATGTCAAATTATCCTCTTTATCAAGTGTGTTCCATAGCGGCAAGCATATTTCTATTATATCATAATCAAGACAGCTCTTCAATACTGCTCTGAGAAATCGAAGGCTGATATGCACACACGTGTAATAGCTAATGAACTTTGACGCAACTGATGTAGTGTGAGATGCATTTTCTCATTTTTTGAATGCTTGATTAAAGGGTATATGCAAGTATACTAATTTAAATGAATTCTGCAAGCAGTCCCATGGTTCATCCTGTAAAGCTGTTCCAAATTACTCGAACAACTTCAAATTCTTGTTCATGCTTTATCCTCTCTGAACATGCTTTATAGTCCATTGTACCAACTTACCATGTAATATGTCCACTAAACCGGTTTTTAGATAAATCTAATACTTTTAATGAGGACAGATTTCCCAAAAAGGAGGGAATGGTACCACTGAGATTGTTTACTTTCAAGCGAAGAATCTGTAGGTGAGTGAGCATACCCAAATCAGGGGGAATGGGGCTTTGGAGATAGTTTCCTGAAAAATCCATATGTGTCAAGGCAGACAGATTTGCTAAAGAGCTGGGAATGGTGCTAGATAACTTATTTCTATGAAGGTAAAGAACCTGTATGTGAGTGAGCATTCCCAATTCAGGAGGAATGGTACCTTGCAGTTGATTATCATTCAGCCAGAGCGTATGCAGATTGGTAAGTTGACCGATTTGAGGTGGAACGGGGCCTGACAACCGATTCATAAAAAGGAGGAGCACCTGTAGTTGAGCCAGGGCTCCCAATTCAGGGGGAATGGTATCTGAGAGATTATTTTTTGCCAAGTAAAGAAACTCTAGGTGACTAAGCATGCCCAATTCACGGGGAATGGGGCCTTGGAGATTGTTTTGTGAAAAATCCATATGAATCAAAGCAGACAGATTTCCTAAAGAGCTGGGAATGGTGCCTGATAACTTATTGTTATAAAGGTAAACAACCTCTAGATGAGTGAGCATACTGAGTTCAGGCGGAATAGTACCTCGTAATCGATTGCCGTCCAGCCAGAGTATTCGTAGACGGCGAAGTTGACCGAGTTGAGATGGAATTGTGCCTGACAAGTGATTCCTAAACAGGGAGAGCTCCTGTAGTTGAGCCAGGGCTCCCAATTCAAAAGGAATCGGACCGTAGAGATCATTTTTTTCCAAATACAATTGAACTAAGGCGGACAGATTTTTGAAAGACGGGGGAATGGTACCGGTGAGATTGTTTGTTGCCAAGTAAAGGTACCTCAAATTTGTGAGGAGACTCAGCTCAGGCGGAATGCTTCCATGCAATCTGTTAAAGGAGAGCGCCAGGAAAAACAGACTGCGGCAAGTAGAGAGCGCCGGCGGAATGGTTCCTTGTAATTGATTGTTGTTCAGCATGAGTATCTGCAGATGGGTAAGTTGACAGAGTTGGGGTGGAATGTGGCCAGTGAGAGCATTGTGGGAGAGATCGAGGAATTGAAGAGAGGAGAGATTCCCTAGCAGAGGCGAAATGGTGCCGTTTAAATTCATTTGGGATAAATTGAGGGAAAGGAAAGAATGAAAAGTGGGATCACAGGTAATACCAGTCCAATTACAGAGAGGGAGATGTGGAGTCCAGTCAGGCAGTGAAGTGGTGTTGTTGGTGGTAATGACAGCTTTGATTTGCAAGAGCAAATGCTGTTCTTGAGAGAGATTATTGAGTGAGGGAGGAAGAGCATAGGCTGAATAGATGACAAGCGTGAAAGAGAATAAGAAAACAGGATCCATGGTAAGGTAAAGTAGAGCAGAGGAGGAAACACAATATAATTCAACAGGCAGAGAGCTATAAATAGTTGCTAGGTGAAAGAACGACATACAAATGCAAAGACATACGTTGTCATACAATATTTTTTCACGTATATATTTTGGGATGTGATAGGTATACGAAGGAAAATGAATTTCTACTAAATACAAGATGGACTTTTAAGCTGGTCTTACAATACGATTGAGACAAGAAAAGTCTCTATTGAGCACAAGAAGTGGGTTATATGCGGTGGATAGTTTTTATTTTTGTAATGGTTATTTATGTTATGATAAAAATGGAAATGTAATTTAGATTTTATTTAATTATATTTATTTTTATATTAATAATTTTGTTTTGATTTTTAATTTATATATTTTTCATCTAAGGTTAAATCTATAATTTGTGAGATTGTTTTAAGTTAATTGTGCAATTTGTAAAAATGATCCTCAAACTTTCAGATTTAAATTTTAAATTTAGGTTCATTTTTCTCCTTCTAACTAGTCATTGGTGTCTTCATTTGAAGTTTGAAATGTTTTAATTGTCATTTTGGAGTTGTATTTAAAGAGTAGTTGTAGTTTATTTGAAAATATAGAATCTAAAATGCATTAGAACACAACCTCTTACACACATCAATGAGCATCAAACTATTATCATGTAACATTATCATTGCATCAACATTAAATTATGATATATTACATGACTACCTATTTTCTTCAACATTTGTTCCATGTCACTAATTTGGTATCCTAAGAGTTTGATTGAAGGATAATCATTGTTTGCCTTATAAACTCTTGAATCCACATAACTATTTTTTTTATACAGAACTCAAGAAGTCAAGGTGAACATGTTTCAGACTTTGAAAAGTGTACATTTTCAATTCTTAAGGTTAGATCTACTCAAAAGGATTCTATTCATAATTCATGCAATTGAATTTTTGATTTAAATAGGTAGTTTGTGCAAATAATTCATATTATGTGAAAATGACTTGAATGGTTGAACACATAATTTACTAATTCAAATCTAACTATTTGGTATATTCTATTTTTTTTCTATGCATAGGTGAATTAATTAATAGGATCCGATAGAGAGTAATCAACATCAAACTAATCTAGCTAAGTGTCATTTATTTATTTAAATTCTACAATTATTTCAAATAACTATTACCTGAACTCTTATTCCTAAAATTCATTGTTATTCATCCTTAGATATTTTATTTACCCTAAGACTTTTATGCAAGACAATATATGTTTTCTTCCAAATTTTTATAAGTAGTGAAGGAGTGGGACAATAAAAAAAATAATCATTTATTTTCACGTGTGACCCATCTTTTTAATTTATGTATATAAATTATTATTAAAAAAAAATTATTAACATTTTTTAAACTTTATTTATACTATAGAGGTTCTATTATAGAGCCATTTCAATCAATACAAAACACACAAATTATATAGCAATATGATATACATGTGTAAAACACCAGAGAACATAGTATAAAAATAATAAACAACCCATAAAAATAGACTATTAAAGGAGAACAACTATGTTGAAATCCATAGAGGTGATTAGCATGGCACAAAAGTATAAACAAACATACTAAGAGACATGCACAAAAAAAACATATAACATCATAACAAAAAATATTAATGACACCTTGGATTAGGAGATGTCAACACTACCTCTAGACCCATTTTCCAATGGCCACATATATGTTATATTCATAATATCATTACCAAATACAAGAACTACATTGAACATAGGCTTCACCTCATATCCTAAATTTATCAAAATTGTAAATTAAATTTAGTTAAGTGAGATAATGCATATACTTGTACACCATGTTACCACAAGATATCAACATGAAGGCTTCACCTTACAAGCATTAATATGCAATATAAATAACATTGATAACACCAAATATGAAAAATGAATATGTTGTCATATGCATGCGAATATAATTGACCATTAACGATGCAAGCATGAACATATTAATAGAGAAATTCCTAATCATGGATAAAACAATCTATGTTCATATCTCTTATATGATGACCCTTTTAACGATGGTGAATAAAATAACCTATTCATCCACCTCTTTACTTTCGAGCAAGGAGAAATCAAACAAACTAATGCATTGATTACATGGCATATTCGGCTCTATATTTTTCTCACAATAGTAATGCACAAACTTCACTTAGTCAAATTTCTTAACCCACATTAGTGCTTCCTCTAGATAAGCTCAAAGCCACTAATTGTAACACTTTCCTTTTTTAGGGCATTAATCACAAATTTTGGGAATTCTCTTTCACCTCAATCAACCTAAAGTATACATTATAGGCAAGATATATAGACCAATCAAAAGAGCTTCTCATTCTACTAATTTATTTCTTTGACTACCTAAACAATGTGAACCTCCAAACAAGGATGTATCCCTAAACTATCTCTAATTAAGTATCTAGCACTTGCCAAACCCATATTACCTTGAGAAGACTTACTAACTTTCAAATTATTTTTTGTTTCTAGAGTTTTATGTGCTCTTAACACTTGAGTGAGTTGACTAAAATACATATTCTAGTTTTAAGGTCTTAGAGGAAGAAATTTTCTTAAAGATTTTTTATAATTTTTACTTATTGTATATTCTATAATAATGCTTTCAATTTCATCCCAACATCTTTCTAAAGGAAGATCTTCATTTCTAAAAATCCTTTCTTTCTAACTAAATTCCCCAAAGCACATAGGGTAAACCCACAAAAGTGGTTTACAATTCGAATGAGGAAGGAAAACTTGTAAAAAATGACCCCATGCCAAAACTTTTCATTCTGGGGCTTCAAGCGAACCCATTTAATGCATGCATGGACAAAAAACAAATGAAAACCCCTTTTGGGAAGGGGATTCGCTAGAAGCCCCCCTGGTTCTAGCGAACCCCCTTTTTCCCTGATTTTTGACCTTGTTCACAAAAAAACCTATTTTTTTTACTCTTCGAAGCTTAGGTTGAGGATGAAAATGGAGGAATCTTCACAAACCCAATTGGAATCAGGTAGTCCTCGGAATGAGCTATCCAACGAATATAATTTTAATATGTTTTGGTTTTATTATGTATTTGTTTTTCTAGTTTTATTAAACATAGTTTTTTCATCGAAAATGGAGGTCTTTGTTTTGCACATGTGGAAAAATAGCAGATTATCAATTTTTTTTTGAAAAATATGAGTGCACTAGATATTGAAGTCCTTGATCCAACAAAAAAAATTTGAATTTTGATATATACAAAAGAAGTTACACGTTATACGGTCGCGCTATGTCTGAATTGTAATTGGTTTGACTTCAAAACTTGATTAAAGAAAAAATATTGAATAAAAAACTATCTAACCAAGTGGAAGCACTAGATATCAGAGTTACAAATCTAAATTAGAAAGAATTAGAATTTTATCCTTCATGGAAAAAAAATTATGTGTTATACGGTGTGTGTCACTTTTTAAAAATGCTATTTTTCTAAAAAAACCAGTTTTTGTGGGAGATGGAAAAAGAAGTGCAATATGATTCCAAAAATTTTGATTTTTTTTTTAGAATCTACAGACAAAATGTGACGAGACTCTAGTTTGCATCATCTTCAAATTCCTCACGATTCAGTCGCTATAGGTGCCCGAATGTGAAGATTTAGTTAAAAATAATAATTTCAGTGTCCAGTTTGGCCAAAAATTGTAAACCACTATTGTGGGATCACCCCATAAAGTAAATATGCACACCATATATATTGAAGATGAGGAGCACCAATGGGCCAAACATGAATGTTGTTTGATTATCTTCGACATCACCTACACCATCTAGAACTTTGAAATAAGTAGGGACTAAATACCAACTAAATATTTATATTATCAAAGTAAATCCTTCATTGTTTCATAAGCCACACAACATAACTAATAACAAGAAATACCATGAATTTTTGTTTCCATAAAATTATGAAAGGATGAAATTTTATTATGAGTAAAAAGTGACGTATTTGGATTGCATTTGGGATGGGGCAATGAATTCCAATTCTTTTTCATTGTCCAATCAATCATTAATGGATGAAAAGTAGCTTTGGACACACCATATATAGAATTCACCTTATAGGAAACTTCCTTATTCCTCAACCAACATAATTCATCCCAATGATAAAGCTTAGGAGTCTTGATAGCCGATAAAGGATCCTTAACCCAGTTTGTGTTATTTAGGTATAGGAAACGCAAAGAAAGCATGCCAAGAATTTTAATACACCCCATTTTTGACAAAGGAACCCCAATAATCCCTAAATTTATAACCTTGGGGTTGAGATGTGATCTTTTAAGTAGCATCTAAATCATACATGTTAATAAGGGGTGCATTAATTGACCAAGAGTCATGCAAGAAATTTACTTTAGCTCCATTCCCAAGGTTCCAAGATAATTTAGAAACCATAATATCATAATATTTTGTCACAGATTTTTAAATAGTCAATTACATAGGAAGTTCCTCATAGGTAACAAAGGATAGAGGTTCTACATTATAAATATATTTAAACCACAAAAACTTACACCATAAATAAGATCATTTAGAGATAAGTTTCTAGGTAAGCTTAGCTCCCAAGGATAAATTTTATAAATTAATATCTTTTAAATTTGTATTCCCCTGCTCCTTTAAACTATATATTGAAGTCTCAATTAACCAAAGGAAATTTATGTTCATCACTTAGGCCTTGTTGTAATAATTTTTTGGCATATTGTGGACATCACATGCAACACACATTTTGGGAGAAAATATTGAAAGGAGAAAAATGGGGATAGCCTATAGTACAACCTTTATTTCCAAGATCCTACTAGCCAAACTTAGTCATTTTCCATTCCAAGTAGATAGCTCGGCCCACATTTTCTCAACCATTTCTATCGAAAGAATACTAATTATGCTTCCTATAAGAAAATGATATCTAAATACTTGTTGGGTAGGGATTCAACATTAATGCCATAAATTTCATAAATTTTGCACTAGTATTCATGATTTTTTAATTTAGTACTTATTGATATTTTAGCTAGAAGTAGATGGAAAATATTGAAGTATCCACTTGAATACATTTTCTTCATAAAATGATGATTGAAAAACTAGGTCATATCACCAAAAAATTGAATGTGTGATTGAGGGACATTAGAGAGAGAAAAACCTAAAATATGACCAAGTTTGCAACAAAAAATGTTCCTCCTTAGAGATTTCATCATAAAAATAAGTAGATATGGTTGTAGAGGATCCCCTTGATGGACACTACAAGAATGAGAGAAAAATCCAATTGGAAAACCATTAATGAGAACCAAGAATCATGCTTTTATGACATGATTCATAACCTAAGAAAACTAGGAAGACTGGAATCCAAAAGCTAGCAAGACATCCATTGAGAATTTCCATGAAACTCATGCATATGCCTCTATACTATCCAATTTTATGAAATAGGGTAAATTTGATTACTCCAGCGATAACTTTAAGAAACCCCCCTCAAAATAAGATATAAAATCCTAGAAAATATTTTTTTTTTTAGGAAAAAATATTAACTTCTATTGGTTAATCTTTCCCTTTTTTCGAAAAAAATATTAAATTTATCAGCGATTATTTTACATCACTAAAATTTTGTAGAAAATTTTGACAAATCTTAAAAATAATAGGAAAATGCATTAATTATGATGGCAAATCCATCCAATCTAAAAATAATTCTCATAGAAAAGTAGGGGTGAGAGTGGAAATTATTAATGGGTTTAAGGGGTAGACTATAATATTTACTTGCCACAATTATTTCAAAATATAATATAATGGCCCCCATTGTATTTTGTAAGGTAAAACATACCCATGATCTGTAGTTCTCATAGGGCTCAAAATTGATTTTAGATCATTGTTCTAATGATCCTCATTGCACTATGCGAGGTAAAATGTACCCACAGTCTATAATGCTCATGAGACCAAGAATTATGGGCCCCATGAGCATCACAAATCATGGGTACATTTTACCTCATGGAATACAACAAGGACCATTAGATTATATTATAAATCAATGGTGGAAACTAAAGATTAGAAATATGGTCCTAAAGAAACTAATAATTATTATAAACTATTGGTGAATTAATATAGATTTCTACTATAATTTATAAAATTTAGGCAAATCCAATCTAATCATATATCAAATATTGTGGCAAATTTTTGAGTTAATTTTTTTGGCAATTTAAATACCATAATAAAATTTTGCAAAAATATGGCGGTTCAAGTCATGTTATAGCTTGAACTATTAGCCAATTTTGGATTCCCAAATTTCAACTATTAGTCGATTGGAAAATATTAGCCACTAAAAAATCATTAGATTACTCTAAATTTCAACTTCCTTATTTCCTTAGAAATAAAAAAACAACAATGTAGTTTGCAAAAAAAAGGTAAATAGAATATTTTGATCTATCTAAATGTATTTCACCACTTGAGCTACATTCATCAGGTATATTAAATACTATGGGTAAATTGGATAGTGGACTAATGAAATATGTAATAATTGAAAAATGGTAATATATTTTAAAAATGAAGACAAAAATAGGAACATAGAGAAACATAGAATTTGGAAAAAAGTTTTACAGAATATATGGAACACAAACACCCATATAACTCATGGATGACAACATAGCTACGCTAGTGTCCAAATGTACTATTATCCTTCATACATATAGGGACAAAATATACATATGAACTTAGAGACCTAGAAAGTAGGAACCATATACACACTATAGATAGCAAGAAATGATAACCGAAATGAGATAACTATTATAATAACTTATATTGCTTGAATTAAAATGAATTACATACACATATAATTTAATTAAACATATGAAATATAACCAAGAGACGAAGAGTGAAAATATTTCATGTGAAGATGTTGCCAAAAGTACTTATGGCTAGATAGAGAGAGAATGTTGACAACTTGGGAGCTTACAAAGATGGTCAAGCCCTAAATTTAGTATTTTCATCTCTATGGGTAGTCATAAAGAAATTATTTGATTAGATTTGGTGTCTGTTCTTAATTCTAAGTGTGTTAGATAGAATTATTGCAATATTAAATGTGGATTCACCAAGAACTTTTCCAATGAAAGGGAAGAAAATGAGACAACACAAAAAAACTAAGAAGAAAACACCATTACCTTTCCAGGTAAGAAAAGAGTAAACCAAACTTTTGGAGAAACCCATGGAGAAGTAAATAATATCATATGCAAAGAGGGTTACAAAATGAAATGAAACAACTTGCACAAGAGAAGAATATAATAGAAAATATTTTATAAATACTTAATAATAATTAAGAATAATATGCCAATTTAAGGGGGAAACCTCCAAAAGTCTCCAAGAAGAACATAATTCATAATATGATGATCATAAGTTACTAACTAATAGCTCCTATATATACCATACTTATGCCTTGGATGCCACCTAGGCTAACTTAACTACATATATAAGACTATTTTAATGATCACACAATTTAATTAAGAATTAAGGTAGCCACAAGTTGACTAGTCATAATCCTATGCACACTATAAGATTAATATTGTAGCGTGTTTCCTTCTTTAGAGAAGATTTTCCCTCAAAATTGATCAACTGAGAAATCTTTTTCTCAAAATCCTCATTTTCTCACATAATATCTTTAGTTGGAGAGTTCTTTCATTTTATTAAATGCTCTAAAATTTCTCTCATTCATATTTGTTCCTTAGTGCATGTTTGAAGAATTTCCTTAGGATCCAAAATTATTCTACCCTCCTTATCAAGCTTTTGTAACACAATTTATGATTCAACTCATTTTATGATAACCTTAGACATCAAGAATGACACATGGAAAATTGGATGTAATTTTGTTGAGATAGGTAGCTCTAATTTATATATTATATTAATACTAATCCTTTGCAACAACTTATAAGGACCATGATACTTAGGTGTAAGCTTGTTATCTTTCAATTGTTATTTTAGTGGCATTTACTTATATGGCTATAATCACAAAAGACCCAATTTGCCACTTCAAAATTCCTTTAATTGTGGTGCTGATCAACTTGTTGAGCTTCATTATATGTTTTGTTCCATTTCCAAGTTATCCCTAATGCTAGCAAGTGCTTTTTGTTGATGTTGAATGTATTCTTAAATTTATGTTGATGTTGAGTGTATTGGTAACCATATAGTGCCAAAAATGGAGACATTTCAGATCAATTTATGGAAGTACAAGTGTTATAACACCATTTTACTAATGGACTCCATTGCACTCATATTTCTTGTTTATCCATGTTAGTGTGAAAAGAGGTTTAAGATCAAGTTAGTTTAGTTTTACCTAGTAGACCTATTCACACTACACATAAGATCACTTAGAGGCCCTTTTTAGAGTTTTGTCTCGCTTCATGAATGCACTAAAAGTTTTCTCACATGTGTCACACCTTTGGAGGGATAGTCAAACATTAAGCTCTACCTTCTCACCTCCTTATCCTCACCTTTATATGGAAGATTTTCTTTGTACATTTTATACATTTTTGTATGAGTATTGATATTATAGTTTTTTTACTTAATATCTAAGTTATAGAAGGTTTATTTGGTTTTGTAGGGATTTTGTGATTATAAGTCTCTTGGTGGCTCCAACATGGTAGTGCAAAAATATCAATTTACAAGCTCCCATTCTCTTTCTTGGATTATTTTTGTCAACTAATTTCATATGGTGTATCTTGGAGCAAAACTAAGCTCACTGATACATCTAAAAGGACAAAAAATGTATGCATTGAAAGTGAACTTACTAGGGTTTGTTGATTGTCATATATAGAGGTTTTTTAGGAGGGATCCATTAGAGGGCATTTAAAACTTTGTATGGTCCCTAGATAGTCAAGTATGACTTCTATATAATCAATATAGCTCAAACAAGCCATACATGGGTTGTAGGTCCTATAGTATGTTTGATAGAACTTTCAAATTTTTATTAAAAAAATACTTTTTAAGATGTAGGCTTTGCATAGAGCCATATTCAAGTTGTGCAACAACAATATCAAGCGACATTGAAACTAATCAACCACTAGATTTCCATTGTTAGTGTCCACCTTTTAGTTTTCACTCACCAACTATTATGCCTTTGAACACCATTTTGATGCCACTTAACTCATTTTTGACACTAACAACTCATTTTCCATGGCCCGAGTGTGTTGTCTTTCCAGGCATCAATATGCACCTTTGGTTGTACATTTATTAATTAATTAAAAATAAGAATACAATGTGTTTTTTAAATTTAATTAATTAATAAATACAAAAAATATATGTATCCTAATGTTTGGGTAGACATTGTTTCGCCCAAGTGGCTTGTATTCATTTATGTTGTAAGTATTATTTAATTGAACACATGAATTTTAATCTAGGGTGGCCACTTGTCACCTTTGAATGTGCAATTTCTAGAATTTGTGAATAGTATGCTTATAGTTATTGATACGAGAATCCTATATGTTGTACTTTAACTCTTATAAAGTAGGTGGACATTATGATTATATTTTAATAAGTTTAGGATGTTGCAATATGTATTTTTTTAACCTTATTGGTGTTAACTTATAATATATGAATTATGACAAAAGAATATGATGTTTACTTGAAATATTAAATGTCCTTGATGCTTGATTATCTTTTGAATGGATTAGCATGTACTCATATAATTGTATGACTTAATTTTCAATGTAATTATTTATTAATGCTTGGATCAAATTTAGAATTCCTTTTAATCAAAAGTGAAGCTTAGGTAGTGAACCCTCTCTCTTAAGGTTTCCCTCTCATGCAAGCAAGGTGAATGCTTAGTTATGAGTAGAAATTTATGTCATGGATTGATGAGATTTTATATAAAATGTATTATATATATGCATGCAATTATTAGAGTGTGAAATAAATGTATTTAGTTGTTATGGTGTTTTATTAATTTCAAGGCTCTAGAGATTACCATGTAACTAGCTTTAAATGTTCTTATAGTGTTTCTTATTTGAACACTTGAATAATCTTGAGAATGAATAGTGGGTTTTGTTTATATGTATTTAAATATTTTGTATGGCTTCTAAAAGTATAAGAGTAGAGAATTAATTCCTTCACAAATATTGATCTTTGTCTATTGATTCATCACTAGTATTCCTAATTGTGTAGTATTTATCACTTAAAGGAACAAGGTTTTGTAGACTAAAAAGAGCAAGTATATTAAAGAGATGGTTTTATTTTTATTAGGTAGTATAGGTTCATAAAGGAACATTGATTGTTAATGTGTGTATGTGAAATTATCCATCTCTAATCTCTTTGACCTCTTAGTTAAAAATGAGAAAATAGATAAAATGAGATAACTAGTTATGCATGAAATATTTTCTTAACTTATTGTCCTATGTTTTTGATGAAATAAGCCTCATTTATAGGGCATTGGACCCAAACACAAAAGGCCCTAAAGGGTAGAAAGTAATAAAAAAACAATAGGGTTAGAGGCCATAGGTCAGTGACAAAAAACTAGCAACTAATTAACAATAGAGTAATTTTTTCTAATAAAACATAAAAACACAAAACACCCTACTTAGTAAGCTTTTCCCAATCCTCTTTGAGAAATTTAAATATATCTTGCTTTTGAGAACTTGTACTAGGATCAATGGTCTTCTCATGCTTTTTTATTTCCTCCTATAACACCAACCCTATATAGTAACCGCTGAGTGGTGGATGACCTTCAGAGTGAAGTAGGAAATACCATTAATTTTTCTTTCTAGGCCATCCAACTGAGTTGATAGAGCAATGAAGTTTTGGGCCATCTTTGCACATTTTAGGAAGGTGCTCTCTTTGGGTTCTTTATTAGGGATTGTAGAGTTGTATGAATCACTTAGCATGGTATTAAGTCTAGGAAACAAACTCAGACCTTTAGTGTCCACCTCAACATCCTCATCATTTTCCTCTCTGATGCTATAATCCTCCTTCTTATCCTCTTTAGACTTATCACTAGAGATTTTGTCCACGATGATGTTGGAAATGGGCTTACCCGCAAGTCTCTATGACCTCCAGGTGTTGAGGTTAGGGTAGTCAACATCCTTGGTCGAATCAGGTTCTCTTTTTCTATCTTCCTTACCCTTAGTCTTATTGTTATCATCTTCCTCATTATCATCAAAACTAGCCGAGTCTTCAGTTACATATAAATTAGCCATGGGCTTCTTATTTTTGTTGGAAAATTATTTCATTCCAGTGTTAATCCTTTTCCCCAAACCTTTGGGGGGTGTCTTTGAGCTCACAGAGACTAGGAGTGGCAATTTTTTGGTTTAGAGTTCTCAAGATTTTTGAAGACTTGAGTTGCAAGTTTGGGGGTTTTGAATTCAATTCAAGGGTGGCATTCTAGGTAGGTAATTTCAACTTTCCTTTAGAATGAGGCATATCAAGCTTCTTGAGATGAGGGTTTGGGGGTTCTCCGATCAAGTAAGCACTAATGGGATTGGGAGGGAAAAGGGCCAAATGGAAATGATATTTAGCCTAAGGATTAGCCCTTGGTGGAGTAGGATAGGTTGCATGTTAGGGTTTTTAGCCTTCATGTCTATGGCTTCTTTCACATACACCTCAAGCGAAGAGAGAAAATAGAAAGGGAAGCTAATGAGCACCTTGTTTCTAAAGTGGTTTAACAAGAGGAGGTGGTAAAACTAGTAACATTTAAAGTGACCTTCCAAAGTGATATATTTCATCAGCATGAAGCATACCTTATCCCATGGGTGGGGAAGCTTGTCTCAATCATAGCTAGCATTGGTAAGGGTTTCTCCTTATTTAAAGAATAGGTTCATATTCTCCATATCCTACACTTTCCTATGTATTTTTAATTTTTGACAACTACATGATAACCCTGTCACTTGAGCTATAAATTCTTCACTCACCTCAAAGGAAATATTACCCATTTTAACATGCCTCTTATTCCATGTATTAGAAAATTACATAGGAATTTTTTCATCATGCCCACTTAGACTCTCCATAAGTAGTGTCAAACCTCCTTCGACACAAATGTGCCAAAGTAAGGTGTCATTACGAAATTCCTCACAGGAACTAAGTTTTTTTTGCACACGCTCTCCTCCCATGATGCAATAAAATTTAGGCTAGTGACATTGTAGAAGGTTTCCAAAACTGGGCTTCAAGCACAGAAGGCTGGAGTGGTTTTTGAAGGTGGGAAGGAAATTTCTAGGTGTAGTCTTTAAGATCGCTGATAAAGTTGAAAGAAGTAACATTAAATGAAATGGTTAATCATGCTTGAGATAGGGGGAATTCTTGGGAAACTGCAAAAAATCAACACATTTGCTAGTCTTGTCCTTTTTGCATCACCTTTAGGTAGGATACTAAAGCTCCTCGTGCCAATATTCTTATTCCAATACTCAAAGGGATTGAAGCACATTTTTGGATTATAATTGAGCATGTTAGTAGGCAGGTTTCTTTTTATGGGAAATCTACTCTCATTCTTCAAATCCCAAACTGTGATGACATGGCTTATGACCTTGGCCTTAACTATTTTATCATTCCAACTTTTAAGGCACTTGTCAGCATAACAAACAGATTATGAGTTATCAAAATCATCCATAAAATTGAAAGACAATCCTTACATATCATACCACTTGAAACCCTTCTTATCACACTCACATCATTGTACCATAAGTCGCATGTATGGAAAGGAAAATATTTGAAGTAGTTGTTTTTACAAAGAATATATATAAGAAAATATATTATGATATTACTGTATATCCTCCACTTTTGGAGTGATTCTATTGTGTTGCTCTTCTAAGAGGATTCTTCTAACATTCTCTAGGAGACTTAAGTTGTTTCTCCAGCGTTTAATGGAGTCTAGCATTATTCCTATATTGGCCATGGCATTATCCACACAATTACCTTCCTTATAAGTATGAGATAGAATATAAACCTATCGAAGACCATCAAAAGATTTTGGATATCATTAATAATGTTAGTGATAGTCCATCCATCCTTCACCTTTCCTTTCACAACATGAATGACAAGCTTAGAGTCACCTTCAACCTACAATTTCTTTATCCCCAAAGATAGAGCAATCTTGACTCCCCACAACATTGACATTACTTCATCCATGTTACAAGATTGCTCCCCTAGTCTCCCAAAGAATCTGGCAATAATCCTGCCATAAGAGCTCCTAAGAATAACACCATCACTTATTACCCTATGTTAAATGTCTTATGTGTAGTGATAATGGACAATTATATTCTTATTAGGGTATCTCTACCTTCCTTGTGATGCCACTTGGATAAATATAATATAATAAATAGTGGGTTTTGCTTATATGTATTTAAATGTTTTGTATGACTTGTAATAATATTAGAGTAGTGATAAGGGATGATTACATTCTCATTAAGGTATCTCTTCCTTCCTTGTCATGTAACTTGGATAAATATAATATAATTAATATTGAGCCTCTTTCCATGCGATAACTAACTATGTTTATTTAAGGAGACCTCTATATGATAAATGTGAACTCCCTGTTGTATTCAACTATGTTAGGAAGGGTATAATATACTCGCGTTATTTATTGGAATTTGATTTATAAAGGTTGAATTAAATTTCTTATTATTAAATTATTGTATCATGAAAGTGTAGCCCTTATTTATTTAGTAACATTATAAAACCCTACCTTGTTGTAATGACAATGATTTCTTTTATGAACAAGAACATAATTATAGAGGGTGCACTATCTAGCTCTTCCTCCTCCTTATAAACCTCATCCTTAGAGATGAAATGAATAGAAATTAAAGTGCTAGTTAGTTAGTTATCTCTTATTATTATGAAGGTTTCTAAGAATTAATGGACCTAAGGAGAAATAATAGTGAAGGAACTTATCCTTAGTTATTTGATTCGAACAAAATCCTTACCCTTTGTTAGTGCCATCTTCTTGTGTTTGGTAAGATTTAAATATCTTACTCCAAAATTGATAGGAGTACTTCAGTTGGTAGAATGCACCTTACAAGAAAACCCTGCACATGTTAATTCTCATACTAGGGTTTATGTATCTCAAAATAGGACCTAAATCTAGTTGTAGGTAGAAGTAATGATTTAGTGAATAATTGTAGCAAAGTATGGTTGCCTAGGAATCCTGACACTAATGTTAAAGAATGAAATATGATCATGTGCTTATATCTCATTGAACTCTAATCGATATCCTTACTCTGGTTATTAAACTATAGGGATAAATTATTTCTTGTTGTTCTAAAATAAATTCTTATGTTGTCATAACAATTTTACCACATTGTGAATGCATATTTTTAGTGTATGAAATTTGATATAACTCTACTTGTGTGTGTGACTTGTTGTATTATGAATCTAATTGGGGAAATGTATCATTTTGGATCATTACCACTCTTTCCAAGTTGTAGAAGAATGTGGTGTTCTCCCCATGTATGTGTTTCCCCTACGTGCCTTTTTTTGCATGTGTAGTTGTAATCGTGCTAATGCCATCAAGTTATTGACAACATTTATGCATGTTTGTGTGCAAGATAATTCTATTATTGTGATTATAAAAATTAATTGGTTACATTGTAATGTGTCAATATCCACTGTTAAAGTTAGGCATTACAAGATATAAATCTCCAAACCACTTTTTCCTATAGGAATTTAATGAAAGATTGAACATCTTTGATTTCTAATCCTCATCGTCCACTTCTCTATTATTACAAATTTTATTTCAGCTTATCAAAGGGGATTGTCCAAGGGTTCGAGTTTAATTGGTTAAAGCATTGAGTTCCCATTGTGGAGACCCAAATTCAAATCTCAAAAGGAGACATCTAATACGAAATTCTAAGTTGTGACTCTTGGTCTTCCATAATTGGCTTCTAATGTGAAAATGGTTTCTAAATAAGTGGATTTCTAAATTGTGATTCGTGGGCTTCCATAGATGGTTTCTAGAGTGGTTGCTTAAAAGGAACTAATATTAGTTTCACGATTGTGATCGCAAGATCTTTGCATTGTCGCAAGATCTTTACATTCTCCAAAACACACATTCCAAGTAAATTATACTTGGATTTTTTTATTGCCAAACACGCAAGACTCAAAGTAAATTAGACTGGCAAGGGGAGACGCGTGAATTGAAAGGCATACTGAATAAGTTAAAACAAGAGAGAAGACCAGAAGTCATTGACATGGAGTCTGAGATGAAGGCTGAGAGTCTGATCTTAATGGTCAACATAGAAAACTTAAGATTTTCAGACACGCACCCTGTCTTCACACAATCGAAGTAGATTAGACCTGAAAATGGAATGCCAAGAAAAATAGGAAAACGATGGTAAATGGTGGTTTTAGGCTGTATATTAAAGTCATATTTAAAATTGTAGTACACGTTCTGAATTGGTTAATTATTCAAAACTGTATGCTTGACTTACAAACTTCAATTTTGTTAAAAAAATATTTTGCTTTAAGGTTAACCTAGGCCGAGATGTTTACAATTTAATATAAATAATATAAATTAATTTAAATTAAATGTTTGGGTTAATGCAATTTTGAATTAAAAGTTAATTTACAAAAGTAAATATAATGAACAAGGGTATTTAGTTTCTTGATTGAAGAATGCAGGTCTTTGAAGAAGTTTTTTAATGTTGTTTGTCATGGATTTTGTTAGTGTAATGTCTCAAATCTTGCATCGCACTTCTAGTTTGTTTAGGGTTAAGTTTGTGGGTCAAGGTTTTCTTTATATCTGTGATATTTCCTTCATGCATGGATTTTATCTTGCTTAGTGTATATTTCTATATTGAACTTGATTAATCTAAATGTTTAATTCACTCTTCTTTGATATCTAGGAATAAGTAGTATCTAAAAATACCTTGGAGGGATTGTTGTAATGCCACAAGGGAACATGTTCACCAAGGTTAACACTTAGAAATGTGTGTAAAAGATCAAAAGCCACATGTAAGCACCCCAAAATGATATATGCAAATTTTTACATTTGTAATTACATGTAGTATTAGATTATTTTATTATTAATTGCTTCATACATGCATCTAGGATGAGAGAGGAGGATCAAATATGAGGGATGTGAAATTGATTGATTTATGAAGACTTTTAAATACAATAACATAACATCAAATCATGCAAATGTATGTTTAGCTAACTCCCTATATGACTAGTAAAATAGGTAGGAGATATCAAAAATGGAATTTAAATTAAAAAAAATTAGGGGTCAAGTACAACCATTGGGTTGAACTTGTATTTGTGGAAATGATCTATGATAGGATGCCATTTGAATGAGGTGAGTAATTGATATATTAGGATAGTTGTGTAGCTAGTCATAATTAATGTATAGCCTTAGTGAATGTATCAAAATGTGTGTATGTAAAGATAAGTTGTAGATAAATGTATACAGATATGTGTGTATGAGGATACATAAAATCTAGGGAAATGAATGAACCAACATTGCACAAGATTGCACTATTATATAAATTCTATGGGATAATCTCTCTCTCTCTACACACACACACGTGCTCTCAAAATGGACACAAAATTAAATGGGAAATGACATGGGTATGTAAATTTTACCATTTTATATTTTTCTCCCACTTTGAGGTGCATGAATCTTAGAATGACCATACATATTTCTAAGTATGTAACACTCACAAATGTACATCTCATGTGCATCAATATTCAAAGACAAAAGGATATCATGGGGATCCATGTAAAGTATAGACCGTAATAAATGTGATCATGTAGGTTCATCCTTTGGTATGTGCTCTTTAAAGGAACCTATAAAATAGGGGGGAAGTAAAAAATGAGTAGATTTTACCTAACAACTAAAATTAGGTTAAATTATGAACTTTATTTCCTATCTAGGAAATAAGGAAAATAAGAGATCAATAAATCTAGCGAATTTTGCATGTTTGGAAAGTACTAATGCTCATTTTTCCTTGGTGGCCACAAAATGATAGTGGATGGGGCATTAGTGCTTCATGTGATAAGGTCATAATGATGAGTACTTTATCTAGCATCTATCACTACCTAAAAGCTCAACATTAAAATATTCTAGTAATATAATATATGCCCCCTTCAATTATTTGCATCTATAAGAGGCAAGGAATTGAAAGAGAAGGAAAATTGTGTGTGCAATATAAATGCAATCTTAAGATAAGCATATAAGCATGTGAATTATACAAGATAATAGTGCAAATTGTGTAATGTATAATGGGGGTGTGGCCCTCAATGGATAAAAACACCCAAATAAGCATATAGGGCACTAGGAAAGGCACACACCCTAAAGTGGCATCATGAAAACATGATGGTAAGACAATCACTAAATCAACCATTTAACTAATAATAGACATCTTATCCTCATTCACTCCATCTTTCATGGGATAAGATCTTACTTCGAAATCAAATCCTACCATCCATGCATTTTTGTAAAATCCTATATATTGGGATTGAATCTTTCATTCTCAATAATCATGGTCTTGGTTTAAGTAGGTAGACACTATTAAAATGAACAATAGACATGCATTAAAATCAAGAGCTCATCCATAGAGCACTATCATAGTGAGCAGGTAGACACTTTTAAAATGAGCAATAGACATGCATTACAATCAAGAGCTCATCCATAAAGCACTATCATATGTTTGTGTGTCAAATTAAAACAATGAGTTAAATATTATTTTCTTTTAGTTCATTTTTTATTATTATTTTGCATGTTTATGATATAAACAAATCAAACCAAGTGAAGGAGAGAAACAAAGACAAAGACAATTAAAATATATATATATATATATATATATATATATAAACATGTGAATAGACATAAGAAGACATATATGTAAATCAAGCAAATTGAAAATCGAAATGCCCTAAGCAAAAAATGACAAAATAATAATAATATGAAAATAAAACAAACAAGACCAAAACATTTAAATAAAATAGAAAAATGAAAAAATAAAAATGATATCTAAACTATAATAATACTTGTGTATTATTGAACAAACTTGATAAATTTAATATTTATTTTAAAAAATCTGCTGGATTGTCAAACACACACAACCTGCGTAAATTACTCCGAATTTTTCTCAAGATTGTCAAACACGCGCCGGGTTTTATGGTTTAGAAATTTGGAACGGATTTGAAGGCCTGTCGTACTGAACAAGTTAAAACAAGAGAGAAGACCATAAGTCATTGACATAGACAGATGAATGTTGAGTCTTAAGCTTAATGCTGAAATTTCCATAACCATGCCAATTTTACTTAATACTTTCATACATTTTTATATATTCAATATTTGTTCTTAATTCATATATACATATAAAAATTAATTTTGGAGCAATTTTGTAATATTCAAGATTTTAAAAGTTAGGGATCGACTTCAAAATTTCGAATTTCAAATTCAAATAATTGATTCCTTCTCATTTTTATTAAGTATTGGGAGTTAACTTGAGGCTATTCTTAAACTATTCTAGTTCAATGGTCATTGAATTTTTTTAATTGTAGTTCTCAAAGCTAAGTTCCTTATCCTCATTTAATTTTTATATATTTATTGCACATTTATCAACTCAATTGATGTATTGTAGATTAATCGTAACTAATTATTTGGTTTGATTTAATTAGCCTAGAATCAAGTAATGAGAATTTGTTCCCTTACATTTTGGTGAACTCTTACAACCATTAGGGTTATACCTTCATTCCTCTTATGGTTTTTAAATTTAATTTTGTTTTGATTTTATCATTCATTTTCAAATTTCCTTAGGTCAAGGGGGTCTTAAGTGGCCATGTTTTCTTCTAAAATCAAGAAAGATTGACCTTGGATGAGAAATTGAAGATAGTTATGCTCAAAATTTGAAGACACAACAAGAACTAGATTTGTAGTGCTTCAAATCTACTTTCTAAACTACTATTTTTTTTAAAATGGTGGAGATTAAAGAGTTCAAAAAAGGAGAGCACACAAAGTGCTCCTGTTTCTATAAAAAAAACATAACATTTGGTGAGCTCCCTGTAAAATATTAACTTTTTTTAGTATTTAAAAAATCACTTTGGTGATAAATTAGCTAACACCATGTAGTTTATACCTAATTTTTCTACTATTTTTTAATAAATATATGATTTTTTACTAATTTTCAAAGGAGATACAACAAACTCCATCAACATTTCGGAGGATTGACTCATTGACACAAAGCTAGGCTTGACAATGCAATTCTCAAACAAATATTTGACTCTTTAAGGAAAAATGATCTTCTATCAGAGTTTTGTCAATTCAGTCCCTAGTAGAGTCACCATTTCTGTTGGTTATTTTTTATAAACCAAACTTAATCTCACCACTTCCCTATGAATCTGCCAAAATCCAATTATTAGCAAGGGTAAGGATTGGCCAACACGTAAGGATTTCTGGAGTCCTTACTTCTTCACTTCGGGTTCTGTGAAACCCAGGAGGGTGGTCCTAAATATGTCCATGTGATATTCATTTTATCAAGAAAATTTCTATACATAGATAGGTTTTGATGAATGCAAGTAGACAATATTCATTAAAGATTTGGCTGACCTTTAAACAAACTATTATCTATTGCAAGGAACAAGGTGATACCTCAGATTGAGACATTGTGATAGAAGGTGTATTAATTGTTGTTCATTCTCATTCCAAGCTCTTTGATCTAGTGCATTACTAACTCACTTATCTCTAAGATAGCCTAATGAAAAGACCAGTGCCTCATCTATTGGGATAATGGAGTCATATTTGTAATTTTTTCAGTAATACCTTAGCAATTTAACTCAGTAATTGGTGGATTTTTTTATACTACCTTGTAGTATTCAACTCACTACGTTTAAAACATAACTACTTACCAAATCCTATAGCCTATCCTCACAAACCCATGACCTTATTTAAGCATTAAATCAATTCTTTGAATTGAAGCAGAAATAAACTCATTCATTCAATTTAAACAACTGAAGATAAATGAAAAGATCATTAACCATTTCATTCATAATTTGAGATAAAATTACATAAGAGAGCATATATTTTAGAACTAATACTTTCTTCTATTATTGTTGCTACTATAAAACCACTTTAACATCATAACATTATGACTTATACCCTAAAATCGTTCCTGATATATTCATCAGTTCATCTATTTACAATATGCTCCTATTTGAGCTTAGCTTTTTCACATAGAACTTTTGAGACTCAAAGATTGAATGCCCGTAATCAGCCTTGAAATCCCTTTTATTAAATAAGGGAGCAACAATCATCAAGTTGTATTACAGTTAAGTTTCACTTTCATTTCAAACCTAATTCCACCTGAATTTGAGATATTCCCTAAATGGTTACATTTAAACATTACAAAATAGGGGAAGATAAAACTCCACATAGTTCACTAAAGAAGACCAGCCAACCCTCCAAAAGGAATCATTTGTTCTTGCAATAGCTCCAGAACCCCTCATTCTCATAGATCAAAGAAGATTCTCCACTAGTACCAGAAGCAAAAACTTATATACTACCTGGAAAAGGCATACTTGCCACCAAAGACATGTAGTCCAACACCTCTCCATCACACCAACCAAAAATATTTCCACATCAGCATTAAAGACAAAAGGCATGAAAATGTTGAAGAGAACAATCCTGATGCAGTGGCAATGGTGTCATCAAACAAAAAAATAGGGTGGGAACACTACTCTGAGTTGTCAGCATCAGAGTATGTGTGCTTGCTCCTTGTTCGTGATAAAATTGGAGGAACCATCACTCCTCCCTCGCCAGAGTCTTCAAACGACACTAGGGAAAGAAGACAATGGTTGTACTCTGGGTCAATATCACCTCCACCATTTGAAGGGTTGTTTGAAACTTCGATGGGAGAATTGTGTCTCCCTAGGTAGGCCTTATGATACTTGTTTCTTTTCTTTGCTCTCTTCATAGGCTCAATTGGCTCCTTCCCTTTAAACTTGACCAATTATTTTGAAATGGTCCTTCCTCTCAAATTATACATGCTCTTGACCATAGTCTTCTTAGATTTCTTGTGTGCTTTCTTCTCCTTTGGTGTTTCAGGAGCTCCTAGTATCTCAACCTTATTCTCAAGAACATCGTCTTTGGACTCAAACAACCTAAGTCTTCTAGAGCTTCAGGCTAGCTTGAAAAACTCATTTGGATTACTCATTTTCACAATGATCAGGACGAGAACAAGGAGACTCAGAATTTGTAGAAAAACCCTCACAAATTTACTCTTAACAAGACTCTTTGATGAATAGACAACTCAAGACTTCCACAATTCCAATTAACCCAAAAGTGTAGATAATAAACCCTCACCACCCTAGGATTCTAAAACCCATAAACTGATCTAGTTTTTATTGAAACAAGAAGGTATGAGTACCTACTTACCTGGGAAAAGTTTATTATGATACCTTTGCAACCTTTGACCAAAGAAACTCTTCTCCAACCTTCTCATAGACTTAAGCTGAATTTTCAGCAAACTGATTCAAACTATGAAGAAAAGTATGGCTATCGGTCCTCATTATATTGATCAATGTAAGCGTGCCAACTATTAATACACGAGGAAAGCTTGTGCAAGCAAACTGACAATAAGCTGCTTGATTTTTGAACCTCAGCCTTTGATTACACATTGAGACATTTGAATCAATGGATAATTATAATCAAGGTGATTAATTATGACAAAACTAATTACATGCACTTGATGCCTTTTCCTAATCAGAAAAGCCCAAGTGGATATTCATCCACTCTTTCTGCATATTTAATCACATACTTAACCTTTAATAAAACCCGTTGTGGCATATTTACCCACTCGCCCGTGGGAATTAATCCACTTGCAATTCATCATAATAGGACAACGAGGAGTGATCTTGATTTGATCTCAAAATATCAGCCTATACTCTACCTTACTTCAATTTCACCTTCCCACATATACCAACATATGATAGAATTGACGACTACAATCAAAAGCATTTCCTAAATCTCGAACACATGCTGAAAGAAACTAGTTCTAATATGGTGTTGTTTTAATCTTAGTGTCATCTCGGCCAAATTTTAGCACTACTTTATCTTCACTAAAGTTCATTTGAGCCCTCAAAATATTACATGTGGCAGTCACCCATGCACCCGCTGAGAGACAAGAGATATAAATGGACCTCTTATGAGATGGCGAGGAGTGGTCAGGATTGACCTACATCACCCAACAACCACCGTAGATTATGTTTTGATATTGCTTGCTGATCATAAAAGGATATTGGGCCCACCTGAGAAAGGTAACACGTGTTCAGTGCTCGCTAGCCCATGTGATTACTTCATTGCAATACATAGAACAAAAGGGCATGTGGGGAATGGCCCAGATGAAGACATGCGTGTTTTGTGAAATCGGTCATTGATCTCTCTCAAAGCTCCACTTGTTGACCCTTTGGAAGAAATGGTCCCATCACTGGATGTGACACATGACAACCACTTGCCAGCCTGCTTGATTATTTTAATGAAAAATTAAACAAAGCGGGTGTGTAGGGAGCAACCAAGATCTAGCCACATCATTCAGTTAACCACCGTTGATCTCCTTTTAATACCGCCTACAATCTTTATTGAAGAGATCGGGCCCACAAATGCACAATACAAGTGGCTTACACCCACTAGCCTATGAGAATAAAATAATAGGCAATGAAAAAGCTTAGGAACATGAGGAATGATAGTGATATGTTTGCGATGATTGAATGGTTAACATAAGACTTAAATATCTACACATGTGACAAATGTTAGTCTTCAAAAGGGGGCAACTCACTAGGAAGACGCTAGTCAGGGACATGAATACATGGATTAAGGCCTTAGGAAATATTAAAATGTGATCTTAGATCAAGGTAAACTTTCATAAAAGATTTAAACCCTAAAAAATAATGACAACATTTTAAAATGACCATGGGCATCGATTTGTATTATTAGGATTTAGGGGCCGGTAAAATAATGAATTTGATAGCATGAGTCACAACTTAGACAACCAGGAACTTGCATCAGAAGGTCAACAACAAAAGAGAACACCAGTTAGTATTTTTAGATTCAAAAGTTAATTTGGAAGGTTTTTGATAACACAAACCCTAAAACAACGATGAGGATTATAACCTTGAGCCCCAGGACAAGGGATTAAACCAAATTTTGTAGGACTTAAAATGGAACCAAAGAAATTTTCTGAGGGGTTCCATCGGTGGCTCCTATTGGGGACACATGCATTTCATAGGCATGGTGAGATCCAAGAATCTTAGGTTGAAATAGACTAGGCACAAAAAAGAAAACTAGGACTAGCCCAGATCAAGTAGGAAGACCAGACCAAAACAACCAACATATGTATAGTATTTACATAGACAACAAAACTTAAATGAAAAGATTCAATATCCATCTTCTTTGAAACCTTCCTTTGAGGTGCAAGTTTTCAATCTGTACTATGCAATTCTTCCAAGCTTTAACTTTACTTGGTGGCCCCAGGCCCCAAAACTTAGGACTGATACTTACCTCTGTCAAATACCTTATTTTCCACTATCTATATCATATCAAGGTTGCAAATATTCTTATGGATCACCTATACTGATCATGTTGCGGTAACTAAAATCAACCACCATGGACATGTTCCTAAACTTTTTATTATTACTATCATTCATGTTCAACTGTGAAATGTGATCAAGCACTAATCGAAACACATGATCAATGGAACATTCTATCTGACTCAGCTTGCAATTATATTCCACCAAATTCCCATCCAACTAGATAGGGAAAGTGAAACATTCATAATCCATTTGATTACTACCATCATATAAGTTGATATCACATTCATTTTGCTTGTTAAAATGGAAACCCTTGCTCATACTCCTTTTAGGATTCCCATACAGGGACACATACTCATTTTATGTGATGAAAAAGAAACATTCATACACAAGATTTTGTTCAAACCGATGTTCACATTCATCAGAGCAGTATAAACCAGTTACGCTACCATATGCTCCACTTCCCTGTGAAATTGATTCATTAGATCTCTCAACATTTCTGCTTTCACTTAGATTAGGGTCATCCCTACAAAAAGAATTATCCATACCATCCCAGTCATCAAAAAATACTTTTGTTCCAGGTTCATCAACATATTCCAATCCTCCCTTCCCATTGTTGCTCAACTTGAAAAAAAATGCTTCAAAGGATGGATCAAATAGTTTAGCATTGATATGATCAACAGTAAGGTATTCAAGTGCACCATCAGTGGATAGGTTTGTTGGCTTACACGTGCAATACTTGCTGCAACTTGAACATTTCTTATTTTCTGCTGAGCAAGTTTCTTCAACAAGTTCCTTGTTAAAAACTATCATGTCCATTTCTAATACAAATCTTGTACATTCCCCTTTTGCTTCATACAAGTATTTAGAAATAGGACCCTACTAACTATCATCACCAATCCCATCATTTTTGATACTGAGTTCAATCTCAAGGTGTTAGGCACAAACATTTTTATCTTCAGATTCATCATCAATCATATTGCCAGGACATTTCAATTCTAATATAGCTGAATTGCATTTCAAGGATCCATCACATGCAATCTCTTCATCTACTATTGTAGGCAAAACCTCATGAGTGTTAAGACAACTATATTCTTCAAGAAAGAAGGATGCCTTTAGGTCATCCTCACGAAAAGATTCATATTCCCCAGAATTTTCATTTTCACTAGCCCAATTACCAACACTCAAGTGTACATCAATAGTGCTTGTAAGTACAATATCATCATCTGCATTACATATATTCATCTTTTAAAGCATCCTTATCCAGTAGTTGGTTTGAGTTTTTATCCTTGATAGTAGGGTAAACACTACTGTCACTTTGAAACCTTAGTCTTTGTATATAGTCACTCTTAGCCTCCTCTCCAATTCTAATTCAACCAATTATTTGATCAAATTCCTAAGGTTTCAATTCCTTACATAAAGAACTAAGCCCTGGCTCATAAATTTCACATAATAGGTCAATATATATTGAGTCTTTAGGTCTTAATCCTTTAGGAACTTCTAACAAGGAATCCAAAAACCTTGTTAACAATTCATAGGGAAATTCCCCTTCACGTCTCTTCATGCTGGACAGTTTTTTAACTAACAACACCTGATCATTATTACTTAAGCATTATTGAAGTCCATCTTGAATTTGATCATTATTAATCTGCTATGAAGGCGAACAAGATAAGGTATCAAAAACACCATCACCTTGATCATCCCTTTCATCCTTATCTATTCCATTTATATGACATCCATTAGGCCAACAAACACTTGCAACAATATATCCCCTCATCATTGAATATTTCAGTGTTTTCAATATCCATAGCATTGTGATATGCTTGTTGTAATGTTTTGGGTTCCTTATCCCTGATAAAATAACTCATCTCATTATAAAATGAACCTAGATACACAATTAAACATTTAGCATCATTAGGTATTACATGCTCATGAATATCCCTTATTTCTTTTGCAAATATGAGGTTAAAAGCATGAACCAACTCTTCTTCATTCTTCTGAATTTCCATAAGTCTTTTTCTTATCATATTTGGACTGATCCTTTCACCAAATTGTTCCAAAAATGCTATCATGAAGTCATCCCATGAAGCTTTAGAACACATTGGTAGGTATGAGAACCATTCTCTAGCATTTTCTTTTAAAGACTAAGCAAAAAACTTCATGACAACATCCTCATGATCTACCTCGAAATCACCCATCAAATCCATGAATGCATTCAGATGTTTGGAAGCTAACTTGTAATTTTTCCCTATGAATTTAGGCAAATGTTTCTTAATATCATTAGGAATCTTGTTAGGGAAACCTTGAATAGCATTAAAATTTAATGACTTATTTCTCTTGACAGAGAATTTTCTTTGATGGCATGATGAGAATTGCATGCCCTGCATGCTTTTTCTTGAAGTTCCACAAGGTAATACATGGGAATAATACATTTCTCTTGTATCCATATTCAATCCTTACAAATCAACTTAGTAGTTGATTTCCTACTACCTCATTCCTTAATTTATTTATGATTTTACAATGCATAGCTCAAGCACATTCATGCCTTAAATCTTTCTAAAAGGTGGATTTCAAAGATAAGCATACTTCTTCAACCCTACTTAGATATTACAAATTTCACCTTAGAAGTATGCAAAATGACTATCATTCCCTCTATTTGTGCTTAACTCACATAATAGGGAAACAAAATTTTCACCAAATCATTTCTATATGGTTTTCATATAGATTTATTTTCTTTTGAAAACCAAAGAAAGGGAAAATACTTGGATATACTGTAGTTATTTCAAATTGTGATTTTGACTAGAAAGATCTTGTAGATCTACAACTTTCTTCATGTCTTCATCCAAGTTCCTTGCATAGAGTCACCACCTCCTTTATAGAGGAATAAACTTCAACCATATGGAGTTTCTCTCACCAGTTGATTTTACTTTAAGCTTCCTTAATTGACAAAGTCACATATAAGTCCTTTATACTTTTCTATTTTGTCTCTAGTGACTTTTCATTCCATTTTACTGGAGTCCCTCAAATTATTCATACTAGCATAGAGATCTTTGGAGTTGCCACCCACATCTAGTGAGATATTCAAAGATTATTCATGGAATTGTAATAGAGCTTGACAAAATTTGCAAGTTTTCAAAGGAGATACAACGAACTCCATCAACATTTTGGAGGATTAACTCATTGGCACAAAGCTAGGCTTGACAATGCAATTCTCTAACAAATATTTAACTCTTTAAGGAAAAATGATCTTCTATTCGAGTTTTGTCAGGTCAGTCCCCAGTAGAGTCGCCATTTTTGTTGGTTATTTTTTATGAACCAAACTTAATCTCACCACTTCCTTATGAATCTGTCAGAATCCAATTATTAGCAAGGGTAAGGATTGGCCAACACATAAGTAAGAATTTCTGGAGTCCTTACTTCTTCACTTCAGGCTTTGTGAAACCCAGGGGGGTGGTCCTAAATATGTCCATGTGATATTCATTTTATCAAGAACATCTCTATACATAGATAGGTTTTGATGAATGCAAGTAGACAATATTCATTAAATATTTGGCCAACCTTTAAACAAACTATTATATATTGCAAGGAACAAGGTGATACCTCAGATTCAGACATTGTGATAGAAGGTGTATTAATTGTTTTTCATTCTCATTCCAAGCCCTTTGATCTAGTGCATTACTAACTCACTTATCTCTAAGATAGCCTAATGAAAAGACCAATGCCTCGTCTATTGGGATAATGGAGTCATATTTGTAATTTTTCAATAATACCTTAGCAATTTAACTCAGTAATTGGTGAATTTTTGTTATACTACCTTGTAGTATTCAACTCACTACGTTTAAAACATAACTACTAACCAAATCCTATATCCTTTCCTCACAAACCCATGATTTTATTTAAGCATTAAATCAATTCTTTGAATTGAAGCAGAAATAAACTCATTCATTCAATTTAAACAATTGAAGATAAATGAAAAGATCATTAACCATGTCATTCATAATTTGAGATAAAATTACATAGGAGAGCATATATTTTAGAATAAATACTTTCTTCTATTATTGTTGCTATTGTAAAACCACTTTAACATCATTACATTATGACTCATACCCTAAACTCATTCCTGATATATTCATCAGTTCATCTATTTACAATCTACTCCTATCTGAGCTTAGCTTTTCCACCTAGGCCTTTTGAGACTCAAAAATTGAACACCCATAATCAGCCTTGAAATCCATTTTATAAAATAAGGGAGCAACAAGCATCAGGTTGAATTACAGTTATATTTCACTTTCATTTCAAACCTAATTCCACTTGAATTTGAGATATTCCCTAAACAGTTACATTTAATCATTACAAAATAGGGGAAGAAAAAACTCCACATAGTTCATTGAAGAAGACCAGCCAACCATCCAAAAGGCATCATTTGTTGTTGCAACAACTCTAGAATCCATCATTCTCGTAGACCAAATAAGATTCTCCACCAGTACCTGAAGCCAAAACTTATATACTACCTAGAAAAGGCATACTTTCCATCAAAGACACGCAGTCCAACACCTCTCCATCACACCAACCAAAAATATTTCCACATGAAGATCAAAGACAAAAAACCATGAAAATGTTGAAGAGAATGATCTTGATGCAGTGGCAATGGTGTCATCAAAAACAAAAACAGGATGGGGACACTACTTTGAGTCATCAACATCAGAGTATGCGTGTTCGCTCCTTGTTTGTGATGAAATTGGAGGAACGATCACTCCTCCCTCGTTAGAGTTTTGAAACGACACCAGGGAAATAATAGAATGGTTGTACTTCTAGTTAGTATCACCTCCACCATCCGAAGGGCTGTCTAAAAATTCAATGGGAGAATTGTGTCTCCCCAAGTAGGTCTTATGATACTTGTTTCTTTTATTTTCTCTCTTCACAAGCTCAACCGACTCCTTCCCTTTAAACTTGACCGATTCTTTTGAAATGGTCCTTTCTGTCAAACTATACGTGCTCCTGACCACATTCTTCTTAGATTTCTTGTGTGATTTCTTCTCCTTTGGTGTTTTAGGAGCTCCTAGTATCTCAACCTTATTCTCAAGAACATCATCTTTGGACTCAAACAACCTAAGTCTCCTAGACCTTCAGACTGGCTTGATAGACTCATTTGGCTTACTCATTTTTACAATGATTAGGATGAGAACAAGGAGACTCACAATTTACAGAAAAAATCTCACAAATTTACTCTTAAAAAGACTCTTTCATGAACAAACAACTCAAGACTTCCATAGTTCCAATTAACCCAAAAGTGCAGATAATATACCCTCACCACCCTAGGATTCTAAAACCCATAAACTGATATAGTTGTAATCTAAACAAGTAGGTATGAGTACCTACTTACCTGGGAAATTTTTATTATGATACCTCTACAACCTTTAACCAAAGAAACTCTTCACCAACATCACAAACTTAAGCTCAATTTTCAGCAAACTGATTGCAAACTATGAAGAAAAGTATGGCTATCAGTCCTCATTATATTGAGCAATGTAAGCATTCCAACCATTAATACTCGAGGAAAGATTTTGCGAGAAAATGATAATAAGTTGCTTGATTTTTGAAACTCAGTCATCGATTACACATTGAGACAAATCAATGAATAATTACAATCATGGTAATTAATTATGAAAAAACTAATTGCATGTGCTTGATGCCTTTTCCTAATCAGAAAATCCCAAGTGGATATTCATCCACTCTGTTTGCATATTTAATCACATACTTAGCCTTTAATAAAACATGTTGTGTCATATTTACCCACTCATTTGTGGGAATTAATCCACTTGCAATTCATCATAATAGGACAGCGGGGAGCGATCTTGATTTGATCTCAAAATATCAGCCTGTACTTTGCATTACTTCAATTTCACCTTCCCATGTATACCAACATTTGACGAAGTTTACAAATGCAATCAAAAGCCTTTCCCAAATATTTAACACATGCCAAAATAAACTAGTTCTAATATGGTGTTGTTTTAATCTTAGTGTTGTCTCGGCCAAATTTTAGCACTACTTTATCTCCACTAAAGTTCATCTAAGCCCTTAAAATATTACATGTGGCAGTCACCCACGCGCTTGCTAAGAAACAAGAGATATGTGTGGGCCTCTTAGAGGATGGCGGGGAGTGGTTAGGATTGACCCACGACATCCAACGACCACTATTGATTCCATTTTGATACTGCTTGCATATCATAGAAGGATATCAAGCCCACCTGACAAAGGTAGCATGTTTCCAAAGCACGCTAGCCCGTGTGATTACTTCACCACAATACATAGAACAAATAGGCACACGGGTAATGACCCAGATGAAGACACTTGTTATGACATCGATCATTGATCTCTCTCAAAGCTCCACCTGCTGACCCTTTGGAAGAAATGGTCCCACCACCGGACGTGACACACGATAATTTCCTATCAGCCCGCTTGATTATTTTAATGAAAAATGAAACAAAGTGGGCATGCGGGGAATGACCAAGATGTATCCACATCATTTAGTTAACCACCGTTGATCTCCTTTCAATACCACCTACAATCTTTATCAAAGAGAACATGCTTGCTAATGCACAAGACACATGGCTTATGCCTGCTAGCCCGTAAGAAAAACAAATAGGCAATGAAAAATCTCGAGCACGCGGGGAACAACGGTGATCTATTTGCAATGATCGAATGATTAGCATAGGACTTAAATATTTTCACATGCGACAAATGTTACTTAAAAATGGGGCCACTCACTAGGTAGACATTGGTCAGGGACATGAATACATGGATTAAGGACCTAGGAAATATTAAAATGTGATCTTAGATCAAGGTAAACTTTCATAAAATATTTCAACCCCAGAAAATAATGACAACATTTTAAAATGACCATGGGCATCGACCGGTATCATTAGGATTTAGGAGCCAGTAAAATAACGAATTTTATAGCATGAGTCACAACTTAGACAACCGAGAACCTACATCAAAAGGTCAACAACAAAATAGAACGCTAGTCAGGATTTTCAGACTCAAAGGTTATTTTGAAGGGTTTTAACAACACAAACCCTAAAACAACAATGAGGATTATAACCTTGAGCCCCAGGACAAGGGATTAAACCAAATTTTGTAGGAATTAAACTGGAACCAAAGAATTTTTTTGAGGGGTTCCATCACACATAATGCATCCATTTAACTTGTTTAATTAATTAGGGTTTGGATCTATCCAACCAACCCCTAACTCAACTACTTTGTATGTGAAATGAATCCTTTTCCATGCATTTGGCTATGTTAGTTATCATCTTTGAACTAGTTCATCTTGAAGGTTATGAGTCTACCCTAAAGATTTCCAAGTTCATCAACATCCTTTATACAAACATCGAAACTTCAAACTTAAGTCAAAAGTGTTGTCCCAAAACGTTTGCAAAGGTCACTTTCCACATCATCCACCTTTTCATCTCGCATTGTCATCATTGCTTCAAAAAGACTTAGAGTGTCTCTTTTACCTAGATTTGATTCAACTAGAGAGTTCAAACATTGCAAATCACAACACAACTCTCCTAGAGGTGACCCAAAATTTATGGTAAAAACAAGATCATAACATAAGAGAATCATGGAGAAAACCAAAAGTCACATTTACCTCAAGAGATCCAAATCCTCTAGAATTTGATCTGAGAAGTCAAGTTACCCCATCACAACAAACTTCATCACCATCAAGGCCATATGAGATAGAAGACATCATGAACAATCCATTTGAACTTACTAGGAAGGAAATCATGGAACATCAAGCCTTGGGAAGCATAGTTCCAATTTTCCCATCATTTGTTGCACAAAATTTGACTCAAGGCTTCATACTTCATCACTAGGGATAAATCAAACATCCACTCCCAGTCTTGTGGCTATTCTTGCTAAGGAATTTAGCCATACTCTTCCATTTGAAATAAACACACTTGTGTGTACCCTTGAAACCAATCCTCCATCCCAAACGACCACTTGGACACCAACATTTGGTGCTCCTCCCATTCCTGAATATCCCACACAGCCATATAAACCACTTATACTTCATTACTCCATGACAACTTCAACATATTGAAGAAACCCCTCTTCATCCATACCTACAAGTATCACAAGTGTGCCCAACATTATGCAAGGTAGTGTGGACCAAGTGGACCCAAAAGGGAAGGAAATACCCTCATGCAAAATCAACCTTTAACACCACATGGGACCTCTTCATCCAATCTTCCCATTAATACACCAAACACAATGGTTGTCCAAAACACATCTATTCCATCCACCATCAACCCACATCAAAACAGTCGCTTGGTCACAAAACCCATCAACCAAGGAAATACATGGACCACATCTCAAACACAAGGGAATCTCCAAAACATTGGTCAAGGGGATCCTTTCAATCAATGGACCCAAGCTCCTAATGTGCCTTTGACATCGCAATATTTAATGACGCCATCCTCATCTTTTCCATTTGTCCCCCAAGTCATGAAAAATCAAATGGGACCTCAAACTTACATTCCTCCACCCCAATCCACTATCTTACAAGGAATGTTGAACCAAGGGAACTACCATCCTCTCATTAGCAATCCCCTACCCACACAAAACATCACCACTCAAAACCCATTATAGATGTCCCAACAACCACTTGATCCTACGTTACAAGGGCATGACTTATCCTTACAACAAGCTTAACAAGCTTATCAACAAGTCGTCCATCAACAACAACAACAACAACAACAACAAGAAGGAGCCCTAGCAACACAACAACAACAAGAAGCATCCCTATCCACACAATAATAGCAGCAACATCAGGAACAACACCAAGCAGCCCTAGCAGCACAACAACAATAGCAACAACATCAAACCCATCAAGTAGCCTTAGTAGCACAACAACAACATGAAGCCCATCAAGCAGCCTTAGTGGCACAACAAAAATAGCAATATCAACAAGAAGTCTTACTAACTTAGCAGTATGCACAACAACAACAACAACAATAACATCAAAGTTCCTATTAGAACCCTCAACAAAATATCATCAATACAAACATGTTAGGGACATATACATCAACACCTCAATCACCTTCACAGAATCCCACACCACCATACACCCCATACAACACCTTATCATATCAAAACCCATCCATCATCCCACCATATGTTCCTCCACCAAACTCGCAAGACGATCTAGCATCATAACCTAAAGCGTTATCACAAGAAATGCAATACCTTCATATGGGCAAGACAAAGAAGCCCCATACAAAGAATCTGTGTCCCTATCCTTTTGATCAAAACATCACAATGGTACTATTCCCTCCTAGCTTTGAAATCCCAAAATTCGATAAATACAAAGGGAGAGGAAGTCATGTGGACCATGTCAAAGAATTTAACGTTATGTGTATGGAGGTTGCGTATAATGATTCTTATTTAATGTGCCTCTTTTCCTGAAGTCTAACAGGTCCTTCCATGGATTGGTTTTCTCAACTTCGTCCTAGTATCAAAATTTTTCAAGAAATTACTAATAAATTCATAGATCATTTCTCCTTTAACCTTGACATGGACGTAAGCCAAGAATATTTCTACACTCTCAGACAAAACAAAGGAGAAACTCTAATTTCTTCCAAAGATGGAGACAAAGAGCTAGTAAGAGCAAATGGCCTCTTCCCGATGAACAACAAGTGGGGATCATCATAGAAAATCTAGATCCGGATTTATCCTTCCACTTGAAAATGTAGGGTTTTACATCTTATGATGAGCTTGTCCCTAGAGCCCTTAACATCAAGAGAGCTCTAATCTCACAGGGAAATATCCAAGGTTATAAAGACAATCCACCATCAACTAGTTCAAACAACAGGCCTCGCGTCTGGGCTAATAAAAAAAATGTAATGAATGATGGTGTGGTAGATGCTAAGGTAGTCCTAAGTGCTCCTAGGCCAAACAACAACCAAGTTGCTAAAATTCAAACAATTGTGCAACAAACAACACCCCCTTAGAACAATCAGTTCAACAACATTGAATTGCAACAAAGGCGAACCCCTAACAAGAACAACTATCCTAAACGCAAGTACACATAGTTATTGGAACCCATCGAAACCACCATGAAGAAATTGGTAGAGTTAAACCTAATAATGCTTCCCAACTTTGAAAACTACCAATAACTACAAGAGAAACCATCCTAGTACAATGAGAACGATCTTTGTGACTTTCACACGATCAAAGGACACAAAATGACAAATTGCATGAGGCTCAAAAAAATTATCCAAGACCTTATAGAAAATGATACCATATCTATTGAGGTACTAGCCAATAACTTGGATCTTAAGATATACAAGAACCCTATGTTGAATCATAGCAAAGGGAACAACACTGGAAAAGCTAAATATTACACAAACATACAACATACCTATTCAAATGTGGTCGCTTCCAATGATAGAATCATCACCATTGTCACCATCAAAGGGAATAGTGTGGAGTGTGGAGTCACCACACGATGTGGCAAAGTCACCATCCAAGGAGTCCCATTCCAATCTAGGACACAACCTACTCAACCAACAACAAGCACTAGCAAGTATAATCTCTTAGAGAAACTTCAAAAGACCCCCACACAGATTTATATCTTAGAACTATTGAGGCTATCACCTACACATAGGGAAATCCTAGAATAAGCTCTTTCTATGTCATCCATTCTCGAGGATATAGATATTGAATAATTTCAAGTTGTGTCGGTAGGCCATATCGCTAATCACCTTCTCACCTTCTCGGAACAAGACCTACCATCGCAATCATCTCATATTCATGCTTTACACCTTGAGGTTATCATTCATAAGAACAAGGTTAAAAGAGTCTTAGTAGATGGAGGTGCTAGTCTAAACATTTGCACCCTTTAGTTGATAAAAAATATGGGTTGTTTAGAGGATACTATTGAAAAGACAAAGAGTACCACCATCAAGACATATGATGACAAAGAACTGGTATCACAAGGCATCATCCCACTACCCATCCAAGTGGGTTCTCTCATTGCATAAATTATATTCCAAGTGTTAGACCTAGATATTCCCTACAACATATTGCTTGGTTGACCCTAGATCCATGCCTTAAAAGTTGTAGCTTCAACCTACCATCAATGTGTAAAGTTTCCTTTTGAGGGTAGAGAAGTTACTATCAATGGAGATTTTGAGCCTTTTCACCATTGAAAAAATCTTGAGGCCAAGTTCTATAAAATCCCCCAAATACCCAAGAATGATGAAGTTCCTACACCTTTTGCCTCATTTGTTTACCCATCATTTCTTGCATCTACCTCTGAAACGAAGGTACTCATTGTGCAGAGCATACCTGACATCAAGGCAGTGATCCAAGATGATGGTTGTGGAAACTATAAACTAACTGGGAAAGTTAACTCTTTCTCCCAAAAGTCATGGGAAAACCACACCTAACAACGTCCCAAATTCTATCAAAATGGCATCTATTACCTCCACCAATTGGGGAGACCTAAAAAAATATGTTAATGAGGAAGATATATCTAAACTGCTATATTAGGATGAAAGACATGTTCCTATTCTTCCCATAGAAGATGACAACAAAGGTTTATAGCTAATGAAGGGAACGGGATATACTAAGAACGGGAAACTAGGAAAAAATGAAAATGGTTTGCTAGAACATATCATTCTTGAGGAACTTCCAAAGAATCTTGGCCTAGGTTGTACTACTAGCAAGGTCACCCTTATTAGCAAAGGTACTTCTACTAAAAGGGTTGAGGCTTCTTCTTGGTTGCCAACATCACGTGATACTACCCTAGATGACTTCCCCCTTGATGTTGCTGACCTATTTGAGAATAACTCCCTCTTTATGCTATGTACATCCACCTTCACCCCAAGAAACCAACCAAATGAAATATGCCTGGTATACCCACAACTCATTGATTTGGACCAACAAGGACCACCAATTCTAGATTTATTCAAAAATGATGAAGCGATCTCAAAATTCATGGGAATCCATGATAACTTACCATGGGTAGCTCACAAGGTAGGTTTTGACATAGAGCTAGACATAGGAGTATACTATGGGGAGATGATTGAGTCCTTTAGTTGTAAAATTGATAACATGCAACTAACTTGCAGATCTTTGAGTGAAAACCACACTGTGGCATTTTTTGATCCCAAAATAGTAAAAATAAAGAACATATTTGAGGGTGAAAACCTCTTTGAGGTGCCCAAGGATGATGGATTCAATCTCCCCCTTAGTACGATACATCCAGAGAAATCAGTAGTCTTAGCAGAAAATGCCACTCCAGTCAATGTGGAAATAAAAGAAGCACCCAAGATCACTTTCTATGTTGAATCCTTGTTGGCTGAAGATTAGAAGAACGTGGCAACATTCTTGAAAGAGTGCATAGCTAATTTTGCATGGTCATACACAGATATGTCAGGGCTTGATCCAGAAGTAGTTGTGCATCATCTAGCAGTCTATCCCAAAGCCAAACTAGTAAAGCAAAAGTTAAGGAAGATACACCCTCAAATAGAACTCTTGGTCAAACTTGAGTTACAAAAGCTTCTTGATGTTGGATATAACCGACCAATAGATTATCCTGAGTGGGTTTCAAACCTGGTACTAGTCTCAAAACCCACTGGGGGCATCAAAATATGCACTGATTTTAGAGATTTAAACAAAGCATGCCTGAAGGATGATTTCCCTCTTCCTAACATCGACATCATAGTGGACTTAACACCTGGGCATGAAATTCTATCACTCATGGATGGTTTTTCAGGCTATAATCAAATCATGATCGCTTAGGAGGATCAACACAAAAATGCATTCACTTGTCCATGGGGGACATATTGTTGGAACGTCATGTTGTTTGGGCTAAAGAATGTAGGATCAAACTATCAAAGAGAAATGAACCTCATCTTTCATGACATGATCCAAAAAACAATTGAAGACTATGTGGATGATATTTTGGAAAAATCAAAGAAAATGAGTGAGCACATACAAGTCTTAGGACCCATCACTAGTAGAATTTTGCAAATAAATGACTACGTGACTAAAAATTTAAGTCATGTGACTAAAACTTTAAGTCACGTGACTAAAAATTTTAGTCATGTGACTAAAAATGACTAAATTCTACTAATTTTTTGTAATTCACAAGTATAAATGACTAAATAAATGACTAATTTGGTCATCAAGTAAAATCACAACTAAATAATTGGTCAAACAAATAAAAATGACTAAATAAATGACTATTACTCCTCTATTCTTTTTTCTTTCGAATTTGATCATAATCCATAAAGCTTAAGCACCCCTCATGGGACCCCTACCTAAGTGGGCCATTTGGTCGCCTAGGTTGCTTGGTGCACCAAAAATACCTATTGCATGGAAGGCATTGCCACTCGGTGTAGTCTTAAGGCCTTCACATATTTTATAAAAAAATTTAACATTTACATTCTTTAACTTTTATTACTCATTATGTTAATGAATCATTAATGTTTTTAACTATGATTTGAAGCCAGTTTGATTTTCCTGTTGTGTTAGCATGTCAAATGTATCAAAGAGCAATTGTGGTCAAGTTCACTAATAAAATAACAACTAAAAATGACTAAATTCTACTCAGTTTTTGTAACACAATTATAAATGACTAATTTGATCATCATAAGTGACTAATTTGATCATGGGGTAAAAAAAAACAACTAAATAATTAGTCACACAAATAAAAATTAGACAATATGATATTAAAGTGGATAATTAAAAAAAAAATCTAATTGAGGGAGTGGGTTGTATTATAATATAATATAATAATAATATATTATATTACAATACAATATAATATATTATGATATAATATGATATAATATAATATAATCTATATAATATATGTTATAATATATATTATATGATATTATATAATAACATATATTATAATATATATTATATAATATTATATTTATATTATAATGTATTTAATATTATACAATAATATAATATTATAATATTAAATTATATAATATTATAATATAATATTATATTATAATATAATATAATATAATATTATATTGTATTATAATATAATATAATATTTATATTATATTATTAATATTATAATATTATATTAGAATATATTTAATACTATATAATAATATAAAATTATAATATATTTAATAATATTTATTGTGCAAAAGCGGGAAAATTATATATTATAGTTTATTTAGTTTCAATTCCATTTTGAAATCTTGTCTTAGGAGGCAAATAAATGTGCAGGAAAAATCTTGGCCGTATTTTTCATTTCAATAAACGTACCCTAAAACCCTAACTAAAACCTTATTTTTTAGGTTGCAACTCACCAGTGAAAGGTCAATACCAGCGAGGAAGAGTTTGGAGGAGCTGAAACCAATAGCGTGGGGGCGCTCTCTCGCTTTCTCAGAATGGTCTCGGTATCAGATGCATCTTTCCACTCCCAAACTCTACTGGTAATGGCAACTCGGGAGCCCGCCCTCTTTGGCTTGGATGGGACCAAATTTCAAATGCTCATGGCTTGGCTGAAAAGTCAAAAATCGGGGGGCTTGGTCAGCACTGGTAATTTCATTGTAATAAACATACTCTTTTTTTTAATTTAATAAAACACTTAATTCATTGATAGATTGGTACACAACTAGTGAGTACAATCTACTACTGAACAGAATAGAGGAAGCTAACATAATCTTGGGTATGTGCAGGATCATCATGGAAAAAATAGGCCCTTAAGTGGCAAAAAATTTAGAAAAATCAGAGTTAGGAAACTTGACATAAAAATTTGAATAATTTATCTATATTATTTCAAAAATATGTAAGAATAGAATTTGTACAAAATTGAATGTAGTTTCTAAACTACTAGGTTTATTTAAAAAAAAATCTATTTGGTGAAAATTTGAAATTTCAATGCAGTAGCACTTAAATTTCAGGGAAAAAAGAAGAAGTAGGTGTCTGTCTGACCACCCTAACCACAATAAAATGATAATATTTTTTTATAATATTTTGGATATAAGTAGAGGACTCATGTCCTGATGTGATGCATATTTTTGTGAAAAAAATTTCAAGTAAATAATTAATTATGAATTTTTATTACAACTTTTAAAAATATAAAACTCATAATCGACCACCTTAACTTGGTCAAAACTTCATGAAATTCATTTTTTAATCCTATATGTAAATCATAGAATATGACACATGTTTGGATTCAAAAAATGTACCATTTGAAAGCTATAGATGTTTTCAATCAACCTATCAATAGGGGCTTTAGTCATAATTCAAATAGAAAATGAATAATAATTATTTATTAAATTCAAAGTAAAACTTAATTTATATTGGTGGAAAGTTGAGAATCTCCTTTAAAAACCCTTTTCGTTTCATCAATTTTGGGTAAAAAAAAGGTCGTCAGCCACATACCCTACACATACCCATCATATCGCCACTTTTTAGCCCATCATGATCCTGCACATACCCTCTTCAAATCCTGCATCAAAAATGAGCCCTAGATCAAGAGCTCCTTTAGGATTCACTGCACCACTTCCATAATCGAATGGTGTGGCTGGTACAAGTATTGGAATGCTTACATCATAAAGATGTTGAGCTTGTATGGGATTCCCATTGTGATCTACAACTGTAGATGTTTGTAATGCTGACTTGATGGCAGTTGGGCTCCATTTAGGATGCTTCTACTTGATAAAATCTACAATGCTAGCTATGTGAGGTGCTTCCATGCTTGTTCTTGATATCATTGCAAATCCTTCTCCTTGATAATTAGCCTCATTGGTACCATTTGGAGTCCATGCAACCCATATTAGAGAACCTAGAGCCAAAATTTCTAGCTTTAGAACATCGGTATCTTCATAGCTATAATCCATTACATCTGGTCCTCTCGAAGAATAAACAACCACCTGAGGGGCTTCCCTTTGGAATTTAGGAGTCAACCGATTTCCTATCATAGCTTTTTCTCTAAAGCTTGTGACTTGACCTGACCCATCCCTTATTGTTGATCTATTATACACTAGTAGAATTTGGAAAATAAATTGCTACATGACTAAAATTTTTAGTCACGTGACTAACACTAGTAGTATTTGGAAAATAAATGACTAATTTGGTCATCAGGTAAAATCAGAACAAAATGCCTAAATAAATGACTAATATCTAACAAATAAAAATGACTAATATTAGACAAATAAAAATGACTAAATAAATGTTCTCATTATTAAATTCTTGGCCATAATTCTCATTTTAATAAACATACTCTAAAACCTTCGTCAAGACCTTATTTTCAATCGTAGCCCACCATAATTATTAATAAAACATTACAAATAAAATTACTAATAAATATTTTTTTGTGGAATAAATATTTTGTTTTGTGGTTTCATCACATGAACACCAAATTTTCTTCTAAATTGAATGACCAACTCCTCAAAGGGCCCAACTATGTAGTGTGGAAGATAAATATGCATGCAATTCTCATATTTATACTAAGCTACTTATAAGTTTACATACTCTACATTTACTAGAGGAAAATAATGATATTACAAATAGTTTACAAGTAAGATTATATAAATTAGTTGAATTGTAATAGAAGAGATAAAGACAGAGATAAAAAAAAAAGAGATAGAGACAAAGAAACATAGAGGTAGAGAGATAAAGAGGAATAGAGATATAGATGAAGAGAAAGATTGAAAGAGAAAGGAATATAAAAAAGATAGATAATACAAGAGAGATAGAAATATAAGAGATAGAAAGGGAAAGGGAGATAGAGAAAATAAAAACTAACTTTTGATTGCTTGTTTCATGCCAACAATCCAAGAATGGTATGTGTCCTTGGGGAGTTATGCTCAAGGTAGCATAATGTTTGATATAGATAGACAAACTTATAGAGAGAGAAAGACATAAAAGAGAGGGAGATAGAGATAAGATATAGAGAGAGAAAGACATAAAATGGAGAGGGAGATATAGATAAGATATAGAGAGGTGGATAGAGAAAAAATAAATTGAACTCCTGTAATAAATTTACTATTACAAATATATAATTTTGTTTAATGAAAAAATATATTTAAAATATATATTTATTGAGTGAATGCTAATTGAGACCTTTGTTACATAAACAACATCATTTGCTAAATGACCTACCAATTGACCTCATGTACTACACATATGTATGAAAAAATACACCAAAATTTTCTCTAATTGACCTTTCATACCTCTTCGGCGTACCTATTGCACACCAAGGTGCAATTGCTAGTAATAATTATATATATATATTTAACATGTCAAAATTTGCTCATTATTAAAATCTTGGCCATAATTTTCATTTTAATAAACATACTCTAAGACCTTCGTCAAGACCTTATTTTCAATCATAGCCCGCCAAAATGGAGAAGTGAGTCGAAAACTTATTTTCAGGCATAGCCTGCTAAAATGGAGAAGTTTAGGATGAAACCTTATTTTCAAGGTAGCCCACCAAAATGGAGAAGTGAAAGTGCCTGATTTTGGATTGCAACCTTTGCCCATTTTTTTTCATTGGACACGATTTGTGCAGAATCTTGTGGTAAGTCACTTTCCATGGTTTCAGTTAATTTTACTTTTCAAATATGTATGTGGTCAAGCCATATGATCTATTCTTTTTTATCTTTCCTTCTACACTTCAAGCTTGGTTATCCTATAGATGGAGCATGTTCATCATGATTTTCAAGTTTTTGTAATGAATCTGGTCTTCATCTGCTTCTACTTGTCCATATGCTTCTTTTATCTATCCTTACATTTTTATTCAATCTTTATGACAGATTTGCATTCTATTGGAATGATACATTAATATCTGCCTTTCACTATGGAAATTATTTCCTGAACCTTTTAACTTGTTTTGTGCCTCTCTTGCATTTGTAGCTACTTGGCACCATTTAGAAGATACATTTTATCAATTTCTCATATCAAAACATAAAATGTCAACAATAAACTATGTAAACTCCTACCATATGTTGGTAAACAGGTATCATCATACTTCATTTTAACTGAGGAAATTCATCTTGCAGGTCAAGCTTTATACATAACCAATTAAAATCTTTTGTATAGTTTGAACTTTTACCTGCTTTTGTTTATGTCGTCCATCAGATTGACAGGGTCCTATGTACCTTAGTGGTTAAAATTTCATGCTCATCACTTGCTTGAGTTGAATTGGTGTCATAAGGAAACAAGTGATTTTTTGATGCAGTGCAAAGGAAGAAAATCAATCACTTGAAAACATGTTCCTCAACTATGGACTAAATCCATTAGTTTCTTCAAATTCACAAGATAATTCACCATGTAAATGATCACTACAAGAGCAAAAATATAAGTTTCCACTTTTCCTGACCCAAACAAGTTTAATCATCATCTTCAGACTCATTAGAGACTCCATCTCACTCAAAACACTCAACACCAGGACCTGAGTGCATTACCCAAATGGCTTTTCACTCAAACCTGTCTTCAAAGCTAGTAGTCATCCAAACATAAACTGTCAAAGATATCCTTTGATAAAGACATCCATTCAAGAATGTGATGGCTTTTAGGATACCCCCTTAAGGGGTTTTAAAACATATCAAAAGATCATCATAGGTTGTTTTAGGAAACATGGTTCAAACTTGATTGTTATCGTTCCAAATTAGGTCTAATTGGGCTTAAACTGCACAAGGGTTTATTGATTCTCTTATCTCCAGTCTCAAACTCATTCAATCAACATTTCAAACAATCTTCATTGGGCTTACTTATGCTCATAAATCTATCAAAAATCTATTTTCATAAACATTTTAACAAACCCTAGGCTTTAGGCTATTTGACTATCCCAAAACTCTGTTTTCTCAGACAATACATAGATTTCCAATCCTAACCTCTCTCTTTTCACATATTAGCCTATAGCTTATGGTCTAAAACCTCAAAAACATGAAAGTACATTCCATGTGGAATCTTTTCACCAAGAATTAGAAAATTTCAATGGAAAAGTTGGGAGAAACACAAATTTTTATGTCACTGTTTACCCTAAATCAGGGTTTCCACTGTTTTCAGAAAATTCCCAATATCTTATTCAAATTTGAACCAAATTGCATGAAACAAACTTTGGAGGGAAGGAGATTGAGCATAATTTTACCTGAAAATAATTTTAAGTGACCTTTTTCCCATATTGGGCCATACAAAGACCTGAAACAATTGTTTTTTAGTAATTTCTGAGAAAAGACAGAATTTATTTATGATTCTCCATCACAATACAATTCCTCCAACTCACTACATCTTCAATCCAATCTCTCCCTATCTTGTAAATGAGTTACAATGCCTTTTTAAAGGCTTTACAACTTCCTCCAATGAATGAAACTAACTCAAACTACCCTATGACCTTTGGTATTCCATCCTTGTGCATTTTTTGCACTTTTTGCATCTTTGTATGACAACTTTTCATATTTTTTACAAAATTTGACATAATAGACTCAAATGACCATCCTAATGACCTCAACAAATGAAAAATGACTCAAATGACCTTACAACAATGTTGAATCATCAAAATTTAATCAACCTTCAATATTTTCTCCATGGAAACATGACATTGTCAAGGTGCTCCTACACCATTTGTTCTCTAGATATAGTTAATTTTTGTCCATGTTAAGGATTTCCTATATATCCTCAATGATGTAAAGCATATTATGTGCATGTTGATGTATCCTCAACATTTATAATATCTAACCAACATCTAATTTTTAGGATCTAACAAAACTACCAAATTGATGCATGATGAGTTTGGTTTTTAAGCTGAAGGAATATAAAGGTATATTAATTTAGGTAGTATTTGGAATTTGGCCAATGACATGCTTTTAGATATTGTACTAGTATGTTAATTACTAATTAGTATTTTCCACAACTAAAGTTTCTGGATTTAGGACTTTGCATCCAAATTTGATGGTTGTTATCTAGCCAATTAATGTTTCTCTCATCTCTTATCTTACTAAATGTGTAAGATTTTTTCTCATTTATTCTACTTTAAATATTTTTCCTTCAATCGTGGTGAAAATGGGATTGCTTTTCTCTTCCCTTGATTTTGAATATTGAAAGATGTTTTTGTTATCAATGACAAGTGGAGTGTTTTGAAGTCCAAGTGACTTTTTTTGGTTTTGTTGGTGCAAATTTGTGACTTGAAATCTTTCCAAAATGTCTTTCATTCCAATGAAATGAACATGGTTTTGATACAAAATTGAGCTATTCTTTTTGCATGGTACTCATACATTTATAACATGTAGACAATAATGGAAGCCACATTTAAACTGAGTGAAGGAGTTTGATTTTCCTATGGAATTAGTATCATCTTCTTTATAGTTTTCCCAACACCTTGATAGGACTATGTTTTCTACTTACAATTCTTCCCTTTTTCCTTTTGTTGAACTACTGCAACAATAGATATAGGAATAGAAAGAAATCATACAAATCTAAACTAGATCAAGGAACTCAACTCTTGGTAGATGAAGTTGAAAAGTTGTGAGATGGTAATTGACTAGTTGAGAGAAGTAGAACAATACCCAATGTTAGGGTTAAAAAGGAAATATTTAAAAGCTTAAAAAGATAAAATGCAAAATAATATAATATATTTACATTTCCTTTAATTTTGAAGCATCTACTATGTAGCCACTGGAACAGTGTTAGGTCTTGTTTGCAGACATATCACATTTATATGGCTCTGAGCATTATGTGTCCTTATATTTGAGATACTTCTCAAAAAATTTGCGTCCACCAATATTGTATCCATGCCCTCAGGTGGATAGATTTAATGTATGTATTTCACATTGCTTTTCTTTCATGTATAAATATGAAACTCATTGTAACTCTTTTTAATGTTCAATCTTATTGGTGATCTTTATTATGACCACATAATAAATTTTCCAGAGTTTCACATATAAATAGAGCATAATACATATGTGGAAACTCGATGTTTTTTCTTTATATTTCTCAACATTGCATGATTCAGTTTTTGCAGGAGAAGTCCAATAGAATTTGTGATTCCTTATACCAAGTATGTTAAGAGTTTCAACCATCCATTGTCTACTATAATGCATTTCAAAATAAAAATTGAAACTGAAGATGCAACTGAGAAAAGGTACCTATAGACTCTTGTCCAATTCTATGTCATTATAATCATTTTTCTGTAAATAATTCATAATGCTTGCATTCTTTTGTTGCACATTAAATCAACTTAAAAGTTTCTTGTTCATAGGTATGTTAATCACAGACTTACTATTCTATTTTTGGAGTTGGTACATGCAAATAGGAACAGACATTGAAGACTTTAAATGCTCTTGGCTTGTAGCACAAGCTTTTGAATGGGAAAATGAGAGCCAAATTCAAAGACTATATGTATGCAGATAAGTCCATTTTCATTTGTGACTATCTGTATAATTTTTCACTAGCTGCTTGTTGACTAATAGTGATTATGTTCTTTTTTACGCTAATTATGGAAAATTAGATCCATCTTATGTTGTAGAAGTTAAGGATTTATATAGAGAACTTGGAATCAAGGTCTATTTATTCTTTTCTTTTCCGTTATGAGATGTTCAAAGTGATATTTTCTTTTTGAAGTTTCCACTATCAAATTGCATAGTTCACAAGAGAACTTACTTTTATCTATAAAAATGATATTAAGGGACATGTAGATTGAGTTGTCTATACAAATTTCAGAATTTGAACTCTTAAAATTAGCTTCCACTTTTTGAGGGGGCATGCAAATCACTTTTGAAGTTGAGTGTAAAAAATAGAGTAGCATGTAAAGAAAAAGGATGAAAAATAATAAAGTGAAAAGTGGCTCTTCTATCAACCATGTAGAATACAATGAAAGGAGTGTAGGGATGGTAGGGGTTTAATGTTTACAGTGCAATGGAATTTGAGTCACTGGGTTCACTAACATATTTGAATAAATTCACAAGTCTCGAAATCTTCAGGGCACAGTAGTTAAGTTTGATATACTAATTAACATAAAAAATCTATTTGGCACATATTATGGTCTATACCAATTCTTCATGTATAGGACAATTGATGAATCAACATTTGCATGTATTCTATTTGACCCTCTAATTTTGTTATCATTGTTGACAACTACTAATGATAAAAGCCAAAGTCTTATATTCCTAAAAGCTCTTCAATTATCCACAATATCCACATGTTATGAGCTCTGATAAAAAGATTGTGCATAGTTCTTCTTAGTTTATTCAATTTGGTGCTATTATTTTTATCCTGTGATTCAGGCTTCAAACTGACCCCTCTCATTAGTATTTGTCTTCTAGAATTGTCTAGAAGAGGGTAATCAAAATTAGTACTGGAATATTTGAAAGTTGAAGATCCTTTCCCTGAAACTGAAGCTTTGTTCTTGACAAACCAAAGTTGAGACAAGCCAAGAACTAGTGGAAGGGAAGTTGAATGAAAACTGAGAGCAACTAAAATCCTTCCTAAGAAAAGTTCCCTCTCCACTATAACTGCCGGTTCTAGTGTCTCCTTGTTCATTTTTTTTGGCATCTCCTCATTTTTCATTTCTTGATAGAGAGCTTTTGAAAGATGTGCAAGATGTTCTTCAATCTCAACAATCAATGTTGAGATATAATGGAAGCATTGCTCTTGCAAATAAGGTGATAAATCATTTATACTTGAAGGAGATTTATGTGCATGAAGGAAACTTAGGAGTTCTTCCAAAATATTCTTGGACCCCTCATCTATGGTATCTTTTATTTGACTAACCTCAGTTCCAAAATAAGTGTTAAGGCAACCAAACTAGTCTTCATCATTTGTCATCATAAATATAAAACTCAACATAGGTAAATTGACACTTTTTAGGTCCCCTCTCTTCATAAGCCAACCCTCACTAGTAGTTAATTTGTGCAAATGGGTTTCAACATCTTTTGTAACTTCATAGATGTAACTATGGCTTCAAGGCATTTACCAACCTTTAACTCTCTTGCTAATGCATCCTCAGAATCCATTAGCTATTATTTGTTTCATCCTACTTCAACAAATAGGCTTTCAAAAAGTTCATATCCCACAGACCTTTGATGGATTCCAAAATAATCTCACACACACATTGCCATGGAAACTACAAATTTGAACGAAAATCATTTTTAGCCACTCCAAGCTCCCTTCAAACGCATCTAGACTGTCCAATGTTTCCTTCCGATCAATGTCTCATTCTCCTGCGAATTTCTTTGCCACTTTCACAAGATCAAGCAAATACTTTCTCCCAAGCCTATCTACAAAGAGAATATCATCTCAGACATGTCTTAAGCTATGCTAAGTGTATTCGATATAAATTTGCTCAGTAAAATCATCATGGTAGCTTGTAGCTTCTCTATGAGATTTACAATCGCACTTTCATTGTCCGGGTTTGAATCCCACCAAACAACTGTGGATTCAGGTGGCAATCGCCAGTCAGCCTTTATAAAAAAGAGGCAAATCGTTTAGAACCTCCAAGAAGAGTTCCCCAGCCTGACATAGTGTTACCTGTATGAATCTTACCACATTACAGAAAATGGAACTGACTGCCCCCACCTTATCATTCTATCGGTGGAGCTATGAGGGGAGTTCCCCTGATGTAGTAATATTAGGTCAATAGTGTTAATTATAATTATACTCAGTTCTTTCATATGCAAAGTCTTCACTCATAATACCAATGATTTTATTTGTGAGATAATTGTTAGCCTGTTCTCTAGCAACCTGAACAGAACTATTGACCCGTCGATTGAAATTATAATTATAGAAAATAGGACCATCCTGGGTTACAACTTCTATTTCTGCAATAAAAATTAAAGCCAGTAAGGAACTTAGAGATTTATAAATATTCAAGAGGATACATATAGAGATGAGAGTGTATTATAGTGCAGGAGCACCTTGCTATATATGCAAATTTTGGTCTTAGGATAGGATGTAGGTTTTTTTAGTCTTTGGTCATGCAAATAAGGTCATAGTAGACCACTTATGATGTAAATTGAGTCTATTAGGTTCATTTTGTAAAAGTTGCATAGATTGGTAAAAATGTCAAATGTTGCAAAATTGAAAAATTGCAAAAATTACAACAATAAGAATATGAAGGGTCAAGAGTCATGTAGAAGTTGTTGAGTCAGTTGTAGGAAATTGAAACGAGTTGGAAAAGGAATAAATAGCCTCAATGCATCATTGTAAGGGGTGGTGGAAGAAGAATTTGAAGTTTGAAATGAAGAAACCCTTATTTTCTTTATTTTCCACGCCTTCATCCCTATTCTGATGCTTTGTACGAAAGATATGGCCCTGATCATGGCTTGAGACTGATTGGATGTGTTAGTGGTTTGAGTCTTCTTTATTTTGCAACAAGTTTCATTCATTTTTATTGAGTAATGTAAGAGATATTGTGGTTTTTGTGAAAGATGCCTGAAACCCTGCATTGGGGTAAACAGTGGACAAATTTAATTGTGTTTCTATGATTTTAGCTAATGGAAATTGTTGAGAATAATTGAAATGGTTCTTCAATGGGTATACTTACATTTCCTAAGTTTGCAGGTTGTGGAGTTATGGTTTTCTATTGAAATCATGATGCCCTAGTTTTGTATTCCTAGGTGCAGCAGACTGGTAAAGACAAATTTGATGGTTTCACTATGCTTTGCTAGTGAATCAAAGGCTCATTACAGGTAGTAAACATTTGGGAAGGGTTTTAGATGTGATTTGGTCCTTCTTCAATGTGGGGTTTGTTGAAAGTAAAAGAAATTGAGTGTTTATAATCACCTTACTGTCATGGCGGATTGTGACTGTCACAGTGAAGGTAGAGGTAGAGTGTATTTTTGAGTGTTTGTAATCACCTTACTGTCATGGTAGATTTGCATTAACATTTTCTTTTGAATAGATAGATTATCTAGATTCATTAGGAAGTCTTCTAAAATGTTGATTTACTGTAGAACAATGAAAAGCAACCATTTTTGTTCTTCATATATGATGCAATTTTTTGGTATAAATGTAAAATTCTAGGATAATGTGTTTATTTAAATTGGCCATATTTGATGCATGGTTATATATTTTTACAACTCTTACTATGCAATTTAATTTTGAAACTATACCTTCATCAAAACATACATGTTAGTTATGTAAATTTTTTGTTTTGATATGAATGATTTCTTAAGCTACCAAAGGAGCATCTTTATTAGTAGTTGCCTTGACCTGGCCTTAAGCTATTTTTGGGAATATGGGTAATAACACTTTGCTTTGAATGGCTTCTTTCAAATGACTCCTTTAAATTTTGACATAGTTCTGTTATTTTTATCTATAAATTTCTTCCTTCCAGCTGGCTAGCTATTTGTCATTCTTTTTTATTCTTATGTTCAGCTATAGCAAGATTTAATGATGATAAACAAGGGCATATCAACATTTCATTTCACAAATAGTACTTGAAATGCATTTTTTTTATAACTAAAAGATGGGAAAATTGTTGGAATATGTTGATAACAAAATGGCAACTAAATTTGCAAGTGTACATCGTGTTCGAGCCATTGGTTGAAAGTTCACCAGGAGTAAAACCTGGGATTATCATATCTGGTGAACGGGTTTATATTTCTAGCCTAAAAATATTTCAACATCTTAAGAAATATGTACAGCCACGCAGAGTATGCATGCAATATTTAGAAGGGCTATCAAAAACATATCCAAAGTTTGAACTATGTCTTCATAGGTAAGCATTCTTTTGAAGGCCATTGAATTTATTTTGATTTTGGATGGTAAGTTAATCAAGTTTTGTACACTTGTGGTTATAGGATATTCATAAATAATTTAGTACACCTACATGAGTGGATTTGCATGTGAATTTAAATTTTTTGTTCTTGAAGTTCCAAATTTTTCTTTTTTGGGACTGCTTGAAGCCTCAATTCAATGTTATTGATTTGATACATATTTCATGCCATATTAGATTGGTTCATGTATTATACTAAGTTATTAGTTTAGGCTAGGGTATAGGGTTTCAGGTATGCTAGTATGACATTTTTTGTGGGGCGGTGCGGGGGTTGGTTCATTTTGGGTATGACTACACAAAAAAATACAAAAATCACAAATATACACATATTTGTAGCTAAAAAATAGGAAATAAGTTTAGAATTCCACATAACATGCATTAAAAAGGAAATAAGTTTAGGAAACAAAAGTACCATAAAAATTAAAAATAATACTTCATGTCAATTTGTCAAACTTGAATGTCAACATCATATGGGTCTTCATAAAGAGCATTATCGTCATCATTGACATTAGATGATGTAGGCATATTAATTATAAGGAACATAAGAGGTGCCATTGACACTTGCACTAAAAATATGTTGGCTTTTTGACTCCTCAAAAAATGAAGATTGTATTGAAAATGCTACATATTAAGTAGACCCAAAGGCTCAAACAAACTAATCAATTGGTCATCTTCTACAATAATACATTGATATGAGTCACATATATATAGTAACTCTCTTATAACTACTTTCATAGGTTGGAGGTGACATAGCATCTTAGATTAATAACTCCATCATATTTGGGTGGAAAGGCAGTGCAGTCACACGATACTGAGAACAAGCTTGATCAATGGAAAATGTATGCCATTTTTTCATGTTCCTTCCCACTAGACGATAGCGAGGATGGTGGCTTTGCAATTGAATTTTCCTTCACTAAGAGTTGGTTTTGAAGGGAAAATAGTAAGTAGAAACAACTTTAGTTGTATTATTGATTAAATGCATATTACCATTCATCCATGCATATGCATCCATTTGGTTGTTTCTACTTATAGTTGTACCAAGGGCCATGTTTAAAAAACCAAACGCAATTGCTAACTTTTCACTATGGTGGCAGATAAATGATTTTGTATACCCTATTGCCTTCATTTGTCAAGACAATTTCTCCTACTTTGCATAGCCCTGCCATGTTTTTGGATGTGATCTATCTCCTACACAAAAAACATGTACCAGTTTATGGCCTTCAATCCAACTACATCTAGGTATCTTTTTAATTCCTCTGTCTTTCATCAATCTCTTTACTATTTGAACCTCATACAAATGTTTTAGAGAAGAACATAAGTTGCAGCATTTCTAGGATCCAACTAAAAAAGGAGTGTTGCTAGAAATACTCAACCTATATTCATATATGATCCACATGTACCACATATTTAACTAGCATCTTAGTAATAATGTTTAGGGTGTCCTCAATATATCCAACACGAGCACGAAGGTCAACCATGCACACCTAATGATCAACTATATATGTAAATTGTAATGCAATAAGGGTTACTGACGTGTGAAGTATGTGCAGCCCTCATCCACTAAACCTGCATGACTACATGCACCTAGAACCCAAGAAAATCTTACAATGTTAGGATGTGTTCCAGAGTGCTTCATTGTTTTTCCAGAGTCCTCCATGCTTGAATTAATCAAAGTTATACCATGCACTAATGCTTTCCTCCACCTTGAGGATATTCTTTTTTATTCTCTAATCTTCATACCTAAGTGTTTTAAGGACAAAACATATGATTGTACTAGGATATTGTTGGCAACAAAAGTTTTAAATAAGATTGTATAAATTAATTGGGCACAAGTGGTTGCATTGGGATAGAAAAAGTAGTTGGCCCTCGAATAAAGTATCTAATGGGTATTGTGTAAATAAATTAATGCAAAGGAGGGTCTTGCGAATCTATATAAGCATGCCTTCTATTCACTTGAGAGCATGGCTGCATGATATAGTAAGATTGGTTAGATATGTTGTGGTATAGAGCAAAAAGGCTAGTACATATGATGTATGGTTGAGCAATGCATGCAAATGAGGGATGAACAGAGCAGCTCTTTTGACATTTTTTTGTCTTATACTTATTGTGTGATGCATGATCTATTATTTTTCTTTGTTATTTTGTGCATGCACATGCCATGTGTAGGCTTAATAGTGGGTCATTGACCTCTCACATGAGTTGATATGCTAGTGATCTAGGTTTTCTAAATAAAAGCCAATTGTCTAGCATGTCTAGATGAATTTGGCTAACATGTTGTGTGCCTAACCATTGAACTAGACATATAAGGTTCAAACTTATTCTAGAGAGCTTGGGAATAATGTAGACCGTCTCATCCCTACATGTAAACATTAGCTACATTTGCTAACTATGCAAGGCCTGAAGTGCATGTTTGTAGTGTATTTGTAAGGAGTCTTTATTGTTCAATCTGTCAAAAATAGTTGTGCACTTGAAGTGTATTTTCAGAGAGTATTGTCAACTATTGTTGATTTTTTGTCTTTGACCACTCCAACACTTGGTTTCACATCAATTATTAAAGTATGTGAGGCAACTTTATGAAATTTGGCTAAGGGCCTTTTGTAGAAGATGGTAAAGGGTTTTAGGGCAGTGGGGTTCATGTCTTGAAATATGTTGAGGAATCTTTTGGATAAGTCATGAATTTGTTGAAATTTGTCTAATTAATACGTGAAGAAAGAATTTAGGTTGTGAGTGTGGTGAGTTTAAAGTCTTGTATAGGTCACATGATACCATGTGGAGACTGCATAGATTGTCTTTTAATTTTTTTATAAGCTATTGGATAGACTTTGTTTTATACAATTTCATGGCATGTTATGGTTTACCCCTCTATGCATGAACATAATGTTGAAATACCAAATACAAGAGAACCATTTCAGTAATTTTAAAATTTAATTAGAGAACATAATCCATCAAAGAGATGCAAAGACTAGACTCAACCAACCTTCAAGTTTGATTTTCGAATATGGCTCCTACCATACCCATTCAAGGACCAATGTTAAGGATTAAGTTTACGAACCTTGCTAATGTTTGTTTAGATGTAATTGTTGTGTAATTGACTATTTGTTGGATGCATGTTGGTTGTGTTCCAATTTAGTATGCCTTATCAGCAATGAAGGAAATGGGATGGCCATATTTGAGCATGGTATTGGAAAAGTACTTGATTCTTATACTAACCAAGAAAATGGCACACAAGGAATTGTTGCTTAAAGCAAGTATAAAATTTGAGAGCAAAGGATACACATTTTTACATATAGTCTGTGATTGAAATCCAGGTAAGTGGATAGGTTTTTAGTTATGACTTGCTCATGGTTGTCACTTATCTTCCATGAGTGGGCTTTACAAATGGTATCTAGTGCATTTGCTTGTTTCTTTAGTAAATGCTTTCAAGGATATTTTATCAGAAGTGAGGATCAAGCAAAATCATAGCAGATGGTAAGATAATTTCTTTACTATATTTATTCTTGGAAGTTTTTGAATAATCAGCTTGCCATAATGAGTATCTAGCAACAAATATCAATGGTAATTTCAGTTAAACTTACAATTTTTTTCTTGGGGAAGAAAATAACTAGTCAAATAGATTTAATAGAATCTTGTACGAACATTCACATGTTAATTTCCAGTGATATTGATTAGTGCATTATCTATTGTTTTTTAGATCCTGGAGGACTAACCAAGAAAATGGCACACAAGGAATTGTTGCTTAAAGCAAGTATAAAATTTGAGAGCAAGGGATACATATTTTTACATATAGTCTATGATTGAAATACAGGTAAGTGGATAGGTTTTTAGTTATGACTTGTTCAAAGTTGTCAGTTATCTTCCATGAGTGGGCTTTACAAATGGAATCTAGTGCATTTTTTTGTTTCTTTAGTAAATGCTTTCAAGGATATTTTATTAGAAGTGAGGATCAAGCAAAATCATAGCAGATGGTAAGATAATTTCTTTATTGTATTTATTCTTGGAAGTTTTCAAATAATCAGCTTGCCAAAATGAGTATCTGAAAAAAAATATCAATGGTAATTTCATTTAAACTTACAATTTTTTTCTTGGGGAAGAAAATAGCTAGTCAAATAGATTTAATAGAATCTTGTACGAACATTCACATGTGAATTTCTAGTGATATTGATAAGTGGTTGATAGTGTATTGAAGGATTGAATTGGTCATTGTTACCTTGTGTAAGGTTAGCCAAGTGTTAGATAGGGTGTTATGTTGTTGATTCCTTATGTTGAGTTGTTGCCAAGTAAGCCCCAAGAACACCAAGAAGCATGAAAAGTGAGAACACTGCCTTGAGATTTGTTGAGTAACTGAGAAGTTTGTGTTTTTCCTCCTACCTCTACATCAAGAACCTCCAAGAAGAGTGCCCCAACCTGACATAGTGTTACCTTTATGACTCTTACCACATTACAAAAAATGGAACTGACTGCCCCCACCTTATCGGTCTATTGGTGGAGCTATGAGGGGAGTTCCCCTAATGTAGTAATGTTAGGCCAATAGTGTCCCTATTTAAAATGATGGAAATGGATCACATCTCTTAGAAAAATTTATCTTACAACAATCTTGGAGATGAATTTAGATGCAGTGTGTCAATCAAAAAATACTTGAAGGTTCTTAACAACTCTAATAGATGTACTAGGGGCCATGTTTAACAAACCAAATGCAATTGCTAACTTTTCACTATGGTGGCAGATAAATGATTCTTTATACCTTGTCATCTTCATTTTCCAAGCCAATTGCTCCTACTTTGCATAGCTCTGCCATGTTTGTGGATGTGATTTGTCTCCTACACAAAAAACATGTACCAGTTTACGACCTTCAATCTAACTACATCCAAGTACAAAATATTTTGACAATAAGATGACTTTGTTCAAAGAATTCATGAAGGATTCTTCTAGCAATAAAAGGACTCTAAAAGTTGAGAATTTGCTGTCTAGAACATAGATCTCTTCAGGAAATGCATGGAGCCAACTAAGAAGTTTTTGCAAGACATGAAAATGGCTTGCTCGCATCCTACAAGAAAATAAAACATAAACCCTAATAACCAGTGTGGCAAAAGATATTAAGTAAGACTTCATTGGAGAAACATGGGCACATTAGTGGGAATCATTGTGTTGTCTCTCTGATATGGAAAAATAAAAAGATCACATGATTGAAGATTCTATTAGAGGAAGAAACGAATATTGGCGAGACAAAAAGCGCAATCCCTCTGATACTCCAATAATACTTAGGCACATAATTCATCGGCGAGAGAAGTAAATTTTGGTGGGAGTTAAAGACAAGTCTCTTCGATGTTCTAAAATGAAATCAGGTGATTAAAGTTTATCAAAGAAAACATAAATGTCATTGGAGAAGAACATAATTCGTAGCATTTTTAGGATCCAAATTGAAGAGCGGTGAGGCTATAAATACTCCTAAGCCTACATTCATATGTAACCTATAGGTAGCAAGAAAACACATCCACCACACAACCACCACAGGTTTAACTGGCATCTTAATGATATAGTTTAGAGTGTCCTCGAGATAGCCAGCATGGGCAAGAAGGTCAACCATGCACACATAATGATCAATTGTAGGTGTAATGCAATAGTGCTTACTCATGTGATTGAAGTATGTACAACCCTCATCCACTAAACCTTCATGGCTGCATGCACAAAGAATACAAACAAAGCTTACAATGTTAGGATATGTTTCAGAGTGGTTCATTAATTCAAATATTTTGAGAGCATCCTTGCAAAATCTGTTTTGTGCATATCTTGCAATTATTGCATTCCATGAGATGACATATCTTTGAGGCATTCCATCAAAGAGTTCACGTGCCTTGTGTACATTTCCACATTTTGCATACATGTCTAATAGAGCATTTCCAACCATAATATCTGACAAAAATCCCCCATCTATTATGCTTTGATGGATGTTCATACCCTACTCCAAAGCTCCCATTTTGGCACAAGCAAGGAGGATGCTGGCATAGGTTGTGGAATTTGGCTTCACACCTGCTAATTGCATTTGCTTGAAAGTTTCTAAAGCCTTTTCAACAAATCCATTTTGTGCATATCCCGCAATCATTGTATTCCATGAGATGGCATCTCTAACACCCTTCAATGCTCCCGACTGTTTGCAAATGATAAAGAATGTCCTTAGCTTTTTGTGAGAAAGTTTTTGTGCCACTGAAGCATAACACCAACTATGTATGCAGTTTTATTGAGAAAAATATCACACACAGACATCCATCGAAGCATGATGATCAAGGGAATACTTACCATATGTTGTAATTGCAAGTACCTTGGTAGGTATAAATGCAGGCAAAATAAGTAGGATGTTGTAGACTATCATACTTGGAAATTTTCTATTGAAGACTCATACAGGGTGTCAGCAATAGGCATTTGAAAGATCATCTCTTTGAGTTTGTAGTGAGCACATCGTGTGATTTGGAGTCAAAAAAATATGTGACCATAGAAAGTGATAATACAAAATGAAGAGGCTTGAGCTTCTTGATGTAATTCAATTTCGTCCTCCTGAAACTAATGTCAATTTTTAAAGAAGATTTGTAGGTGGATGAGATTCTGGGATCTTTGGCAACAATTGAAAAAGGTGGAACCTATTACTATTCAAAGAGAGGAAATTGAATAATTGATTTGGCTGCTAATAAAGAAAACCCTAAAATTTGATGAAGATGGTAATTGTTGCATTGAGGAAATGAAATAAAATTTTGATGAATTAGCATCTCTTCTTGTCATTGGTTCTAAGCATGTATGTGAACCTACAGTTGAGTCTGGATGCAATCTGATTGATTTTCCAACAAGAAGTAGTTCTGTAGCAATCATCGAGAGGACTCTTGCATGTCGTTGGGAGTCACATCAAAGTCCCACCGATAGCCCGACATCACTCAAACTCAATAGCGAGAGAGGTGGACATCAACAAGAAAAAGACTGTGGTCCCTCTAATGGAATGAAAAACATTAAGGGACTTCATCAACAAGAGAAGCTTCGATGGGAGATAGAGTTAAGTCCCTTCGATGCCCTGAAAAGGGCAAAGATCAATTTGAAGTTTCCATCGATGGGAGAAATGAACATCGGCAAGAGTTATCTTGAAGTTCCTCCAATAGAATATGTAATACTATTTTGACGGAGTATAATATTTCTTATAGGGATACTGTCGTGTATTGTTTATGCATTGATGGATATTCATATCTTGTTTCAAAGCTCCCATTTTGGCACATGCAGGGAGGATGTTGGCAATGGTTGTGGAATTTGGCTTTACACCTGTGAATTGTATTTGCTTAAAAAAATTTAAAGCCTTTCCACCAAATTCGTTTTGTGCATATCTATTGTAGATGTCCTTAAGCTATCACGACAAAGGTGTATATACAATGTGAGAGATCAATTGATAAGGCTGAGACATGTAGTAATAGATTTGGTTACATTTACTTAAGCTATAATTTTGTTGTGTTCTTTGAATTTCATAGTTTCCAATAGTGGAGTTCTCAATGATCTTGTATACTCAAAGTGTATGTGATAGAAATAAATTAGGTAGTCATGTAATGGAATTAGTTTGAAATTGAATGATCTTGAGTTCATAAATTACATAGTGATAAAGTTTTGACAAAATAATATAATTTCTTGTTGCATTTATTCTGAAATAAAGGCCTCTTTTGATTGTAGCGAGAGGATGTAGAGAGTGAAGCATTGGCTACTTTGATCTTTAGAAATTGATGATTTTTTACTAAATTGATAATGTTTGAAGTTTCTTTTTATTTCTTAGATGTTGAGTCTAATTAATAAGTTTAATGTTGTGTTGCAACTTGTAGGTGAGTATATTGATACGATAAAGGCTAGTATTTGTCGATCCTCTAAAAGTTATCAGAATTGCATTAGTTGATGCAGAAAGGTAAAACTATTTATCTTTATTATAATTAGTGGAACTTGCAACTACAATATCTGATAAAAATCTACTTCTAAATATGATTTTGATGGATGTTATATCTAATTTTGATACATTCACTATATCTAGCGCCTAAGTTTAGGGTGCCATAGTTGGAAAAGGAAAAGAAAATGATTGAATTTTATCCTCTGTATTATTTGACTTTCGAGTTTTTGATGTGCAAATTTCAAAACCTTATTTTTAGGCTAGAGCTCAAATTGGAGGAGAAGGTGAATACCATTGAGGAAGAGTTTGGAGGAGCCAAAACCAAGGGCAACGAGAAAGCTGTGGATTTGCAAGGGGATTAAACGGGTCAAGCCCCTATAGGAGGTCGTTGCCCTTCCAAAAGGACTACAATTAAGGAAGGGGAAAATAGTATAAGTATATGAAAATAGGAGTATTATGTTTATATAGTGTCTATAAGTTGTATAGTGTCACTGAGACATTGAATGTAACCAATGAGATTTTGATTTTCCAATGAGGTTCAATGAAGTAAATTTTCAGAGTGGTTTTTTCTCCACTCATAAATACTGTGTTGTAGTTCCTCTTGATTTGTAATCTGTTTGTGTTTGTGTCTGATCAATCATATTTGTTCAAGCATTTTAGTTTTCATTTCATGGTGCTTTTTAACATTTGAATATATATGATATTTGAAATTT
>VDFB02358134.1:3314920-3333616 GCA_007258455.2 Sequoia sempervirens | reverse complement strand
CCTTCATTTCCACGTAAATTACCAAGTTGGTTCCATGTTCTTCAATTTCCTTTTAATTCATGGTGTTGCTTTTTTGGAAATTTTCATGTTTTTGTGTGTATTTCATTATTGGTTCAATTCGGTGTTTCTATTTTTGGTTTTCTATTTTTCCCTCTTTCTCTTTGTTTTTGGTTATTCTTTCATTTTCTTCTTTTCTTTCTATTTTTTTTGTCTCACCGAATCAAATTGAGTCTTAACATACCAATCGATGATGTTTATGACATCATTGTATCGGGTGTTGGAATTTTCCCTTCCTAGGTGACTCTTCATGCCTTAGGATTTTTTTAGAGTTTGGTCTTTTAAGATGTCAAGCTTCAATTGTTCTTCTTGTCCCTTATCTACTAATATGATGTAGGTTAAGCCTTGTTCCCAATCCTTGAAGTCTGACCCTTAAGCCTTAGTGAAATTCGATCTTTCAAAACTTCAAGTTTCACTTGTTAGGGATATCCCTTACATTTTCTTTTGTTATGAGATACGAGTTAAAAAAAACCCTGAAGCTCGACACCCAATGCATTAGAGGAAATGATATTAATGAAATAGACCAAACATATCAAACATTGGGAATTAGCAATTTCATTTAAATAATGTCTTTATTTCATGATAAATCTTAAGCCAAATTCCCAATTATTGAAGTAAATAGCCTTTAAATAAAATGTAATATACTTTTTAGGTATTGGATGATGGGAATTCACCATGCCAAGTGCTGAACTAAAAGGTAAATTATGTTAAGTGTCAAGCCTGATCTTTGACCTCCAAAAGTCTTCAACCCATTGTTAGCTATCTTTAGTCAAAGGTATCCCTTAGCTTCTATAGTATTTATGAGAAAGAGATAAATGACACCCCCAACCCCTGACTTCCAAAATACCACAAATAATGATTTTTTTTATTGATATCGATATTTAGGCATTTGTTGTTTGAACTGTTTGATTCTTTGGTAAGAAATAAGGCTTACGCCTAAGGCTTGAACACTAATATATCCATTTTTTTCTTTTAAAAATCATGCTTTTAATGAGATTTTGCTTCATAATGCAAACTATTTATTAGTCTTCGAGACTTTTTAAAACATATTGTTACCTTTATTTGAGCCTCTTTTATTAAAAATCTTAATATGTGGAGTTTATATGTAGGAGTATGCTAAACGAACCAATAGAGATGAAATAATAGTACAAGGGTTATCACCCTCTTTCAAAGATGTTTTCCCCATATGTATATATTAGGGATATTGAACTTCGAAACATATATTTGGATGAATTCAAGAGGAGAATCAATGATGAAGAAACAAGGTCTGGCAATGCCACTTCATTAGCCAACTCAAGGTTAGTGGAGGTAGCTACCTTCTCAATCACAGTAAAATCACCTGAACTTGTCCTAACTTGTGCCCTATATTATGACTAGAAGCACAAAAGGATCACATGAGCAACAAGGGAAGTAGTTCTAGACGTTAGTTCAAATATGATTGAAAGAGTCTTTAGAATCCCTAATTCTCCTCAATATGATTCCATGAATATGAAGAAGACAAATAATTTCTTTGATAAACATGAAGAAAGCAACCTCAATCTCATCAACAACCAATTGTTGCTTAATCCATAATGGATGGCTCTCAAAATGGCTAGGGTACACCATAGAAGTGAATTTAGAGAAGATTCCAAAGACCAAATCACACTCATAAGTAGAATTTTTGGATACCCTCATGCTAGGGACTTCTATTTGTGGATGGTCCAATTCATATTGTTCATTAGTTACAACCTCCATGAGGAGCTCAAGGATGTGTTGCATAGCAATAAGTTTTACATGACATCCTATTTGGTATATTTGTCTGCTTCCCAAGCCACTTTTCTAGGATTAATTATAATGGATTCTTTCCAACTTGAGGATGTTAAGATTCATGAACACTATCCACAACTTAAGTTAGAGGATAGTTACAAAACTTACTATGTAGTCAATAGTAATTTTGTTTACACTATCATTAGAGGAATAGAGGGATATTTCTCAAGAATAATATCAATAGAAGCTAAGTGAGAACTAAAGAATTGGGGGAATTGGCATATCCAATTTAAAACCTTCACCTATATCTAAGTGGTTGGCTTCCACAAATCTCCTCTTAAATTGCCAAGATACCCTTCTATAAGATGATCCATAAACTGATTGCTAGCAAGCACAAATCAGGATATGATTTCCTTGTAAAGATAGGGGTAATTATTCATAAAATTTTTGGATTAGATTGTGTCTAAAATTTTTGCATCAATGTTTTGAATCACACTCTATGATTCATCATCAGGATGAGAGAACACAAGGATGAAATGAATAGTTGTAGACCAAGGAAGGAATAAAAAGGGAGAGAGGAGAAGGGGGGGTTGGAGGGGGTTATGGAAAAAAATTCAAGGAGAGAAGATGGACCAATAAGAAAAATAAAGAGACTAGCACATAATTTTTGTTGCCTTCACTCTTGTTTTTTCTTGTGCGATCATCTTCTCTCATGGAATTTTGATATACCCTCTCCCCTTGTCATGTTGTGTCTGTTTCATCTGCTCTTCTCTCATCGTGATGGTATAAGTGTGGAAATTCAATGTTCCTGAAAGTACAGGTATAATAATCAGAAACCCTAGCAATAATCTACATGGATTGTGGAAATCCACTAGCACTAAAGATAGGGTATATTCTTATGCCAACATGCAAAATGCCAAAAATGCAGAGATTGAATTGGCCAAATATTCTATGGAAATGTATAATGATCCTAGGGGAAGATTTGACCCTATGGGAAAGATCAACAAGGTAATTTAGATTCATTCTTCATACATGGACCTAATCTAGAAGATCATTCTGATAATTATGAAGAAGAGTATGAGGTCATCATGAAAGATTACTGTCAGTTGATAGTGGATATGATAAGTGGTTGTATTGAGGCTAGAGTTCCCAAGGAACTTAAAGAAAATGGGAAAGTTCTAGACCCCGTTTATAGTGGGTAGGATATATACACCTCGTAATTAAGGGTAAAAACATTAAATAAGTGCAAAGGAAAATTGAATAAGAACAAGAACCTAGCCGAATAGGCTATGGAAAAGATTGAGAATTTTGTAGAAAGTTTGGATTGTACTTTCTAGGAGATGCTCGCTCTGGTTACCTCTCCCAATAAAATGGTGGATGAGATAAAAAGAATCTTGCAAGGTCAAGCTATAGAGCAATCCATTGATAAAATGATGAATATGAAGACGAAGCTTCACTCCTTCCAAGATGAATCAATTGATTTTACAAGACTGCAAAAACAAATGGAGAACTCTACTTTCACTCAGAGGATCAAATTGTAGTATCGTTGAGGTCCACTAATGGATAGGATGAATGGAGTCATCTCTTACTTCACCAACAACTTCCCCACATAACTCAAGTCATAATTTTTAGTTCTACTTTATTTTTTGAATAAATTTTGTAATAAATGCAATGCCCAAGTTGTAATCCAAACCAGTCATTGGTTTTTAGTTTAACTTTAGTTTTTAATGATGACTTTTCAGTTTAGTTTTAGTTAAACCTAGGTCTAAATAGGGCCCTCTAGTTTTCTTTTAGTTAGATTTTATTTTAGATCCACAAATCATGGGACACAAGAGTCTATATATATTTTATTCTAGATCATTGTAATCATTAGAACTTATGTATTTTGTAATAGAACTTATATATTTTCAGCACAAAACTTCCTATTGGACTTTGTGAAGCTATTTTATGAATAAAAGGATTATGCCTTATTTTCATGCATATGGATCTCAATCTTGGTGATGGTATTGTTGTTTTGATTATCTAAGTTGAGTAAATTAGTAAAATCTGTCATATTACTGTGGTATTTAATTGGGTTTTTTCTTAGATCTGCACATGCTTGATGGCGTTTTGATTTGATAAAACTTCATAATCTTGAAATTAACTCGTTTTCCTTGAAGATTGCAATATTATTAGTAACATTTGTGTAGATGCTAATTGTTTTAATACTGGTTATTGGGATTTTATTTAACCACTCAAAATTGATAAAAAAATCAAATATTATCATTTTTCTATTTTATTTTTTAGTATTTGTTTCTAAATATTTCTAGTAACCCTAAATATTTTGATCTTTATTTTTATGATATTTTAGGAAAAAAGAAAGAGAAATTAAACAATAAAATATAAATTATCTGCTAAAGAAAAATATTAACATGTAATTTGTTAGTATAATGTAAAATCTATTATCTTTGATTGCATGCGTTGAATATATTTTCTAGGAAACCTAACCATCTATAGAGTCCCTAATAATGTTCAATAGACTTGATGTCAGAAACATAATTCAAAGGAAAACCTAACTAAAAAATCCACTAAACCCTTGAAAATGCCTTCATTAAATGATCAACCAGGGCTAATGTAGGCTTGTGATGATGCTGACACTGTATGTGCTTCCAGAGATTCAAGATTACCTAAATCATCATAGCATAGGTGTTTACACTTGTTGAGAAGTCACAAAAATGCATAATGGTAAAATAAGTAATGCTGCTATTATTGCTATGAGTACCTATTGTGTAAGACTGTGACTATTTCATTGTCAAGAAATGAATCTTAAAATTAACTAGTACTTTTAACTAAACCTACACTCTGAAGTACAAAAAATTGAAGTAGACTAAAAAGCATGAATGTAAACAAGATTTGTTCATGGATTCATTCATAATATAAGGAATCTAATTAAGATAACATTCATCCATGAAGCAACACAACAAAATAAATGTATAGAAGATAAAGTGGGGGAACAATTACCCCTCAAGCGGCCCCTTACTCAAGTCACCATCTCCATCGATTTAACCCAAATCTAGATCCCGACACGTAATCATTATAGTTGTTGTAGACATCTAAATTTGGACACTTAATTTATCCAAATTCATCCCCTTTTGTCTTATTTTCATTAATTAAGTAATACTGCTATTATTTAATTAATAACTTTAATTCTTCCAAATCCCTAAGGTATTTAATCAATAATACCTTATTTCTTTAATCCTCCTTCCATCAAATGAATTAAATAAATATCTACTTATTTTACTCCCCCTTACTTTCACATCCTCCATCATTTTATCTAACCTAATCCTTTCTTCTAATCTCATCATTAGATGCACATGCTCAATTCTGATTAGATGTGCTACTACGCCTAATCTTTGATTAGGGGACGTGTCACATCCTCCAACTTTGAAAGTTGGCTCCTAATCTCTTAGCCACCTTAACCTCTAACCTTGGTCAGCCTAGCTTCCACCAACCTCTCAAGGAATTTTTAATTCCTTTATCCCTTCCAAGGAATATTAAATTCTTTTTCTCTTCCCCATGTCCTTTATGACATGTGTCCTTAGTCAACCCTATTAAAGGCCTTCCCCTTTTGGACAAGGCATCTCCCTTCCCTATGTGAATTCTTAATTCACCTTTTAATCCCCCATGGCACCCAAAAGGAATTTTTAATTCCTTCACTTCTCCCCACACAACCTTCCACTTATTCTTTTATTCTTCTTTTCATCTCCCCATGAGAATATTTGAGAAATTTTAATTCCTCACATGTCCTCTCACCCACATGGGGACAAGTACCTCCTTTATGAGGAGATCTTGTCCAATCCCAAGGTACTTTGTACCCCCTCCATGTCATGTCCTTCTCCTTCCACCTCATGTCCACTTCACCTTTTAGGGCTATCTCACCTGCCACATGTCAAAATGTGAGGGCTTGTGAGTTCTCAACTCACCTTAGCCCTACATCTTAATATTTGGTGGCTCAATCTTGACCATCCATTTCCCTTAGGAATTCTCAAAATTCCTATAAATACCCCCTCTTTTCTCTCATTTTGGGGAGATCATTTTGCTAGCCAAACTCTTGCAATTTTGTTTCTCAACTTATACTTAGCCATTTTCATGTTTTTATCCACTTGCACTCATCCTCACAACATCATTTAGCTTGCATCTTGTGCCATCTAAGGAGCATACACATCAAAGATTGAAGGGCCAACCAAAGGATTGATTCGACGCAAGGTATAAGGTTCAATTTTGTTGCTTTTTATCTTGTGTTGTTTCTAACTTAGGCTAATCTTGAGGTGTAGGTTGTTTTGGTGTTTATTTGCACTCTTTTACTTGCTGCTCATTTTCTAACGCTCACATTCGACCTATCACAATAGTAATGAAAAACCATTCATTACATAACCCAAAATATCACAATCTAAGATTCTTTTGAGATAGCTTACTCATGAAATCATGGATATTGTCTGTGTAAAAAAAGAACTAAAACTAAAAGTATCTTTTTCTATATTTTCTACTGGATAATCAACCAACTTAACCTACAATTCAACCATCGAACCATACATATAGGCATGGGGGATTTTATTAAAATAAGGAATCTAAACTAAAATCATAAATAACCACTCCCTTCATAATAGAGTATGATAAAGTCTGATCAACTAAAACCATAACTGAAAAAAGGAAGAAGAGTCCAAATAGAACTACGACTCTACTATAAAAAGAATTAGAAAGTGGACTGTTGAAACAGTCACATTGGACTCCTAACTGTAATAGAGTTCTTCTCCTTCAATTTTTTTATTAAATGTCATAATGATGCCCAATCATCTTCAATAAGTGCCTCCATTTCTACAATTGCTGCACTCAACTTATTTTGGAACCTCCCCTGCATCACTGTCTGGAAACTCCTTTGGTTATAAGTTGCGCCTCCTAGTTGTTGTGGGCTACAGTCTACCCCCTTTGGCGCCTTGGATGCAAAGAGTTAGTTCATAGAAAAACTACACAATACTAATAACCATAGCTTAAGAACATATATTCATTGCAATTCATACATTTCCACACATCAATTATACAATAACTATCACATTATAACTATATTTCCATATAGTTCAAATTAGGTTCAGGTTTGCATAATGAGTATAAAAGATGAGGAGTATGTATGAGATAAGTGTCTGGAAATGTCTATGAGTATACATAAAAACATCATAAAACTAACTAATATCTAGACCCATCATTCCCCCAACTACCCATTTGTTTGTCTTCAAGCAAATCAACTAGGGTTGGAGGTTGTAATGCAAAGTGATCTTCTTGAGATTTGTAATAATATTCACTCCATTGATCTATTTCAAATAAAATCCTCCATAGCATGAGAGTCTAGTCATTCTGGTATCCTCAACTTCCTCAACTTCCTCATTATTTTCCCATGTCCAATGTGACACTAGGTAGAGAAGCATTGGTGGTTGGAAAGTGAGTGGTACCCATTTAAGTGCTTTTTCTTTGGCAACATCCATGTACATGCATATTCTTTCAAGCATGCATACAAAATTATAAATAGAGTGGGGCTCCTTCCTTTGCAACTCAAGGGTTAAGCTATCCCACCTTTCTTTCACAAATGAGTAACAATGATGGATGAGTCCTACAATTAGTCTTTGTATTCTATCATAGTCCTCAATCCTTAAATTCATGATTTTTCTACCCACACCTTTATACTACAGGATTGTTGTCCATTCCTCTATGATCACATGGGGTTTTTGGATTCCTTTCTAATTGGAAGGGAAATTGACTTCCCCCTTTCAACATATTCTTGCATAATCTCTTCCCTTTTTCTTTCATTCCTGAAGTATGATGCTAGTGCCCTGACTTGTAGATCACCCACAAACATTAATGGGTTCCACTCTGTATCATTTGGCACAACATAATTATGTAAATAAAATTCACATAATTGGTCTTGTTCATCAAGTGTGGCATCAACAAAGATATTGAGAAAATAAAATTTCCTACTCATTAGAACCGATAGATTATTGATCAATCTACTAAACTGATAACTCAAGAATTTTCCTGTACGAATAAAGCATATGTCCTAGCATGAGGCCTACACCTAACTTGATTTGTGTAACCTTTTTTGATACTTCTTCAAGTTTGACTGTTAACTTTTTAAACTCAATGTCTTTACTATCCAAAACTTTGGTGTGCTTTAAAACCATTGTTTATTTTTCTTTCTTCCAATTCTCCTTTTTCCAAGAGAATTCTTGAATAACTTTCCATAGCTAGTAAGCTAAAGACATGGTTGTATGATAGGTTGGAGTTTTTGTAATAGGGGGTCTTTTGTTCTTGGCTACAAGCTCCTTGTTTCCTGATTTTACCATTGAAATTTGTGTAAGAAATTCTAATTTAGACCCACGCCCATAAGTATGCAATTTCTCCTCCAACTCCCAAATTTTCAATTCTCTTTCCTTGTCCCTTTGTTCATAATTTTTTACCAGTTCTATTTTTTTAATCCTCTCCAGTGCTTCTTGTAATTCCACCCTTATATTTCTTTCCTCTAAAAACAAATCCTAATCTTTCTCCAAAAAATATTCATCACCACCCCCAGTGTACTCATAACCCTCACTGTTAGGGCTAGTTGGGGTTCTTTTCATGGTTTTGTTTGCAACAAAAATGTCCTATGAATCTAATTTAGATGTAGTGGATATGTACCATTTTCTTTTTATGGGAAAATGAACATTCTCAAAACCCCTCATGAAACCTTTCCTTTTTAGGAAGTGTGAATGCCTTGGTTGGGTGGTCTTCTCTTTTTACACCTTTTAAGGTGTAGAAGAAGAACCACCTCTCTTATTTCTAGTTTTTGGATTTTTAGATGAAGTTGGGGTTTCATGGACCTCTTCTATTGCAAGCTGATTAGATGTTGCGTGTGGTGATATTTGCACACTTTTCTCCTATGGTTCTCCCTTGCCGCGGGTAGGTGAATCAACAAGTGAAATATGGGGCATTTTCCTTAAATATGTAATAGGAGATTCTAGGTTTTCTAGGATTGTTGGTTCCTCAAGAATATTATTAATATGTTCACATATCAAAAATCTTTCCCAAGAAACATGTGGGTATTGAACCCTAAGGTTTCTCTTTACTAAGAGGGTAACCAAACAGTAATGTGAGAGAGTTGAATCATTTATTTTTCTTTGATACTCAGACCTCATTCTATTTAACAAGTTATAGAGGTAATTAGGTACATTAACTAGTCTATTATGATGGAGGTGACTCAAAAACTTAAAATGTATTGTATAAAGAAGGTATTACTTACCATCACAAGTGATATATTTAACAATGTAAGAGGCACAAGAATCCCATAGCCATGAAAGTGACAACCTCTTGGTGCCTTGTGATGATAAGTCAAGGTTTTCTCCAGGCTCCCTGAATTTGTCCTTGGTAGCTACTACATTTGCTCTAATAGGGAATTCAGCTCCATTTCTTAGTAGACCAGATAACTCTGTAATTACAACTTTTGAAGTGTCCACCCTCAATCCTTTGATGGTGGCTTCATCATGTTGGAGTATTGCTACAAACTTCCTTGTCATGTCTTCATTGTATTCTATTAGATTCAAGAAGTAATCTAACCATCTTGTTTGAGTGAAAATGGTCAAGACTAATTCATCCTCCAATATCTACTGCCCGTGCAGATGGATCCCTCCTGATAATATCACCTCCCTTGATGGGATAAACTTACTCTGATCTACTCAAACTCTAAAAATTTTAGCTCACAATTCAAATTCACCAACCCACCAACCCTTTATATTTGCTATACTTGCATCTACTTCTTCAATTGTAACTTCAACTACTATGTATTATCCCTCTATTTTAGCTGGTTTAGCTTAAATTGGCTTGAAATTAGGGAATAGATGACAAGAAGGTTGTAGAAAGGGAAAAAAAGAATTGTGTGTTTGTTTCTGTGCTTGTTTCTTTTGGTGGTGAAATTTTGTAAACCCTGAAATAATATACTATCTCCCCCAAACTAAAATATTGAAGTGACCTCACTTCAATGTATGTGATAAGGCAAAGGGAACAATTATAGTTTATGTAAATAAGATTAATGAATGTAAAACATGTAAAATAAAATGCGAGGACATGTTGAAAGTATTGGAAATATATGTTAATTATGGAAAATTATTATGCATACATGTTGCTTGAGATGAACCTAACTTCGCATGTGTGAAGCTGTTGCAAGTGTGTCCAAAACTTGATTGTGATTTGATATTGGTCAATTGCTATAACTGATGAAGGAAATGATAGGTTGACACATGTGAAATAAAGGTTGTAGAATGTATGGTTAATGGAAGATGAAGTAATTGTTCAAATACATGAAAATCAAGGTAGGCAATGTGCAATGGAGTGGCTAAGCTACATGTGTTGATATGATAGGCTTGTGGTTGCATGTACGAAAAAAGTGGAATGAATGTGGATGATATGCAATTAAGTTGGTGTAAATTTTTGAATTTTTTGGCAAGTAATTGTTGTGGGTACCTTCAATAACAGGTCTCGATCTGAATTGTTACATCTTTTATTCATGATGCTACAAGTCCCTATTGCATTGTGGAGCAGTCTTGAAAAAGATTGTTGATTGTGTCACCTGTGCGGTGTGTGCATGTGAAGTTGGATAAGGAATTATACTTGAGTGCTCTCAGGAGGTGAGTTGTGTAGCTCATACCACTTAGTATTTCCTATTGAGTTGTCATCTTGTGATAGTACGTTTGTATTAGAACCATTACTTGAACCATATTGTTGCATTAGAGAAAGAAGGAAATCATATTTTTGTGCTGGCTTCTTGTATATTTTTAGTTTGTGGCCATTGACACAGTGAAAATCTAACTGCATCTATGGTCTACAATTTGACTACTCCATTTGGGAAAACTTGATGTATTTTCATATGGTCCCAACCATTTGGATTGTAGCTTCCTCTTATAATATTTATATCTGGAATCATATAGTAAAGCCTAGTCACCCACATTGAATTATTTAGTCTTTATAAATTGATCTTGCCATTTAGTCCTCTATTTTTGAATTATCTCTACGTGATGCATAGCCTCCATTCTAATTTCATCTAACCCATTCAAATTTTCTAGCCTCTCCTTCTGTGTTGTTATCAAGTCCATATCTAGTTCAACTGTTGTTCTAAGTGTCTTATATTCAAACTCAATTGGTAGAACTATTGTTTTACCATCCACCAACTCATAAGTTGTGAAACCTATAGTTGTTTTTCATGTTGTTCTATAGGCCCATATTGCCTTAGGTAATTTGTTTGCCCAGTCTTTTATGTGAATCTACACTATTTTGGTTAGAATATTCTCAATCTCTCTATTTATGACCACCTACCCATTGGCTTGGGAATGATAAGGTGTTTATTTTCTATGTCTAATTTCATACTTCTTAACCAATTTATAAATGAGTTCTGAAGTGAACTGGGGACCTTGATCAATCTTAATATATCTAGATACTCCACACTTGGTAAGGATTTCTTCATACAAGAATTTAGATACATTCCCATCTCTAGAAAATTGTAATGCTCTGACTTCAACCTAGTTTTTTAGATAATATGTACAAACTAAAATATACTCCTTGTTATTGGATGCTGGTGAAATTTGGCCTATAAAGTCTAGCCCTCATTTATCAAATGGTGCTAGTGCCAACTGTGGCTGCAAAGGAATATCATCTATCCTTCTTGGCTTGCCCATTCTCTGACATCTATCATATCTCCTTGTATAATTTACTAAATCCTTATGAAGAGTTGGCCAATAATAGCCAATTGTTAGGATCTTGAGTGCAGTCCTTTTGACTACAAAGTAACCCCTACAATGCTCATCATGGAAAGCTTTTAGGATGTCAACAACCTCATATTCTCTTATACATCTCCTCATTATATTATCTGGACCTGTATAGAATAAATAACCAACTACCCAAAAATATGGAAAGCTTTTGTGCACTAGCTATCTCTTTTCTCTAAGAGAGAAATGTAATGATATTTGTCTCGTCACTAAGTAATTTAGAATATTTAAAAACCAAGGTGTGTGTATATTAAGAGAGAAAAAATGCTCATCTAAAAAAGAATCATCCACAACACCTTCTTTTGGCTATGTTGGTAATCTAGATAGAAAATTTTCCACCACATTAGCCTTCCTAGGCTTATCCACTATGGTTATTGTAGATATTGAAAAATGTCCTAAATGATATCATACACTCGAAATAGGTATACTAACATCATTTCCTCTTTAAACCCATCCTCTTTTTGCTTAAATAATTAAATTTTTCTCGCTATTTAATTAATTGCCTCATTTTCGTCCATTAACCTAATTCACCAAATCAGGTTAATTCAATTTCATGCTAACATTTCATCTCATTAATTGCCTCATTTTCATGCTAACATTTCATCTCATTAAATTAAATAGATCAAAATATTTAATTTAATTCCCTAAGTCTTCTAATTTAATTAAATAACCCTAAGTTATTTAATTAAATGTCATTTCATCTCTCCCCCACTCATTAAATCATTTAATTTAATGAATATCACTTTAATTCTTCAAATCCCTAATTTCATGATTAAACCTTGTTTAATTAGCAATTAAAGTAATTTTCCTAAAAAAAGGGAATATTCCCATGGAATATTCCTTATCTCCTTTTTGCACAATTAAAACTTTCCTTTTAATTTACAAAATATCTTTATCCCCACCCACAAGAATATTCTAAAGAATATTGTCTCGCCTCCAATCATTTCATTTGGCTTCTTGAGCAAGCTAAACTTGTGACCTCTTGAGCAAGTCACCTTGTGACCTGTGTGTGCAGGTCAAAAGTGTGTTTGTTTGGAACAAATGTCAGCCCTTGATTAATTCTCATCTTGCATTCTCATCCGTGATGAGAATCCATGATCCATTCCTTCTATTTCCTTCATCCTGAACCGTTGATTAGCTTTTTCAATCTCAAACCTTCATTTCTCATTTGTTCTCCTATAAATAGGACACTATTTGGAGACAAATGGATTGATCTTTTAATTGCAAACTTATGCTATTGAATTCACTTGCACTTACACTCACTTTTTACTCAATTTTAGCTTATTTTAGTTTATTTTTAGTTGCATAATAGCTTCAAGCTTCCACTAATGGATTCCATGCATCCATCTTAGCTTGTTTATAAATTAGTGTCTCCATATTTTAGCTTAGAATTAGCTTAGATTAGCTTAGCAATTGCATAGTTAGATCAATTTTAGCATAAATCATGTTAATTTAGTTTTCATCATGTTTAATTTAGCATAAATTAGGTTTTCATCCATTTATCACAATGGTTTCATCTATTCTCTTCCATAAAATCAATTGAAACAAGCTCACAAATCATGGGATTGGGAAAGGGTCATTGTTCCACATCAACATGACACCAATTCCAAAATGGGTTAGAGTAGACATTTAATTGTTTTCGTAGTTTGCAAATTTTAGTTTCAATAAATGCTTAGTTTAACTTTCAATGTGAATGATCTTGTTTGAGATTGAGGTTTAGTGGCTAAATTATGCTTTGATTCATCATGGATCAAGGTAATCAACCCACACTGACATCCTCGATCCACATTCTGGCGCTAGGAGGGTAAACCATTAATTTAATCAATTTTTAGCTTGAATTCCATTCATTTGCTTTTTTTGTAGGATACAATGATGCCCAAATCAAATACAATGACACTTTGAAGAGCATTTCCATATAGCAACTCTATTCCAATTTGAAACAACGACGTCAATTAAATGCACTGACGTTGATTTAAAAAATGGTGACGCTAGTTTAATATAGAGGTATTAAAGACTTCAAACAGTGATGCCCCCAAATTCATTAGAGTGATGCTTGACAAAATCCCAATGCTATCATGCTCTCTGGTTTTTGCTACAAAGTGATGTTAATTTACCAGAGCGATGCCCAAATGACAAATTTTGGCGCTATCATGTGCAGCGATGCCCAACCAGGGTAAGAAGTTTTACGATCATTTTTTTGACATGTGCTTTAATTTTCTCAATTCGTTAGATCATTAATGCACTTCTAACATTGTTCTAGTTGTTAGACTAATAGGGTTTTGTAGGTTGGATGACATGGAGCTAAAGTGAAGAAAGCCTTCTTATCTTGAGATTCTATGATTGTAATAAGCATTTGACGCTTTGGGGAAATTATAACCCTATTTCTTATGATTTCTACTTTATGCTTTAGGACCTCACTAAATTTCAATTGGGTTTAAAACAAACACTCAAACAGGACTAAAATTGAACCCTCATCTCATCATTGTCTTTTCGTTTAAAATTGAACAAGGCAACTTCATAGTTCGTTTGGTGTATAAAATGAAGTCATCTTAGCTTAGGGGTTAAAATTTACAACTGTTTGCTATGTTTTGTGGTTTACACTTCTATTAATGAATGTGTATGAAATTATCTCGCACCATTTGGAAACCTTGAGAAACAAAAACATTCCTTAACACTTTGTATAATCACCTACATCTTTCAATTTGGATTAAAATCGAACACCTTTGCGAGTGTGAGAAAAAGGAATGGCATGTGTTCTCTCTTTGTTCATATGAACAAATATGATCGAACTACATATGTACTTCCTTGCTATTATTTATCCTTAGAGGGCCTACCTCCCCACTTTGAAAGGAGGGAATGACCCAAGTGGTAACAAGCTAAATCCAAGCTCTTCCAAACCACTATATAAATGTGTGGTTGTAATGAAAATTGTGATCAATGGGATATGATACATGATAGCTCTCCCCCAGTATCTTTATGATGTGTAAAGCCCTTTTTCTAAGGGTTAGGAGACCTCTTGACAGTGTTTATAATAGTATCCCCTAAACTGGAAGCCCTTACTACAAACCATTGTTTAGAATCCAAAATCCTTAATACTTGTTGGTGCAAGAATGGTCATTCTGAAGTCAAGCCCCACCTTTGTACTATTCAATTGTAGAAATAGAAAAATCCTTTTGATCTATATATTTTAAGGATTTTGAGATTTGGTGGTCCTGAGAAGTGTGTGCCATGGAGGGGAGCCAGTGTTGCCAAATCTCTAACTGTTCGCATTGTTTAGTGTTTGGAGAAATCCAAGTGGGGACTCAACAATTATAGCCATTTCAAACCTAGGGTTGTAAATGATTGTGAGTCAGTTTAATACATTTCTTGGTTTCAAAACATTACAAAAAAAAACATTCACTATCTTCCTCAAAATTTCAGACACTTTGGCTTAAATATGGATATATTTTGAAAATAGCCTTGATATTACTGCTTGTCCTAAGGATTTCTATCCTTAAATATTTCTAAATATCTTAAATTATATCTCAAATTCATATTTTCCAAAGACAACATAGGCAATTATGGCTTCAACCCCATGATTTTCATGAAATGGGCATTGTGAAAGTTATGATGTTTTTGACATAAACATTTAGTTTGGAAACTTAATCAAGACAAGTGATTATGGTAAAATAAATTCACTTAAGCAAGATAAATTAAAAAATAAACCCCACATCACTATTTGGAGACTAATCACTCTCGTTGAACAACCTAATCTTCTAGGTGCTATCATTCAACCAAAATTTGAACTCATTAATGGAGAACAAATTGATCTCATTAGTAGTTTGAGAAGCTTCAATTTTGAAACAAAAGAAACACCTACCTAGTGGAGAAACAAAACAACCATTTTAGATGAAGAAGAGGAACAAGTTGATATTGAGGATGGAAGGCCCACATTATCTCCACCTACGTGGCAATAAATATATTCCTTTCTTCCATAAACTTGAACTGTTTCTAAATGATCTCATGCAAAGTCAAGATCCCTAAAATAAGGTCTACAGGTCATCATTCTAGACTTAGGGATCTTAGTCCAAAAGCTCTCAAGAAACACCTTTGGGAACTTCATGAAACTAGAACTAGGTTGGTATACAAATTTTACAAACATGCTTCAAGACACAATCCAAACCTGTATTCCTTCTATTACTGTCAGAATCCTGGTCTTTTCCAACGTTCTTAATTTCTCACATAATCATGATCTTAAAATCCCCTAAACGATCTATCACAAAATCAAAATCCGTAGGGGAAGATCTACAAGTCGCCATTATAGATGTAGGTATTGTAATTCCAAGTTTAGTAGGAAGTGGGCCTTAATACTTTATCGCAATCACAATCTCTTGTTAAGAAACCATTATGCTTGATCTAGGGGAAACCAAACAAATTTACATACCCATATCCAACATTAATCTTAGGATTTGAAAAATTTACAGGTATAGCATCATTCTCACTACCTTGGACTTATCAAAACAAAGGTTCGCTTTAAGTCAACATTGGGTCAAACATCTCATCCACCCCTTCATTAAAATTTCATCCTCCACTTCACCTATCTTTGTAAAAATTTTGAATACACCAACACTTTGTGACTTAAACATCTATCAAACCAACCCCCTAACTTGGCTATTTTGTATGTGAAATGTATCCTTTTCCATGCATCTAGTGGAGTTAGTTATCATCTTTGAACTAGTTTATCTTGAAGGTCACAAGTCTACCCTAAAGATTTACAAGTTCTTCAACATCCTTTATCCCAACATCCAAACATCAAACTTAAGTCAAAATTGTTGTCCCAAAACTGTTGCAAAGATCACTCTCCCATATCATCCACCTTTTCATCCCCCATTATCATCATTGCTCCAAAAATACTTAGAGCTGCATCCATTTTACCTAGATTCGAGTCAACTAGAGAGTTCAAACATCATAAATCACAACACAACTCTCCCAAAGGTGACACCAAATTTATGTTAAAGACGAGATCACAACACAAGAGAACCATGGAGAAAAACCAAATTTACATTTACCTCAAGTGATCCAAATCCTTTAGAATTTGATCTGAGAAGTCAAGTTACCCCATCACAACAACCTTCGTCACCATCAGGGCCATATGAGATAGAAGATATCACAAAAAATCCATTTTAACTCATGGAACATTAAGACTTTGAAAATGTAGCTCCTATCTCCCCATCATTTGTGGCACAAAATTTAACATAAGGTTTCACAACCCCATCACTAGGGCTAAACCACACATACATTACTAGTATTGCAACAAGCCTTGCCAAAGACTTTGGTCATGCTCTTTCATTTGAAAGCAACACACTTGTGGGTACACTTGACACTAATCCCCCACTTCCAAAAACCACTTGGGCACCTACCTTTGGTGCTCCTCCCATTCCCAAAGATCCTAAAGAGTTGTACACACTTCTCGACCTTCATTACTCCACCATGACTCCCACATATCAGAGACATCCTTCTTCATCCATACCCATGAGTACCACAAGTATCCCTACCATCACACAAAGCAATGCGGATCAAGTATCTCAAAATAGTGTGCAAGGGTATATCAATACCATACCACAGATTCAACCCTTAAAGCAAACAAGGACATCCTTATCCAGTCCTCCAATTAGTTCATCCATACCATTGGTTTCGCAAAACACATCCATCCCATCTATTATCAACCCATTTCAAAGCAATCCCTTAGTAACAAATCCTATCAACATAGGTAATACATTATCTACATCCCTAACACAGGAAATCCTCAAGACATGGGACAAGGAAACCTTTTTAATCAATGGACTGAAGGTCCTAGTGTGCCATTTCCATCGCATAATCTAATGGCACCATCCTCATCTTTTCCCACAGTCCCCTTTACTATGCCAAATCAAACAACATCTCAAACATACATTCCTCCACCACAATCTACTATCTTACAAGGAATGTTGAACGAAGGGAATCCCTAACATCTCATCATCAATCCATTACCCACTCAAAACATCAATATCCATAATCTTCCACTAATGTCCCAACAGACACCTGATCCCTGATGGAAAGCACACACCTTAGCCTTACAACAAGCACAACAAGCTTATCAACAAGCCCTAGCGGCACAACAACTACAACAAAAACAACAAGAAGAAACCCTACCAACACAACAAGCAACCTTAGCACAACACCAACATCAATAATAGCAAGTAGCAGAACAACAAGCAACCTTAGCACAACAACAACAACAAAAACAAGTGGCCCTAGCAGCACAATAAGCAATCTTAGCACATCAACAACAACAACAACAAGTAGCCTTAGTAACACAACAAAATAATCAACAACAAAAAGCAGCCCTAGCGGCACAACAAGAAGCCTTAGCATAACAACAACAACAACAACAACAAAAAGCAACATTAGCAGCATGACAACAACATCAAGCCCATCAAGCAGCTTTAGTAGGACAACAACAAAAAGAAGCCAAACAACAAGGCCTAGTGGCACAACAACAATAGCAAGCTCAACAACAAGCCTTACTAGCTCAATAGTATGCCCAACAACAACAAAAAAGTTCCTATTACAATCCTCAATCGAACATTGTCAATCCAAATGCATTAGGAACATATACATCAATACCCCAATCACCTTCATCGAATCTTACACCACCATACACCCCATACACTTCATCCATCATCCCACCATACATTCCTCCTCCTAACTCGCAAGATGATCTAGCATCACAATTTAAGGTGCTCTCACAAGAAATGCAGGACCTTCGCATGGGCAAGGCAAAGAGGCCCCATACACAGAACTTGTGTCCATATCCATTTGATTGAAACATCACAATGGTACCATCATGTCCTAGTTTTGAAATACAAAAAATTGATAAATATAAAGGGAGAGGAATTACTATGGACCATATCAAATAATTTAACATCATGTGCATGGAGGTGGCTTACAATGATTCATATCTAATGCACATCTTCCCTCAAAGTTTAACAGGTCCTGCTATGGATTGGTTTTCTCATCTACCTCCTAACATAAATTTTTTTCATGAAATTACTGA